>RJWH01000643.1:276556-646642 GCA_004363575.1 Solenodon paradoxus | reverse complement strand
GGAACTTACTGTCTAGGAATAAGACAGTCAAAAATACTATGTGAATATAAGAATATAGACTATGATAAATACCATAAAGAAAGCTTTTAATGTGTTTTATCTAATAATGGGTAAACAGTTATTTTTCGCAGTAATTTTCAGCCTTTATTATGGATTCGTGAAAGTGTTATATTGTCTACTTTTAAATAGTTCAGTATAGGTAGTGTGACACATTTATACATCAGTTAGAGACAATTAATTACTGTTTTAAGTATGTACATTTAGGAAGTACTATAGGCTACAATACTTTAGGATATTTCCTTTAATTTAAAATTCTAAGTATTAAAAATCATATTCCTGTGGTTGGTAAGTCTTTGAAAGAACTCACTTAGGAGCTAAACTCCATAGTACCTTATAAAAGCCCTAAATAACATTTTCTGAATGTGTATTAGAGCTCTTAATCAGCCCAAGCATCACAGGGCTGGACAGCCCGGTGCTCTAGGACCGTGCCCCGCCCCCACGGCTTCCTAGGAGAAGTCCCCTGGGGCTAACTCAGGTCGCAGCTTCTCCACCTGTGGTGTCCAAGGTGCTGCGTGAGACCACAGGCTGCTTTCTCATCACTGGAAGCTTTTCATTCCTTGATTCTTCTCGAAAGTCTGGCGCAGTCTTTCTGTTCTCCCGACACCCGTTTTCTCACGCGCTTTTCTTTCAGGGGCTTGGGACATGTGGGACGCTTACTCTGACATGAGAGAAGCCAACTATAAAAACTCAGACAAGTACTTCCACGCCTGGGGAAACTATGACGCTGCACGAAGGGGGCCTGGGGGCGTCTGGGCTGCCGAAGTCCTCAGGTAACGGGGTGCTGTGGGCTGAGTTGTGTCCCATATTTACGAGGCTGTGCTTTGGCTGTATTTATGTCCTTCCCCAACTTTGGGTTGTGGCTGTCTTTGGATGAGGAGGTAATCAAGTTTGACTGAGTTCATTTAGTGGCGTCCTGGTCTGACATGATTAGTGTCTTTATAAGAAGAGACCATCAGGCAGCTCACACACTCATGTGAGGTACAGCAAGGAGGTCTATAAGACAGAGAGTCTTCCTCTGGAACCAGATCAGCTGTCATTTGGATCCAGTGTCCAGCACTGTGAGAAAGTGTATCAGGGCAAACAAGCGGTCTGTGGACTTTTCTTAGCGCGCCCTGGCAGGGACAGGAGGAGTGATGCTAAATACTTTGAGAAATCAATGTGAGGCACCACGGAAGTTGCTGGGAAACTGCCTTGGGCCTGGATGCCACTGACACTTTCGGGTGTGAGGGCAACGGCGGGGTTTGCACAGAAGAGCGCCTCTAGAGAGAGGCAAAGCACTCAGCACCCCGGAGGGATGTGCTTAGTTCCCTCTTGGCTCTCCTGCGCCCTCTTTGGACCAAGCTTACCATCACGGAGCTGGCGCCAGAGAAATGCTTGCAGGGTCCAGCTCAGGTACCACAAACAGAACACAGAAGAGTGAATGTGGAACTAGGAGCAAATAAGTTCATATCTGGCATACAACTCCTCTCTGAAAAAGGAACTGAGGAGCACCGCTGGGAGAATAGGTTTGGTGATAAAAATTACATGTACAGAGGAAAGACAGATTTCGGTGGACAAGGAAGAAGAAAAAGTGTGGCTATCGCGTGGTGGTAAGAGGTCTTCCTCAGATCGTTCCCAGCAGAAGGCACTAATAGAAGTCAGCTAGAGGAGGTGGGGGATTTGAGTTTGAATCTTAAAAGAGTGAGTTTATGTCAGAATAAGGAGCGGGCAGGAGAACTATGTCAAGGAGGCAGCGGTGGCTGGCTGGCTGCTCAGAGCAGGCCCCGTGCGTGGCCGAGATTGGAGTGCAGTGTGATATAGTGTGAATGGAGCCGTGCTGTGAAAAGACAGATGCTGACACTAGGATGTTCACAATTAGATCCCCGCCACAAGTACCAGCATAGACTTTGGGTTGCAGAAAGACGGGTAAGAGAAAGAATGGCTTTTTTAGGCCAAATTAAGTCAGCTTTCCAACTCCTTGTAAACATGTAAAACTTAATCAGATGCGTATTATTACTAAATATAATATACTGTAAAAACCTTGAATAAGGAAGTTCATCTTCAGTCTCTAAAGGACCAAATCAACTCTATTTCCACATTCTCTTAGGTATAGACATTAGAGTGAAATAATCAGATTGCATGAGAGATGTATGTTTAGCATCTTAACAAAGTTTGCCTAATGTTAACCTACAGGATGTGTGGAACAATATAGGCATAGAAGTATGTATATATATATGTATATATATATATATATGTTGCCATATTTATTTGATTCTAAGCCACACTTTTTTGCCAAGTTTACTGTTCCCTGAAATCAAGAGCTACTTATATTCAAAGGTTATTTTATAAATCTAGTTTTGTTTTGTTTTTTCATGAAAACCTCTTGAGAAATTTGGGTGCAGCTTAGAATCAAATAAACGTGGTATGTGTACAATATATAATTATTGTTATATATACATTATTTTCAATAAAACCTATTCATTATTTTCAAGAGAACATGGATTAATTACCAAAATATGCTGTGCGCCTGCTAGGCAGATATTTTAAAAACATTTTAAAGTCCTATACTCATTATGAGTAGCCTATTTGTCCGCAACGGAATTAAGCTACAATTTAAAAATGGAAAGGTAAAAAGAAAACCTCCAAGTGTTTAGATAATAGTCAGGATATTTAAAAATAGCCTATTGGTTATAGAAGAAAAATATTAATATTCAAATAATAATGACAAACTGTACACGTCACATCCTGTGGGAGGAAGGTTAAGCAACGCTTAAAGTAAAATCCAGTGAGTCAAATGATTCTTTCAGAAAAGGGAAAGTTGAAAACCAGTAACTTAAGCTTAGTGATGTCTCATTATCACCACTTCATAGTGTACTAGGAAAAGGAAATTAACTTGCATCAGGTGTTCCAACATACCTGGCATTTCATGCATGCTGCCACATTTTATCTTCTCATTGATCCACCACCAATTGTCCCAGTTGAAGGGTGAGGCGGCTCCAGTGTGATGGGCTGGGCAGAAAGTAAGCACTGGTTGTCCCTACTGGATATCTGATGACCAGGTTCATGGAGCTCCCTCATTTATCCCATCTCATCACTGAATGCCTGTTTCAACTTTTGTTTTTGTTTTTGTTTTGCTTTTCTGTCTTGAACATTCAGATTTATTCAAGCCAGGGTCACCCTACCTGACCTGGAGGGGATGTATTTTTCCCATGTGTATGATAGATGTGAAAAATATGGAACCCCCTCCTCCCATCACTGCATGTCCCACATAGCCCCTGCATCGGACATCTGAAGCATCATTTTCATCGTGATGTCCCTTACATGACTGTCATCTCTTCTTTGTGCATGACACACAGCCTCATGTCAGGCACAACCCAGAACTCAGAGTTTCAACCAATCTAGTCACTCTAAGTCCCTGAAAATTACCCTCTTACAGTGACCCAGGGAAGCCATCCACAGTCAGGAACACTCTCTCAATGTATAATTTCAAAGAGCTATTTTGTCAAGAATCCAAATCTGAAAACTAGTGGAAAATGTTCATTCCTTCCCTGCTCCAATATGGCACCAGGTTCAATTTTGTTATTTTGCTTCCTTTCCAGGGATTTGTCTGAAGCCTATTGAGACAAGCAAGAAGCCAGAGAACAGGATTCAGACAAATACTTGCACCCTGCTGGGGGATTATCAGGCTGCTCAAAGGGGCTCTGGGGCATCTGGGCTGCTGACAGCGATCACTGAAGGCAAGCAGAGCTGTCTGCGGAGAATTAGGGGGCCTGTGGCCCTTCCTTCTGCTGCTCTTTCTTCCAGGTCTGGATGACAGCTGAGCCAGAGCAGGGCTGGTGTGGATGTGCCTCCTTCCTCCCTAAAGCCTCAGAGAAGGGTCTCTACCGAGTTCTGCTGCAGGCCACAGGGAGTCAACTAACACTGGCCTTTGCCCAAGAGGGTTACTATTTTAGCTGTGTATGTCTGTGTGTGTGGTTTTAAAGATAATTTCACTGTTTCTTTTATTTGCATGCTCTATGCATTTTCAGATATTGAATTCTCACCTCGGGCTGTCTGTATTTCACACCACACTTGCCACCAGAGCTCTATATCTTCACCACCACCTTGTCCCCTCCTTCCTTCCCTTCCCTCTCACCCCTCATTGGCCACCACTCTTGTGTCATGTGAATGTTGTTAGGGTTCATTCTATTTGTCTTGTTTCATGAGGTAGAATCACCTAGCTTGAAACCATCCTACTTCTCCTCTTCTGTCTGGTTTAATTTACTCCACAAGGTCTAACCTCCTCTTACAGTCAGTCCTTGGCGGGCAGGGGAAGAGAGAGTTGCGGGGTGGAGCTGTCTTAGGAGGGTCAGAGATGACTCTCCTGTCTCCTTTCATCCCAGTGATGCCTGGCAATATCTTCAAGGATGCTTGCACCAGTATATTTGGAAGCAGCAGCCATGGACTGGAAGACTTCAAGTCCAATCAGAAGTTGAGCAATGGGACTGCAGTGGTGAGGACCCCATCACTTCAGACCTGGGGGCCTGCTATGAAATACTGGGTCCCCGCTCCCTCCCCTCTCACAGAATTTCTCTGTGAACAAAACACCTGTCTCCAGGAATAGGGACATGGTGTCACCGAGTTTTGTGTCCCCAGGAATCAGCACAGATCTACCAGAAGTGCCCAGTAAATGTTGGTCAAATTTAATTTGTTCATGGAAACTGGAAACTTTGATCAGACTGGGAAGAATGGACAATGGGGCCAAATGGGAGATAAAACAGCACATAGTCAGGGGGCTTGTGACAGTGGGGGCCTAGGGACCCCCAGCTGCTCTGTAACCATCAGACTAATTAATATCTTCCATAATGCGCTCTTCCTCTTACCTAAGATGTTCTCTTTCTTGGCTTCATAATCACATTCTTGCTTTGTTTCTACTTCAACTTTCCTTCATCTCCTTAGCTTAGCTGTTCTTTGTTATCTACCCAAACTCTTTCTCACACTTGCTTCTGTGTTCTCCCTTTTTATTTCTCTGCATTATCCCACACAAGTCTAAGTAGTATCTATATGTCGATAGCACTGTAAATTATATCTCTCACTAGGCTCCGTTTCTGAGCTCCATGTGTGTGCATCCAGTTGGCCTCTTGATATCTCTGATGAGATGGCTTCCAGACATCTCAGACTTCTATTGTCCCAAAGTGAACTCTCCATCACTTTCCTGAGCGCACCCTAAGGCTTCTTCATTTCAGTAAATGACACCACCATTCTCTTTGATGTTCTGATGCTGTAATTGGAGAAAGTGTGTGATGCTTCCAGTCTTTTTACACCCACATCCAATCCACTGGCAAGTCCTGTGGTTCTACTTCTAAAGTTTGTCTCTAATCCATCAACTTGTTCTCATTTACATCTTAATAGTCTTGGACATATTATTTTTCATTCTGGTTACCACGGTAACTCTCTAACTTTTTTTTTTTTTTTTTTTACCATTTTTATAGTTTCCCCTCTACTTAAATGTATGATATAATTTATCATCCAAATCAAGTCACATCCAGAATGAAATCAGAATTATTAATAGTAATGTTGGGATAATTGGACTAGAATAAGCTGAGATTGTCCCAGGCAAAAGAAGATATTTAGTTACCTACCTCTCAGTCTAGCTAACTACAAGCAGATCATGTCTCTTCCTTGCTTAAAATCCTTTAAAAGGAATCCTATTTCCCTTACAATAAAATACAATTTCTTATCTTGGCTCAGTGTGATCTGTCCCTGGCCACCCTCAACATCATCTCATGCCATACCTGCCAAACTCACCACTCTGCAGTCCCACTAACAAGGAAATTATTTGTCACAGGGCTTTGCACATGGCGGCCTCTCTACCCACAATGCTCTTCTGCTTGCTTTTCACATATCTGCCTTTTCTCATCTAGAGCTTCTCTCCTGAAATCACTCTTTCCTGAGAGAGGGTTTACTCATCATCCTGAATGACCTGTGTGCATTTTTTCATTCTTATCAATTTTCAATATATAGGATTCATTGTATACATTTCTTGATTTATTTTGTTGAGTTTTGTTTGGTTTTTTGGTTGTTTGCTTGGATTTTCTTTTGGTCTATCTTCCTCTCTGGATTATAAAATCAATGAGACCATTTCTGACTTGTTCACCCCTAAATATCCAGTACCAAGAGAAGTGCTGGACATAAAATGACATCTTATTAAGTGAGTGAATACATGATTCAATGAACTTGCTACTAAAAGGAAAGTTTTCTTACTAGGTCCATCTAGTTACAAAGAATAATATGAAGAGGGAGACAAGAAAGGTAAAGAAGAGAGACCAGCTGCTGTACAAAAGTCAAGGGCAAGCCATAGAGGGTGGGAGCAAGCCCACGGGGGGTGGATAACCCCAAACAGAGCAGAAATACATCCTTCTCTGGGAAGGGAAGAAAAGGTAAGGATAATAGCATCAGGAGATGAGAATGCTTGAGATGGAGCACAAGAGACCTGAGGGAGTCCCGTTGTATTTGCTATTTTGTGGATTTTTGCCATCGGTTGCATCACACTGCGCTGTGTTTACTGGTCACTAATCTCTCTTTAAGACAAGTAGTAAGAAACACAAGGACAGTGATCGTGTCTCTCTTATTGTGTGTCATCCTTGTATCCACAGCACCTTTCATTGTGTCCTGCATGTAATACACACTTAAATATTATTGAAACGAATGAACAAAGTAGAAGTACTGTTCAGAAGTTGCCAGAATGGGGAGGAGAGTTTGGGAGTTATGGAAAGCATGGATGTGTGATATAGGTTTGATTTGTAGAGCATGCTCATGAGTTACTTTGAGTTAACTATGTAAATCAATACCATACCTTTCTAACATACCAGTGAAAATTACGTCTTTTACAATTTAGTATAGAAAAATTTTTCATAGTGCTTTGCACACTTTCTCATAGAAAGGAAAATTATGAACTCCAAGTGTAAATAAACTATTAGTCATAATGGTATCTGATGAGAAGACTTGAGGAAGGAATAAATATTTTTAATTTCCAGACTTCTCATCAGATGCTATGCTGATTAATAGAGAAGCAAGTTAACAGAGAACATTCAGTGAGACTAGAGAGGGGAGAAAAGTGACACATTGCATTTCCTTGAGTCTAACACATCATGGGCTAAAAGATGCACTATTATTTATAGACCATCAAGAAAAAAACGCTGCCAATTAAGGCATGACGTCTTCTTATCAGTCAGACTTTTTATTTTACATTTATTGATAGATTTCTCTGGAACTCAGATTTTTATCTTATGTCATCCTTGTGTATAGAGGAAATGGAAAACATAAGCACATTTACTTAAATATTCCTAAATTAATGACAGCTATTTCATGAATGCTGCCTATAGGGCCATTAGTGACCATAAAACACATTCTCATTTCAAAAATATATAGTGAAGAATTGTGTGTCTTAGAAGAGATAACATCTAGAAATTTAGATGTAAGCAGTACTACAACCTTTACCCTTGAAGCATGTGATGACCACAAGTTTGTGAAGCACTACAGAATTTACTAATTTAGAAAACATTTGTTATAGGAAATAGAATTTGCTCACTTACTCTAACTGTCCTTGGTTCATTGATTCATGGCTGCATAAAATTTACATTTCATTTATAAGGCAGAAAACTCTAACTTCTATGGAGCCGCAAATGTTTGCTGTATCAGTTAGGATCTGAGAGGAAATGAGGACACAGTCAAACAGGATAATGTGAGGAGTGGCATTCTCTTCTCAGTCCTGAAGGGCTAGTGGAGAAGGAAGTGATTCCAGATACTGGGGGTGGGGAAGGAGAACCAGGGAGAGCCACAGAGACAGGGATCTGTGGAGAGGGTTACCTGACAGGTGTTGTGTCCCTTGGTTGAGGGTCACAGCCAGTCTGTGGTGACCCCACTCTCAAGGAGGTATGGGAATAATTCATGAAGTCTCCCTCTGCCTAGATCCTGGCAAGTTCCTCCTTGGCCAAACCCAACCAGGGGCCAGAGCAAAGGACTCTTGATAATAGTCTTCACAGGTCAACCTCCCAGGGTAGAAAGCAGAGTGAAGGGTGGAGTGAGAGTGGCTCGGGTGGAGCAAATGGGAGTCATCACACAACCTAGAAGATTAAGTTCATAATTGGAGTATTTGAGGTAATTAACTCCTGTCTAAGATTCTCATATGGAGTATAATCATGACATGAGGACTGCTCTCCTTGTCTTCCCACCCAGGACTCAAAGTCCATTACTGATCAAAGTTCTAGGTAATTCAATGGGACCAGAAGAGCAAAGTGGGAAAGCATGGAAAAAAGTGACAGGTAAAGCTAGATGCAAATAAGACTAATATGATATTGAACTAGAGTAACAACAATCTAGTTCTACAAATGATGTATATGACACAAAAGTACCCAGTTTATAGAGGATTCCCAACTTAGGGGGCTTTTACCTACAAGTGGTTTACCCCAAACTCTGCTTTTAACCATGGTCTTTCAAACACTCTTCTCCATCCTTAACATTGCATCAGTTTTTATTATTTGAAATCACTGCAGTATAATTTTAAGCTCCAGTGTCATATCTGCCTTAAAGCGTCTCCCCATCATTGTCTAGATTGTAGCTGGGGATCCTTGGACAGGGGAGGGTATGGACAGCTCTTTCTCTATCCTCCTGTTCTTGCAATTAGAGGATGGTGAGGAAAGTCCAATTGTGAAGAGTTTTCTTACCATAACTCACAGTCATGGGATTGGGTGAGGGAGGATATGAAAGAAGGAGCAGTCATTATGACCTTGCTCTGTTTTGAGCATCTGATGGGGGTGGTCTCCATAGAGTTTGTGGACACAGCGACGCTACTGAGTTGAAGGTCAGTTTCCTGCCAGCCCCCACAGACATGGAGAACCTCCCCAAAGATGAGAGAGTGCATTCATAATTGGTCCTTACAGCGGTCCATGTTCCAAGTTCTTTTTCTAGGTAAGGTGTCACCTGACCTGGCTGAGCCACTATTGTTATTCTGACCTCAGTAATCTCTGCCATATACCCACTGGAATGTCTGAGGGCCTCTTGCCTTTCCACAGATAGGTTCTGTATGGAGCAGAGGGTTGGAGGTGATAAAGAGGTGGTTAATTGTGAAGGTCTGCACTGCCCCCTTCATCAGCCTTGGGGGCTATAAGATCAGGCCTGTTGGGGATGCTTTCTCTAGGATGCAGGGACCTGGAGCCTCTTTGTCCTCTTCTGTGGACTACAGTAAAGAAGCAACCCTGAACAGCTTGCTTTTCAAACTTTGGTGCAAAGGGAGTGCTTTCATAATTCTTTAATCCTCCATGTTTGCTTTTTGAAAACTTTAATGATAGAAAGGAAAACCCACATTCCCCTGAGCAGAATGTGCCTGGTTTAAACACAAATTCATTATTCATAGGGTCCCATCAAGCCACAGTTGCTTACAACAACTGTTGGCAAACCTTCCTGTCAATGATCCACTTGAACCTTTCCTGAAAGAGTTAGGCAACTTTACAAGAATTCCAGCCTGGGCCAGGGTATATTGTTCTTGAGTGACCTGTCCGGGGAGGGAGTCACAATGTACCGCTCTCCTCTTTTATTCCCCTGCAGGCCTGCACTTAGTTCTGTTCAAATAGTGACAACATCCCTAATGTAGAGCTTTTGAAAACCTCAAACTATGATGCACCCACTAGGCCAGTGGCTGGGGCGTAGGCCAGGTGAAGTCCAAGGATCTGGGTGCCTGAACCAGGGTTGCTGTTAACCAACCAAAAACGAATAAATAATTGTGGTTCCTTCTCCTTTTCCTTCTTTCTTTAAAATGCTTCTTCTTCCTCTTCTTCTTTCCTTCCTTTCTTAAAAAACAAACAAGCCAAAAGACAATAACGAAACCTCAACATGGTTCTTTTCTGGTAAAAATTCTTTCAAAATTCCTTTGTCCATCTGTAGGGTAGTGTGAGAACATGATCCATGCCCAAACCTGAAAGTGAGCCTGACAATTGACCAATGCTTTGCGTGGACTTGCATGTAAAAGGTGAATTTCCTGGGAGGACAACTGCCTCCACCTGCACTGATTGATTGTACCGAGATGTCCTGCCCTGGAACGTTGCTGTCCCTGTCTACTTGAGTGTCCTTTCTTTTTGCCCACTTGGCTGTTCCTGCCCTCTCTCTACCCTCCCTCTGCTGACACCTATAAAAACGGTCCTCTGCTCACAGCGAGTGCAATAGCTTTCCGGAAACATGCCTCACCTGCCGCCATCAGGCAGTTGGAAATATGTCCAACCAACTGTTCTTTCACTCCCTTTCAGGAGAATAACAAGGACCATGTCTTTGCCGCCTGTGTCTTCTCATGATTTCTTTGGACTATCTACTAGACAGGGTATTACTCTTCCAGAACACGAACACCTGCATAGCACCATCAATTCGCTCATTCAATACCTATTCAATGAACTCCTAGTGTGCTGTAGGCCTTGGGAATAAAATAAGGACTGAAATAGACAAGATCAGTACTGTCAAGCAGGTGACACAACACTGGGAGAATTATTCTGAAGTTAATAAGTATTTAATGTGTTTGAATGAGATTATTTTGTGCATGTATGTGTGTTTTATACTGTTGCCAAGTGTAGGAGGCAGTTGTATAGTATTTGGTTAAGAATCCAAATGCTCAATCCTGAAAGACCAGATTTGAATTTTCAGCATTGTTACTGACTTTTGGTAGCTAAGGGTAGAAATGTGGACAAATAATCATGATGAATTGTTAGTGAAAAAAGCAGACTATACAATCATCAGTTTTTTTAACCCCCTTGCCTTTGTTTATGTTCATATACTTAAGAAAATAGATCGGAGGTCAAGCATGAAGCATCTATGGAGTTTCTTCCCACTTCCTCCCCCAATCTAGGCTGAGGAAATTAATATTGCTTTTGTGAAAAATAATATACGAGAATCCTATTAAGATGAGATTGAGAGGGTAGGAAAGAGGTCTCAGGTAGAGCACTCAGGTCATACTACAGGGTCCAACTGAAAGAGATGGCCTTGGGCCTTGCAAGTCTAAACTGAAATGGTGTAACTCTTTGACTTTTTCCTCCAATGGATCCTTTGTTTACAAGAGCTTCTAAAATCTATTCAAAGGGCTTTCTTCTCTTTGTTCTAGGGAGGTATTGCAGTGCATTTAGCCTGGGGCTTGTGCTTCTTGCTGTCTTGGAAAATTTTTGTCTGATACTTACTTTATATTTTTCAAGTTTTCTTTAGCGCATGTTGTGGGTTCAGGGTCGCTCGCGAAATCAAACAGGTGCAGCGAGTAAGCAGGTTGGGGGTTTATTAGTGGGGAGCAGAGAGAGAGAATGGAGTCAGCTAAGGGAGGTTAAGACTCAAATTGGTTATGTTGGGGCAAAAAATAGAGCAAGGTCAAAGTTGGAGCTGGCAGAACCTCAAGGACACCAGGCCTGGCGAAATGGGCAAAGGCTACCATGTGAAAACACTGGGACAGTGTGTCTGTGACTGTTCACTCCCGAAATCAAGGAAAATATAGTTATGAAGTTAGAAAACAAAAGGCTGCACAAGAATATCCAGTGTAACTATAAACTTGCTTGAGTAAGCTGCTTGAAGCAATGCTGTGTTTGAACCCAATAAATAGGTGGGCGGCAGGATAGTCAGGGCCCTCAGTCTGAGAAAGACTGTAGGTCCCCTGATCCCCACCTTTTCTATCATCTCACTCTCTCTTGAGTTTCTCTTTCTCCTGCGGCACCCACTTCCCTGCCAACACTGTTCCCAGGATCCAGCCCTGCAGGTTGTTTCAGGAGCAGAGATTTCAAGCGCAAAAACTGCGAGGTTGGGAGAGGGTCATTAGGTTGGGGTGTCAGTTTCTGATTAGATGAGGCAGGTTGACCTTTAAGCTGATACATGTCGGCTGTTGCTGAGGCTGACCAGTGCTGGTGAGATGACCGTTGCCTTTCTTAGTTTATCTGCACATCTGGGGCAACTGCATTTTGTTGTGCTGGTAAGGAGCCTGCAAGCTTGTCTGGGATCATCCTGTTTTCTTGCCCAACCGATTCTTGCCGGTTTCTACTGCGATTCCAAACGACTGCCTGGGTCAGGATGAACTCACTGCGTTCTATCGCATGTGTTTATTTAAGCAAGATTTATTAAGACTGTGTGTGAATAGTGAAACAAACCAACAGCCGGGTTTCTATTTTGGTTGGGTTTCCAAGGTTGAGATAGGAAAAGCAGCAAATGTCCATTCATAATTTATGTTACATATATGGCTCGCTTGCTGACTGTTTCTTTTCTATATAACTCCATTTCTTCTCAGGCTTCCATCTCTTTCAGGGTTAATCAATGTTACTCCATCACGTGGCCTTGAAAACTGCAGGCCTCACTAATCTCTGATGAAAGAGGTTTCTCCACGATAAGAAAGAGAAAATGTTTCCTTTCTCCTACAGCTGCAAGAATGGCCGATAGAATAATAATTAAAAAGGCATTTGCAAAAGTTATTCCTAACAGTTGTCATCTGTCTATTTATTTATTTATTATTTTTACATATTGAAATAAACTCATATGTATAGCTTCCCCATTCCTCATATACATGTCAACACACCCTGCCCGGAGGAGTTTTTAAAAACAACAATCTCCAGACTGTTCTTCAAAGATTGTCACTCTGGTCCTATGAGAGTAAACCTATAATATTGTATTTAATATTTAAATATTAATTCATATTTTTGAAACACATTTTTTCTTTTTTAAAGAGAGGAAGGAAGGAAGGAAGAGGAAAGTTCCTCACTCCAGCTGTGTCAGCTACCTGGGCCCTAATGGAATGCCCCAAATTCTTTTTTGAAGGCAGACAGTATAAACTGGATCAGGCCAGGCAAGGGTGTAGAGCTGCTGAGTCCCCTGCCCTGACTGGCAGTGGATGTGTAGACTGAGGCTGCCATCCTGCACAGCAGTGACACTTCACATGGAAATATCACTCTTTTGACATACATGACATTATCAGCTATCCCTTTTTCTAGTCTAATAGATGCAACAAATTGCTTGTGGTTTTATTTATACTCTCCTGACTACTAATGATCTGCTCATGTCTTTGTGAGCTGTGACTAGTGTGTGTTATCTGTAAACTATTTTTTCTACACCCTTCACCTATTTTCTGTTGAGGTTGCTTTCTCTTCCATATTGACAAATGCACGTTTCTTGTATATTTGTGATATGAATTCCTTGCCATGTTTTAGGCACTCTCTTTTCCCATTCTCTTAATTTTAATGTAATCAGATCCACCATTTCCTGCTTTATGGTTTGTGCTTTTGAAGTTTTATGTAAGGATTTCTACTCTATCTCTATATCAGGAACGTGTTCTTAGTGTCTAGGACAGACAGTTGGCTTAGACTTGGAGACGATTCTTGGAATGTTGGTCATTCTTTATGTCACTTGCAATCCACTGGAGAGATTTTTCCCACATCAGCTAGGGGCAGTGTGAAGTCACCCAGAGCAGAAAACCACTCACTGTTTTAGCAGTGTGTTTCTCCTTGGAATTAGGAAGCTGCTGCCTTTACCAAATAAGCATCTAGGAAAAGGCCCTGGTCTCAGGAAGCTAAAAGCAGCTGCTTCTCCTCCCATTTTTTTTTTTAATGCTATTGAAGGTGTTACCAGGTTTGTTGGTTTCTCAGTTCTTGTGTCCTTGAAAGAAAGAATTCAGTTGAGAAGGACAGACAAGCATAAATAGAATTTACAGCAGCTGAAGGGACAATACATTCCAGAAGAAGGGGGCTTGGAGCAGGTGATTTGAAAGTCCAAGTGCACAGTTCTCCCTTTGTTGTATTGATTTATAGGGCTACTCATTTCCATATTCCCTCTCATCTGTCACCCACTGCAGGCAGGGACCACCCTGGGGGGGCATGAGCGCATGCCCAGTGGGTGCCAGATTAAAGGAAGCCTGCATTGTATGACTTTTGAGGCCAAGCACACACTCGGGGCCAAAATTGCCCTTCCTGGTCCAGCGCTCCCAGTGGAAGCTCAGATACTGGTCAAAACAGCCCTGGCCAGGTGCCCAAGTGCTTGCATTTCTGCACTTGTTTTAATCACAGGTCCCTAACAAAGGGTTCAGATATTTTGCATTATAAAGGCAAGATGTTTTTGTAAGTTTTTCTGTCAACAGGATGTATTTGATTCTAAGTTCTATTATTTTGGGTCACAAGATATTTGTCCCAATGGCAGCAAGATGTTTGTCTTCCTTTTACAATAACCGTAAGATCACAAGATGTAACAAACACCATTACGAATTTCACAAACTCGTGAACCAGGTATCCTCTCATTATTTTTAAGTTCTCAGTTGACTAACATCAAAACACCAGACCGTTGGTCTGGTGGGCAGGGGGCCACAAGTTGACTGACCAGTGCTCTCTCTTCCCCCAGAATTCTGATGTCACGACTACCTACGCTAACAAAGGGACATTGCGTCATAACCTGACAGAGTTTGAGGTGTGTATCACTGTATTTCCACATCTGTGTATAAGACATCTCTAACATCTGTGTGTGATCGAGCAACATCTGTATATATCAACAGTCCAATTCTATCCTCCAGCAGACAAATGAACTCTCCTTTTTTGCTGCATTTACATTTGACTCCCATGATTTTTCCCCTCTCTAGGGGAGAAAACGTAGCCAAATAATCAACCACGTACGTAAGAATTGAATAATTTCTTCAGCTGTTTGAATGTAATAATGTCTGCATCTCACTGGGCAAATTAAAAAGTGGGGAGTGGGACATCCAGCCTGTCTGGGGCTGACACTGTACCTGTAACAGCTGACCCTTCCTTCAAGATGGTTACGGAAACGTGAGATGAGAGACAGAATTTGAAGAACATAGTAGTCCCGGGCCTGTGCTGAGAAATGTTTAACAACTGACTCTCTGAAAGAAAAATATAAAGCGCTACTTACCATATTTATCCATTTCTATGGTGTAAATGGTCCCACTCTGACTAGTGTAAATATCCCATAAGAATTCACTCACAAAACTCCTGAAAATGTCATAATTGATTCTCTTGATCTGGGTTGAGCTAATGCCAGTTCACCAATGGCTAATCGACTTCCAAAAAGTAGTGGAAAGCCAATTGTACATTTGAATCTAAGTTGAAAGTTTCAAATGTTTCCCAGGTGAAAAAAAAAAGTGCTCAGTTTTAAAGAATACTCTCCAACTTGAGAGAAAAATGAAAGTTGAAAGGATAGCTATGTCATGTTATCTATTGTGTAATTTGAGCAAATACATGAATAGGTTATAGAAGTTCTTTGTCAGGGCACTGAATTAGGTAATTTTTCATTTTAAAGTATGGTTTTGGCGTGCGCTGGAGGCCTGCCAGACTAGTCTACTGCCTGCCACTGAGCACAGTCCCTGCACATGCCAGTACCTGGGACCCTGACCTGGGGCTAGGGGGATGGCCAAGATGAACAACTAAATAAAAAAATAAAGTGCTTCTTCCTTTCTCTTCCTGCCTGCCTACCTACTTACCTTCATTTCTTCCTGGACCTTTCCTTAAAAAAAAAAAAAAAAAAAAAAAAAAAAAAAAAAAAAAAAAAAAAAAAAAAAAAAAAAAAAAAAAAAAAAAAAAAAAAAAAAAAAAAAAAAAAAAAAAAAAAAAAAAAAAAAAAAAAAAAAAAAAAAAAGATGATTCAACTTTGGAGAAAACTACAACAGAGATGAGTATTATTGCTCATCAAAAGATGCCATAAAGAAACAAAAAAAAAAAAAAGAAAGAAAAAGTTTATTAGACATCTTTATAGTTGCTAGGTTTTCAACTCATACTGAAAACTGATAAATACAGGGAAAGAATAAAGCATTTAAAAAGAATCTATCCATTACAATTTTATTGAAATAGGAGTTTAAGTTTAAAAACAAACACATTTTTACTTCCATGAAAGTATGACTGAAAATAAAAGTCACCAATTGAGCAAAATATCTGCTATATACATAATAAAAAAGACTGTGTCTCAAGTATAAAAGAAATGCTATTAATTAATTTTAAAAATGGAAAATTATATATTTCACAGAAGAAGCACAAATGACTTGTTCATATAAATGGTGACTCTTATCGATCATCAGGATAACACGAAATTTTTTCCTCATTAAACTTTCTTTTAATGGGTCTCGAAATTCTATGACAGAGTTTTAGTCAAGTTGCTTCTATGAAAAAGCACTGATTTTGAAAACTATAACTTAAAACTGCCCTGCATCCTGATGTACAAAACTCATGTCCACAAACATTCTTCTTTCCTTCTGAAGGTTTATGATGCATCGTACCATTAACCCGTTTTTTTTTTTACTCTTAAACTAAATGGCCAATTGAGACAAATAGTTCTGAGACATTCTCCCAGCACTGATCAAGACTGGGACGGCAGCCGGAGGGATCAGATTCACTGAGCCTTCTGAGTTTTATGGGCAGAGTTGCTGTCCTCGCCATTCCAGCCGCCTTCTTGCCCACAGCCACAATCTGTCTCGTGTCACAAAAAGCAAAATGGTTCAGCAGAGGATAGTCAGAGAGAAGCTCTCCACACTCGTGGGCTTGCCAGGAGTCATATCAATGACAGCAGCATCACCAGAGTTCAAGAATTTGAGGGCATTTGCAACTTATTCCCAGAGCAGCTATCCATGTTTTCTCTTAGCACAGCAAACTTGCGAACAGAAACAATGTGAGTGGCCTAATAATCCAGCACAGCTGCAGCTCCAGCACCGATTCTACCTGGATGGTTCAGAATAATCGCCAGAGCAGTGAAAGCAACTGCTTCTCTTGGTGGGCCATTTTGCTGCACCAGTCACAGGTCCTCCAAACTGCAGGTGTAAGAAATCCCAAGGGAAGGAGAGAATCTTCCTTTTTGTCTTGCAAATGCAAGAAATGTAGGTGTTTTTCTGCTTCAAAAAACACTACTAGTGCAATAGTTCTTTCTTTTCCTTTTTTTTTGAAAGGAAAGGTGCAAGCAGGAATGAAGCCCAGCAGAGGCAGGAGAGAGAGGAGGAAGAAGCATTTTTTTTTTAATCTAGTTGTTCATATCTGTTGTTACCCCTGCCCTGGGACAAGAACCTGGGGCCTTGGGACATATGTGGACTGTGCCCAGTACTCTCCCAGGTTATGCCACAAGGTCACCTTTAAGAGAGAGGCAATGTCACTGTGAATAAGTAAGGGGCAACAGGCTAACAGACTGTCTCATGCAAACCAGGAGACTGACTCTTGGGAAATCTCTTTAAGGCCCAGAGAGTCTGATATCATCATGACAGAATAAGTTTCTTTTACGGGAGAAGCAAGTGAAATACCTGACTCCCCCTATTGCTTATTGTTTAAGCATGGCACTTCAAGGAGCAGTGTGTTTCTTCCAAAAAGATGGAATACATTGAGTAACAAAGGAAATGTTTGTCAAAGCCCCTGTACAGAGTTCCTCTTGGCATCTGGAAATTGTGCTTTCTTTCTTTTTATTGTTCCTGTCAAAAAAAAAGAATGACTTGAATGACCTGAGAAAGCTAGGAGTGGATTTTCAGCATTGAGCAGTTTCAAAGGGAGTAACAGAATCAAAAAAGGATGAGATCACTGACCCACAATTTCTGCCCTGAGGAATTTAGGAGAAGGTGTATAAACATCATAGCCCTGTTCTTGAAGAATCCTCCAAGTATACCCATGGCCAATGGCTGTGAGTGGTTGACGTTCTCTCTTCCCACTGTGTCTACTCCTACAGCCAAGAGAGCCAAGCCAGTTGAGCCTTGGACTGACCAGGTCACAAGTAATCCTACCTTTCCCAAAGGATAACGTTTACTTGTTGCTTAGTGTGACCTTGGATCAGAAACAAGGGACAAAAAAAAATCATTGACAGTTATCAACTATGGCAGCATCACCAGCTTTCAAGAATGTGAGATCATCTTCAATCTTTTTAATTCATTACACCTACAAACATTGAACTAAGATCCAGACCTAAAAAGAAACATCACTCCTAATTTGCGCAGGCTCGAATCTAAGATAATGATTCCCAGACACTAGGGTAATTCTTGCCTGATGTGCTGATCCTGGGTCACTGCTCTTCTACTGGCCTACTCATAAGTCCTTTACTCTTGTAATAAAATTGGAAGTCCTTCATCTCTGTTCTTGTCACCAGTGGAGCACAAATCCTACTTCCTTCCTGGTTGATGTTCACCATCTTCTAGCATCTTAGCTATCAAGTCTTCTTGACTTGCCTTCATCAGTCTTGGGAATTACTTCATTAGCATCTCCAATGCACTTGTCACATTCCTTTTCTCCTGGAAAGTACTTTAGGCAAAACCCCTGAGCTGTTACTCTTTGAGCTGGGCCTTATGCACCACTGCTGTCCTTAATCTTCCAGCCCAGGGTCACATTATCAGAAGGACCAGTTCTGAAGTCCTCTGGATCCCCCATCATCTCTGCTACATTACGCATGCATCATGTTTTCTTCTCTGGGAAAATCCAAGGACCTTTAAGACTTCCCTTTTGGATGAAAGGTCAGGAGAGTGGACCATAGCCTGGGGATTCCCCTCCTAGCCCTTGCAGGCAATTTCTTCCCAAGACAACCCCACTAAACTCACATAGTAAAGCACTCTGCCAGCATTCTTGTTCCGCATCCAGCTTTCTCTCCTTCCTTCCTGAATCTTTTATTCCAGTGACTTAGCAGTAAGTGGTCTATTTTCTTCTCATGTGTATGCTGGGTCATTTCTACACAACATTGTAACAAATGTCTATAAAACAGTTCAATCCTCTTGGATTGCAGTGTACTCCAAATATAGCTTCCATTATGACCTTCAACAGCAACTTAGCATGAGGACACTTGAGTCCGGAGGACTTCCTTTTCCAGTGTTGAGTCCGCCCCATATAGGAACTGGAAATTTTACTTTCCTGGCTTGTCTAGCCTGCCTTTCCTACTCCTGCATTCTAGGCCTCCAGTTGCATCCTCAGCTGTCCCTTGCCTATTTTGAAGTCTATTTTGCTGTTCTATTTGCTCAATAGTCTCACATTTTTATTTAATCCAATCTCTTTCCTAATACTGGTTATACTTCATAGAAAATGTCAGTACATTTCTGCAGAGGGGGTAAAAAAAGACTTTGCCCACCAGGAGTAAGACTGGAAATGGGTAGAAAAATTCCAACTTGCTACTCTCCTGAAAGCTGCCAGATTGCACAACATGGGGAAATGAAATGTGTGTAAAAGGAACCATGGTGTGCTGACCAACAGGGATTTCCCCAATCTCATTGTTTTGCTTCAAATCTCTTTCCATTTGCTCCATAGCAAATTGTCAGTATATAATAAAAACAGCACCAGTCACCTCCCCCAGGCACACAGCACAGGCAGCTCAGCTTCCCCAGGAGCCTGAGCAAGAAGCCACGGCCAAGGTAAACTGCCAGAACTTTCCAACAGCTTTCTTCTTTGGAAGCTCTCTTTCCTCATCAGCATTCTGTGCGGCATCCTAACTCTGTAGCCTTCCTAAATCTACTCTTCTGAATCCTCCTAGCCCTTGAAGGCAGTTTCTTCCCAAGACAACCCCCTGAAACTCATGTAGTAAAGCAGAATCCACGAGATGGGAATCTTTTTAGCACAGAGCTTTTGTTGTATGTGTTTTCTATATGATGTCAATGATGTATAGAGTAGGCATTCTACAAATAGTTATGAATGTTTAACTTAGTTCATATCACGTAGTAATATAGTGAGCATAAAATATCCAGTTGCCTCGTTGGAAATTCCCTTTGTAATTGGATTTCAGCTCATTGCAATCTTTCATACAGTCTATCACTGGGATTCCAATGAGACAGTTGGAAATGGAGAGCTAGATCCTCTGACATACAAGGCATCTCTGAGAGACATTTATTTTGGGACTGCAAGGGTGGATCAATGTTACGAACAAACAAAATTATCTTATTGCTGGTTGTGTTTGACTTTTTGCAGCAGGATGAAGCTCTCCACAGCCATGATCTTTTGCTCCCTGATTTGCTGCGTCAGCAGTCAACATTGGTTGACATTCCTCAAGGAAGCTGGTCAAGGTAAGAACTAAAGGATAATGGGGGCCAGAGGCTGTATCAGGCTGCCCTCAGGATTCCCCTGAGGAGAGGCCACGTGCCCATAATGCAAAGGCCACAGGTGGGCAGAAAAGAGCGGGATTTCATGGTAGAATTTTCCCCAGGCATTTCTGGCCAGCTTTGTGCTCTTTTGTGAGGACCACCACTCCAAGGGTCACCTAAGGTTTCTGGAAGAGAGCTGGGATTCAGCTTTGTTTGCTTCCTAAATACAAGTGCCTCTACTGCCCCCTAACGTGGAATTTGAAGCGGTGCATCAAGTGTTGGTATTCTCCCTCTTGAGCCGCCCCTCTTGAGCCGCTTAGTACTTCAAATAAAAATAACTGAGCTTTTAATATTTATTAGGCATTGTTCTAAGAGTTTCACATGTATAAGTAAAATAGTTTTCCTCATGTTTTAATCTTACAGTGTAGGTACCATTAACCTTTAACAGAGAAACTGAGGTAAAAAGAGATACCTAAGTAAGTCCTCAAACAGAACAGGATTTAACAGGTTGACTAGACCTTGTTATTCACCGTGGGACTATACTGCCTTCTAGAAAAGAGTGTACATGGGAGAGTGAGGGCTTTGTGAACAGGGATCTTGTTCTGAGCACAGCGCAAGGAGGGGGATTGGTGCCTTGGAAGACACCTTTATAGAGCTCCTCTCACATTACCAAGCGTGATGAAGTACCCCGAGGACAGCGTCACTGGGCTGAGACATGGCTAGGAAGCCAATAGTAAGAATGTGTCATATACCTCACTACTCTTAGCAAAATGGCAAAGATCTGTTTATTTCACAAAATTATTATGTTATTATTTTCTAGTAATAGTCTCTGAATAATTGTTTTAGTAATTTGCTGTTAATACTATCTAAATTCTCACAGATGCAGCAACAAATATCTTTTCATCTTTTATGTCAAGGTTTTGCAAAGGGTTGTTCTAAGCTCATTATTCACTTGGGGATCTGGGTTGCTTGTGAAATGCACATGTGGGTTAGCCCCCATCCTCCGCAGAATGACAGCCTCTGGGGCTGAGCCAGGAAGTCTGACCTTTATCAAGCACCCAGTTGACTTTTGAGCACACTAAAGGCTGAAAGCCAGTACGTCTGGTTTTGCTGGTAGGTAACAAAATATGTCAACCATTTTGGAAACACTTATTATGTGAGCCTGAATTTAAAGGGCCTATTTAAATCAGTAACTCAGAAGATATAAGTAGTGAAAATGTTATAACTGCCAACCAAACTATATTCTGAATGCCAGGAATTAAGAAACCTATAAAACAAAGAGCAATTATATAAACTATTATAATTATACCCCCATTTTTCCTTTTTCCTGAGAAACTAATATTTTAAATGCTTAAGTAGATTCCTTCTGTTCATAATTCCCTGCTCTTCATCTTAGTTTATCTGTTTCTTTCATTTGTCCCACTCTCCTTGAGGACCAGAGTAGTGAAGTGATAGTCTGTTGTCCACTGACAATGTTCTCCATGTTACACGTAATCTCTCAATTCTTCTGCAAGATGCTCTAAGGGAGGCAATGCTCCTTTATTTTATTGGGGAGGATGCTGGTGGGTCAGAGCTGGTGGGTCAGTCACCTTTGGCTGGTTACCCAGTTTCTTTAAAGTTTTTGTAGGGAACTCACCTGGCTTGCCTGCTGATTGGATGTCGACAGCTTCCCAGGTGCCAAATATGCCCTGGACATTCAGATGTGCTCAGGACAAGTTGTCCTCACGCTGCCCACAGGGATGAGTTTCCCCCATTGACTAGGTTGGACGCATTGTGACCACTCTCGGAACCACGTCGTTCTCACATCCTAGCCACAGGACTGCTTGGATCTTTCTAGATTCATTATATAACCAATCATCCCCGGAAAGATCACTCCACCTCTTCTTTACCCGCATTACACAGTCAAACCAAGGAGCAAGAGAACTTAAAATGGAAGCAAACAGAATAAAACTTGCACCAAGTGGGATTCTTAAAACATTAACCTCAAGGTGTGAAAAGTAAAAGATATTCATTTTGTCGATATCATTTCAAAGTTTGAAATCTTGGAATCAGTGGGAAGAAAATGCTTTATTTCTCTAGTTTGCCAAGATGTGATCACCTTCCTCTCATCATTTTCTTTCTCTTCCAGGGACTAAAGACATGTGGAGAGCCTACTATGACATGAGAGAAGCCAACCACAAAAACTCAGACAAGTACTTCCATGCCTGGGGGAACGATGACGCTGCACGAAGCGGGTCTGGAGGCACCTGGGCTGCTAAAGTCATCAGGTAACGGGGCACTGGAGTTGCAGGATGGGTGAGCAGAGCTTGGCTGCTTGGACAGCCAGCCGGGGTCAAGGCCTACAGAAATTTCTTGTATAGACTGAGACCTCTCCTCCTTGTGCCTGTCCTTCCCTACTGAGCCCAATGTGGGGTCTGAGTGAGTGCTAGAACCAGAGCAAGGCTAGGAGAGCAAGAGATTTTTAACCCACTATGGGCAGTATTCATCCAGCGTTAGGGAGATAAGCTTGGATTTACTGGGGCTGTTCCTGGTCAGGGTCAAGTGTTTCGCCCTTCTTTCCTTGGGTCATTCATTCTTGGAAGGACGGGGGAGGTGGGAGGGAGCGCTACTGCTTATCAGCCCCTGACTAATCTCCCGCCTGCCTCCTTCCATTCCAGCGATGCCATAGAGGATTCTCAGAGAATCGCAGACTTTTTTAAGTTTGGAGACAGTGGCCACGGAGTGGAGGACTCAAGAGCTGACTAGGCTGCCAATGAGTAGGATCGGAGTGGCAAGGACCCCAATCACTTCAGACCTGCAGGCCTGCCTGACAAGTACTGAGCCACCTCTTCACTCCACTTTCAGGAGACAGGCATGAGCCTCAGGAGCTCACCTGTGGAGCTGGGATCACTGAATTCTATATGCCTGCTACTTGATAAAGAGCACATAAGAGTGTTTAATAAATGCTTGTGAAATCCAATTTGCCATTGGCATCTAGAAACAGCATCTGATTGTCTTCCTGAGAACATGATCTATTTAATACCACGGGGATGATCAATAAATATCACATTTTTTTTCAGGTGATAAGACACTAATAAGCAATAATAGTAATGTGGGGGTAAAACTATAGGTCCAGAACTTGGACATATTATATAGGCCATATGTAGACTATAACATGGACCAATTTTCAGTCTGTAACTCAGTGTTCCCTTACATGGAAAAGATAATACAAGAATACCTTGAACAACTTTAGGCGCACCCTGGTGGTCCAGCAGTTTAGTTCACCTGGTGCAGTCCATACATATCCCAAGTTTCCTGGTTCAAGACCCAGGACCCAGGGAAATAACTATAATGAACAACTAAATAAAAATAAGTAAAAATGCTCCTTCCTCCTCTCCCTTCTTGCCTGCCTGCCTATTCGCCTTTATTCCTGCCTATACCTTTCTTTGGAAAACAAAATAAACAACTTCATTAATAATGCTTACAACTGGATAAAAATCAACAAATTCTTAGGGTAATATAACTTATAAAATGATTCAAGAAGAAATACAATTTTGAATTACCTTGTAATTATTGATAAAATGTCAAATCTTCCTGTAAAGAAAACAGCAGTCCCAGGCGATTACAAAGACAAATTTAATCCTTCAAAATAGCAACTATTTCCAGTTTTGTACAAATAATTCCAGAGAAGAGAAACTACCCCCCAACCCTTTCCATGAGAGTAGGAAACTGATGCAAAAAAAAATTTACAAACGAGTACCCTGAAGTGTGCCTTGGTGGAGCAGCAGTTAAGTCAGTCATCTCTGAAGGATGCAGGCCACATGCCCCTGGGTTTAGGTCCCAGGTCTGGTGGGGAGCACAGTGTGAACAACTAAAATGGAAGTAAAATAAAATGCTTCTTTAAAAAAAAAAATAAAGTCCCTGAGTCACTATGGATTGAATGCTGCAATGGCCATGCCCCTGGGGTCGAAGTATAGCTTGAAGTCATGTATCTTACATAACCCCAGAAGATTCTGTAATCTTAGAGAAGTATTCAATCTCACAGACCTCACACAGTTTCTTTCCCAAATCTGATCCCTTTCCTAGAGCCTTTATGCCCCCCATGTCTCTGCTTACACTGAACAGTTTTTAGGCTCCTCTGTGTGCAGACCGCCTCTCTTGCTGACTGGCTGTGTCTTTCCCCCTTAGCTGCTTCTCAGGAATCTGCTTCTCTTAGTGGTCTCTCTCTCCCTGCCATGGAAGTCTAGTCCAAGGAGTCTTTCTCCTTTGCCATTCTCTCTTACCAGATCCAATTATTAACCAGTCTCTGTCCATGATGCTAAGAAGTCCTTTCTCTTCTCTCCCTACTCAGTGGCTCAGGTCCTCAGTGCATCATCATCTGTCAGTCATGGAACCCTTATTGTTAACAATAGATGCCTCTGTATTCATCCTTGCTGGAGTTAGTGGTTTATGTATTTTTTTTTTTTTTTTTGCTGGTTTGTTATTAAGCTCTTCTAACATTAGCTAATAGCAACAGATAAAAGATAATAGTAGGATGACAGTGATGATGACAGTTGACACCCAGTTAACAAACTATGGACCAGGCACTGCTCTAAGTGCTTTCTTGTGTTATCCTAATGGAGCCTCACATTTTAATTTCCCTTATTTTATAGCTGAAGAAATTTGAGGCACACAAACAGTTCAAATATATACCAAGTCACATTGCTAGTTGACTTGAGAGTCATCTTTTTCAAAAAAAAAAAAAAAAGAGAGGAAGGGAGGGAGAGGAGGAAGAAGCATATTTAAGGAAGGAAGGGAAGGAAGAAAAGAAGGAAGGAAGAAAGAGGAAGTACTTTTATTTCTTTCTTTATTTTTGGTTGTTCTAAACAGCTCCAGGTCACAAATCTGGGTCCTCAAGCTTTACATACTCTGCACCCCAATCACCAGCTAAGTGCCTGAGTCCCCAGGGCGCACCAGAGGTATCATTCCCAACCGTTTGCTCTAACTAGCATTTATAATGAAGTTTATAGTTTACAAAATAACATATATTAGTTCATTTGGTCATTCCTTCAGAGACTATATTCCATGTACCACCCCCAGTTGATCCTCACAAGTGTGTGAGAGAAATATATATGGATGGCAGAGGTAACCAATAGTTGAGGAAAAAGCAAGCAACATTTGAAGATCACATCACATGTGAAGGGGACTCTGAAAAACGGGATGCAGTTACCTCCTTAGAGAACGGCACTAGCAGCTCCTTATTTTATCTTATATCTTATGCATCTTAGCATTTATAGGATTGTTTGCAACCAGAATCATCCTGCATGACATCTGTAATGTTCTATCAGACATGCAGTAGACAGAGTCAGATTTACCATGAAGCTGAGATGACTTGAACTTCAAGCCTCCTCATTGTATGGAACCCTCCCAAGGCCCTGGGGGATGTCCTACAACTGTTCAAATGCTCAAATATTTGTAAAATCTTCAGAAGCAAACTATTTTAACTGCACGCAGTTAATGACTCTGACACCATCCACCCCAACATCGCAAAGTCACATATCCTCTTGCTGAGTGGCACGGTGGGGCGTGGATCCACAGGTATTCTGGGGATAAATAATGCTTGTGAGGCATAATATCCTGCGAGGACACATACATCGAAGTAGGAACAGAAAATACTGGGAGTGGTAATATTGACGTACTTATGCTTCTCTTTTCCAGGATCCCAGTCATACTTGGAATGAATACCTGCTGATATTTTTAAGAATGCAAAAGTACCCGGAGATCAGAAACCCCATAGCTTGGAGATTTAAGTCTGTACCAAAGACACAGACTTGTTTCCTGACTGAGAGGTGAAATATCTGGCTCAATGAAGGTGACAAATAGCAATTATAAATACAATCGTGCGGGGGTCCCGAGTAGGATGGGGCGAGGGAGATGAAGTCCTGTGGGCGCCCAGGCTTGATGAGTCCATTGGGCCGTCACTCGGGCCTGCAGGGCCCTGGGCAGCAGGGGGCGCTGTGGCGGGCGCCGCGCCGGCTCCTCTGGCACCAGGAGACCTACCTCTCGCCTGCTTCGTTGGCTTCCGGCGCGGCGCCTGCGCGAATTGGCGGCAAAGTTATGGACCGTAACCCGTCGCCGCCGTCTCCGAGTCGGGACGAGGACGAGAACGAGGTCGGGGGTGACTGTATAGGGAGCACCGTCTACAGCAAGCACTGGCTCTTCGGTGTCCTCAGCGGGCTCATCCAGGTGTGGAAGCCAGCTCCTCCCCCTTCTGTCCCCCAAAGCCCGGGGCACGTCTCTGCCTGCCCCCTCCTGCCCCGGGAGCCGCCATCCCTCTGACGACCCCTCCCAGGCCGGCGCCCCGGGGCTCCTGTCAGCGTCCTGGCCACCTCCGCGGGCCCTGAAACTGCCGGGAGCCACTCCACACAAAGGGAAATGCAGTGTCGGGGATGCTGGAATGCTTGTGGTTAAAAGGTTTCATTTTTGCAAAATTTCTCAAAACATACGGTTATGTGAATGATGGCTCGGGCTTTTGCTCCTCCTTCCCAGTGTAGTTTCCTAAACCCAGGTCCTAATGTATCTATTTCACGGACTTTGATTGTGGTCGACTAAATGGTGATTTGGGAGCCCTGCAGCTCCGATATCAGAAGCGCGGCTTCAGCACTTCTAGTAACATGACTTTGTACAAGTCACTTAACTGCTCCGAACCTGCTTTCTTTCTCAGTATCTGTAAAGTGGGATGATAATATCTGTATTATTGTATAAGGGGTCATTGTGTTGGTTAAATAAAACTGTAATGACCATAGAGTGCTTACCATGGTGTTTGGGCTAGGAGGATCTCAATAAATACAAACCATTATTCCCATATTTCCTTAACTGATTTCCCTGCTTCATCTCTGTCCTCTCCAGTCCATCGCCTACACAGCTGCTAGATTATTTTTTCTTAAACAAACAAACAGAAAGCAAGCAAGCAAGCCAGAAAAGCTGTATTTGGGAGTTCCCTTTGTTTATAGGAAAAAACGTTATTTTTTATCTTGGAATCCAGGGCTCTTTGCAGCCTTTCCCTGTCCTTTCTTAACTCTGGACTCATGTACTTTCCTCTGTGTGGTCCGCTCTCCTTTAAATGACGAACTCCTGTTCCCCTTAAGAGATTTAGCTTAAATATCATCTCCTAAGAAGCTTTTCCCAGGCATAGGTAATTGTTTTGTCATTTTTGCCCTAATAATTCTTTGTCCATAGGACAGTCACTTAGCGTTTGTGATCACTTTATAGATATTAGACTTTGAAAGCGAGGAATTACCTCTTACTCATCTTTGTATTTTTACCTCCATACCTAGCAAACAGTATTTACTCCACAATCATTGAATGAATATATCTACTCAAGAGGCTACATTTCTAAAGCAAGGTTTTTGCAAGAGAATATTGAGGGTGGTATTTTTGTGAGTTCTAAAT
This sequence comes from Solenodon paradoxus, assembly GCA_004363575.1. Taxonomy (NCBI): domain Eukaryota; kingdom Metazoa; phylum Chordata; class Mammalia; order Eulipotyphla; family Solenodontidae; genus Solenodon; species Solenodon paradoxus. Next base: position 619,191 of record RJWH01000643.1, on the reverse strand, counting down.
GATTATAGGATACTATTACTTGGAGAGTGCTATGGTTAGCTTTAATTCATCTGTTTTTCTTCCTTCATGTTTCTGAAGATCGTTACCCCTGAAAACACCAAATCCAACTCAGATGATGAGGAACAGCAGATGGAGCTTGATGAAAAAATGGAGAATGAAATTTGCAGATTATGGGATATGTCAATGGATGAGGTATGGGGTTGGAAGCGAGACTAAGAAGGGTAAGGAGGTGGTGAGTGAGGTTTTTTTATTTTTAAAGATTCAGGCCTTAAGTTTTTGGAGAAGGATTTTAGTGTCTATAATCATTACTTTACATGGTACAAGGAATGAGATTCTGGGAGCTAGAAAACTAAACTTTCGTCTTTGAGGTTAGAGCATCTCAGCTCTTGTTATATTTGAAATATATATGAAATATATAGTTCTCATAAATGTTTATAGCCCAGGTAAGTTCTGATATATATTGACCTAGAGACAATGTTGACCTTGTATTTGAGAGCAAGCTAGGAGTTAGAAGACCATTGACATACCGTGATTAAATTAAATTAGAAGGAAAGGACAAGTGGGAATTGCATGATATAATCACAATAAATTTTAACATTTGCATTGTACTCTGTAGCTTGAAAGCACTTTCATATATTTTATTCCATTTGCTCTTCACAATAACCCTGTGATGTAGGTAGTACCCTTATTTTATAGGTAAGAGGAGAAAAGAGATTGATTTATATAATCTATCATTTTACTACTTGGAATTTGCAGATTACTGATTAAAATCCTTGTGTTAGTCTTTCACCTCCCTCTGTCTTCTACATTGCCATCCAACTTATATTTTTTTTCCTAAAACAAATGTAGTTGTGGTCTTCTGTCTTAAGAATTGTCAGTGGTATTCATTGTCTTTAGTAATTTTTTAAACAGTTTTATTGAAGTATAACTGACTCAAAAACTGCATGTATTTTGATGTATAATTGATGTAAAAATACTGCATATATTTAAAGTGTACAGTCAAGAACTTTTGATGCATGATAGGCACATGAAATCATAACCATAATCAAATAGAGAGCATATATCATATCCAAAATTTCTTTGTGTGCCTTTGTCTTCTTTTCCTTCCCTTCCTCTACCCTATTCAGGAAACCACTGATGGACTTCTGTCACTTAACAGTACATTTAGGTTCTCTAGAGTTTTGTAGAAAGAGGATCAGATTCTTTTTCTTAGAGAGTTTGGCTCTTTAATTCATATCATTGTTTTAAGATTCATCCATATTGTTGTGTATATCAATAGTTTATTATTATTTTTATTGCTGAATAGTATTTTATTATATATACAATGATTTATTTATCTATTTACCTGTTGGGTTGTTTACAGTTTATAGAGAGCTGCTATGAACTTAGTTGTTTGTAAGTATGTATAGATATAATATTTTCCTTTCTCATGGGTGAATACCTAGAATAGTATGCTGGATCAATGTTAAAAGTATGATTTTAACTTTTAAATTAATCATACTAAAATACATACTGAAGTATGTATTTAAAAAAATACATCTAGTATTATAGACCACCATTTGGCAGGGAACCTCTTTGCCAAAGACAGCCTAGAGAGATGGCAATAAGGAAATCAAGAAAATGAGACCCAAGGTCAGCAGCTGCCTCAACATCAGTACCTCGGCAACTTCAGTTACCAACACAGATGCCGGGAAAACCTAAACCCCAAGGGCACAGTTTTGTCTTTTTTCAGCTGCATAGGATTCCATTGACATATACACAACAGCTTCTTTTTCTAGTTATCTGTTGATGGACATTTAGGTTGTTTCCATGTCTTGGCTGCTGTGAACTGTGCTGCTATGAACATAGGGGTGCAGATTTTTTTTTCTGATACTATTTTTGTATTCTCTGGGTATATGCCTGCAAGTGGAATTGCTCGGTCTTTATTTTTTTGAAGATTCTCCATACTGTTTTCCAAAGAGCTTGCACTAACTTACATTCTCACCAACCATTCCTTTTTCTCTGACCTTTGTTGTTTCTAGTATTTTTGATATGGTAGCCTATGTTTTAAGTTAAGCTTTTGCAAATATATACACATTCGGTGAGAATCCAAGGTAAGAGACAGCCAGATACTTAATTCTGTTTAAATATTTTATAATGCAAATCTCTGCAGCTAATTAATTTTGGGGGGGCCCACATTTCTAGTGAGAATGGATCACATGTCCACTCCAGGCTCATTGACTATGTGGGGATCCCTTTAGGTTCTGCAGTTGGGCAAATTCTCTAAGAAGGAAGTGTGAAGCATTTGCAAGGGTGTCGTGACCAGAATTACTTTTGTTGAGGATTTTGAAAACACAAGTTCTGATGTGGGGCATGACCCGATGGAAGTTTTCATCTGTTTTTCTATCATATTTTAAGGAGACAGGAATTAAGACTTTTTTTTTTTTTTTTTGTATCCCCAGCTTCTAGCATAATAGCTGGCAATCAAAAAATGTGTTTGAATGGGTTAATGAGAATTTCTTGTGGATAGAAAGATAAATACATTCAAGGCATAAAAAATGAGAACTATCCTTTGGAATCACAATTGGGTTAAATTTGTTTATGAAATCGTTTCATTGCCTTGAGATCACATACCGCAAAGACTCTGACATTATTTTTGTTTATTGACACAATTCCTAACCTTGTGGTTTTGCTTTTCTTTTATATGGAATTAATTTTTTTTATAGTTCTTAAGCTTTGAGATTTAAAGAGAAATATTCATTATCCAAGTTAATAGTTATTTTTATTTTCAGGATGTGGCTTTATTTCTCCAAGAATTTAATGCTCCTGACATATTTATGGGAGTACTCGCCAAATCCAAATGTCCTCGACTAAGAGTAAGTATGTGCTTTTCTAAAATCTCTTCTTTGGATGAATATCTGCAGACAGTGCTGCATAGTCTTTCATTTGTTTTCACTGGCTCTAAATAAGTCTGCAGAAGTTTATAGAACATTACTAGGTAGGAGGTATGTGCTGTTTAAAATTGTTAAAATCATAGAATTTTAGATTTGAGCTAGACTGGCGAGATCAATCACTTAACAGCTGTTAGTAGGCATGACCGAAGTTCATAGGTGCTAATATGTGGCAGATCAGGGAACTGTATCTGGACCTCCCATTTTTCAGTTTATTGCTCTTAATTTATTCATGAAATCCTCTGTTACTTAAAAACTTTCACTCTAAGCTCAGCCTATTGCTTACAACTTTCCATAGCTGAGTCTAATTCATCTTCTAGCATAAAATCTGTCCTCCAGATGGGCCTCCTAATTTATTCGGGTCTGCTTCCTTCTTAGAAGCTTGCTGCATCAGTACCATCTCTGCAGCTCTTTTTGTATGCCCTCCTCCATCCCCTCTCCATATCCACATATATGTATGGGTGTGCTTTTCTTCTAGGTCTTCCCAAATCAGTTAGCTCTCAGTGGCCATTGCTGCTGGCAACCCCCCCAGAACAACTCTCTGTACTTCTCCTTTCGTCTTCGTGTTCTGTGCCGTGCTCTGTGCTTTAGTGCTCTTTATGAGCATTGCATGTTGTGGTGATTAGTAAATGAGTATCTATTAAATAATGGTAATTATGAATTACTGCTCTTTACTATTTGATTTTCTCTTTGAGGTGGGCATTTATCTCCCCACCTTATAAATGAATGAACCAAGAGTCAGGCTAGTAAATTTGTCTAGCTTTGTGCTAGGAAAGAGTGGAGCTAGGATTTGAGCCCAGCCCATCCAACTTTAACATGTCCACTGTATTGTGTTGCCTAATTTCTTTGAAATTATGAAGTGCAGAATCCCAAAGTCTGTTTTTACAAGTTGAATATTGAATTAAATTTTTAAAATTTATTTTTGTTTCAGTCTGTTCATTCATGTGTTTCATTTTTAAGACCTTTTTTTTCAGTTCTCCACCTGAATTCGTACACTGATGAACCAGTGAACTACTTTTTCCTTGGATTGTTATACTAATATTTGACAGTTAAGTGATTGTTCCATGATTTTTCTAGTTAGTATATTAACTCATTATTAGTACTTAAACTTTTGTGAGGAATGGTACCCACATTTGCTAGGCTTTGCCCAAGGGAGCGTAAAAAAAATCCTGAATCAATCCATACCCACATCAATTAAAATAATCTCCGAGTGTGAGGCTTCAGACAGCTTTTTAAAATTCTCTCAGCTGAACCCAATGAGCAACTGAAACTGAGAAACTACTTCTTTGATTGGAAGTTCAAGTATTCCCTCTTAAGTTTGTAAGGAAATGTATTTTTTCCCTGCCTCTGTTTAATCTCTTCCCAACATTTGCATTGGGACGCAGAGATCTTTATTTCTGATTGCTCGATTGCCTCACCTAGCCCTGTGGCAAACCTGCGCCCACGGCTTCCATAGTCTGCATCTTGACTGCCTGAGCCACGGAGGGGACAAAATCTCTATTTTTAACCCCATTGTTCCAGTGCTTCTTATGCTCCAGCAAGTTTGGGAACTCTGTTCTGACTGAACTCACATCCTTTCCTGCACTACTTTTCCAGTTGTCCAGCATTTCCGACTGGAGAAACGAAGCAGCTTGAAACCTAGGATTCATGTTCAACTGCTTTCTCCTCTTGCCTCCACACGAATTCTCTTCTGTCACTTTGGGTCTCTCTCAGCTTCTTTCCATCTCCATCCCTTTTTATTGGTCTTTGATTACTGAGATTACTGAGTTTGGTGTTGCGGTTTAGTGCTCAGGCTCTGGGACTTTGCATTTCTTCGTTGGACATCTTGGGCAAGTTTTTTTTTTAACTTTTCTGTGCTTTGGTTTCCTCACCTGAAAAATGGGGTAATAATAGTATCTACCTCATAAATTACATGAAATGATACATGGAAAGTGCTTTCCATAGTGCCTGATCTTAGTAAGTGCTAAATAAATACTAGCTGTTATTTCTGAGATTTTAAACTTCTTTTAAAACTTTTTTCCTACTATCATGCATGCATTTTGCTGCAAGAAAATCTAAAATATCATTGCAGTATATTGTCCCCTTTCTTGAGGATCTTCGTGACTCTAATTAATCTCCTAGAGTAAGTCTAAACTCTTCAAAATGGCATTCAGAGCCCTTAATCCTCATCATTTTTTGCCTGTGCTGTTTTACTCTGTTCTCCCACAGTGTGCTTCAGCTACAGTTTTTCTTGTGGTTCACTGTTAGCCATGCACATTATTTATTCCCTTTTGCCTTTGCTGAGACTTTCCCTCTTACTTGGCTGTCTCTCTTCTTGCTTACATATCTAAATCCTACCAATCTTTTATGCTTAGTTCACCTATGTGGTTTTTTCTTCCATAGCTCTTGCCTGTTTTTGATCTTCCTTTTTTTGTGTGTCTTCACCCCTTTCAAATAATGTAAACTTTTCAAGATTATAGAGTGCAGGCAGTATCTTCTGTAGGCTGCCTCCCCTTGTCTTCCCCGCCAGCTTGGCTTAGTGAAGGTCGTTTTTCAAGTTGTTGTTTTTGTATATGTGTCTTGCACCTTGGAGCTGATGTAACCTGTGATATTTGACTTGGCAGGAAATCTGTGTGGGAATTCTAGGTAATATGGCCTGTTTCCAAGAGATATGTGTGTCCATCAGCAATGATAAAAATCTTGGGTAAGTTTTACTACATAGTAATTATGGTTTTTTTTTAAATTGTTCATATTTCATATCCCTAAGGAAATTCTAATACGTAGGAGAGACAGGAAGATACTATGAAATGTAGTACTAACTTCCTGCTGATGATCGCTCTCCAGGAGCTTAATTGCGCGTTGGTGGTAGTGAGGACTTCCATACTGTCTATGTGTTTGATTCAGAGTTTAGGCCCGTTTTCTTTATCTGTAGCAAAGGGAATGGATTATCAGCAGACAGTAAGCCAGACAGAATAAGAAATAGTAGAGCAAAACTTGGCAATGGGGTACTTGACCTGTGTCCAAAGCGGTTTCGGCTCAGAGAATCCAAGGGCTCCGAGAGCTAGAGTGTAGAAAAACTGGCTTGTCGACCAGGTCCGTCCTAAGAACTCTTGGACCCGGGTGGGACTCGCTGGCAGACTTGAAAAGACTGACTTGCTTCTGTGATTCAGAGGCCTTTGTTCTGTGCTTGGAGCCTAGTTCTCTTCCACATGCAGGAAAGTTTTGAACTAGAGGATTTTTAATGGGGAAACCTTGGTGGTTACTTTAAGAGGTATGAGAACACCTGGAGTTAGTTGCCAAATGTGAGTATATTAATTTTTTTTTTAAAGGAAAGGTGTAGGCAGGAAGGAAGGTGAGCAGGCAAGAAGGCAGGCAGGCAGGAAGATTGAGGAAGAAGTAGTATTCATCTGTTTTATTTAGTTGTTCACCCTGGCCATCCGCCAGACTTGGAACTCAAACCCAGGGATTCGTGGCCTGTGTCCTTCAGAGGCCATTGACCTAACTGCTGCCCCACCAGGGCACCTGTGTATTCATTTTATAAGCAGAGGTTCATGATTGCTAATCAGACGATCAGTTAAGAAAACTGTTTTTAGGTGACTATTTCCAGATAGGACTGTAGGGTGTATTAGAGGATTCAAGTACTGGGTCTCCGAAATAGAAATGGTTATATCTTCTAGGTGCAGAAGGACCAGTTTAAAGTTTTTATTCCGCATTAACTTGCAATTATTCATGGAGCAAATGGCTTGGGATTATGTTTGGTCTCTAGTGGCCCCTGTCAAAAATCTAAGAATGAGTAATGTTATCAAGTTTCGTTAAGTTCGGTTAATTGCATATCTTATAATTAATGTGGAATGATTTACATTGCTGATGAAATATCAGTTTTGTTTAACCATTTTGAAGCAATTGAGCATTATCTAGCAAATTGGAAGATAACCCTGTGATGTGACCCAGAGATGCCACTTGTAGGTATGTGGTAAAAGAAACTGCACATACATGAGAGCACTCATACAGAAAGTACTGTAGGGGCATTGCTTGAAGTAACTCCAAATTGGGATCAGCCCAAATGTCCATCAGTAGTAGGATGGGAAAATAAGCTGTTCTTCAGTGGAATGTTATGCAGCAGTTAATCAAAGAACAGCAGCAACCGAAACAACATGGGTAGAGCTTTAAGACATGGTGTCAGCAAGTCAGTAGTTGCAGGAAGAGAAGGGGGAGGTCAAGAGGGCAAGTTGCGTAAGGAGATCACTTGTATAGGGAAGGAAGAATGGAAATGGTGGTGAACTTTAATGTCGTGTACAGATGGGGATTTACTGTGATACATACCTTATAGCTATATAATGTTATGATGCAATGTTCTTTCAGTAAAATTTAAAGTGGTGTCAAGCAACAGAACTAAGATTTAGAAGACTTTGAAGACATGTGATATAATTTCTTTCATAAAAATGTAGTTCAAAGTCCAAACTGAAATGTATAAAATAATAAAATTAGAGCAAAGAAATGATCACTGGCGAAGTCAGAATAATCGTCTTTGCTGGGTGGGAGAACAGGTGTTGATTTGGAAGGTACACAGACTGTGGGGATGCCACAGTGTCCTGTTTCTTGGGAACATAAGGCCTTGCTTTATAATTATTCATTAGAGAGACATTTGCATCTTACAGGGTTTTTTTTGTATATTTGCTGTTTCATAATTAAAATATTTCTGAAACGAAAGGAAAGCTTTGATATTTGAAATGAGAAGAAGTGAGGCATACTGGGCTGACTTTTGTTTTTGTAGGCAGGTATTACTGCACTGCCTGTATGATTCAGACCCTCCTACTCTGCTGGAAACAAGCAGGTATGTTTTCTCTCTTTTCGGGTTCTGTGTACTCGGAAAAAAGGATTAATTCTTCATTCTTGAATTTCCTTTACTGGTTTTGAATTATAGATATTAAGCTCACATTTTTCATGTAGGTTGTTGCTTACTTGCCTTTCCCAGACACAAGTGGCCAGTGTCTGGGTTGAGAGAATTCGAGAACACCCAGCTATTTATGATAGCGTTTGCTTCATCATGTCAAGTTCAACAAATGGTAAGTTACTGGCCAATCTAGCAAAATATATTTTTATTAAAATTATTAGGAAACATGGTAACTATTTCTGGAGGTCACTTTTAAAGAAAAGTTAAGTGTAAGGTGAGAAAATACTTCAGTTCAAGATAGAAAATTTCTTCTAAAACGCCTATTACAATAAATCTATGTAAAAATGAAGGAAAATAAGCAAATTTAAACAAAGGAGGTAAACAAATTGCTCCTGTATTATTGGCAAGATTTGGCTTTCTTGGAATAGGTTTAAAGAATGTTGATTAACCTTACTGCTTTACATTTTTTTGTTTCTCATTTCACCATCTGTTTTCTCTGCAGTTGACTTGCTGGTGAAGGTGGGGGAGGTTGTAGACAAGCTCTTTGATTTGGATGAGAAGCTCATGTTGGGATGGATTCAGAGTGGGGCTGCTCAGTCTCCGGACCAACCTAAAGAAGATTCTGAAGAGCAGCCAGTGTTTAGAATTGTACCCTGTGTACTTGAAGCTGCCAGGCAAGTACGGTAGGTGAACTCTTTTGTGCAGGATGTGCTGGGAAAAGTCACTGGCTAAAAATCCTTAGACATGCTTCTTAGTTTCCCCGTGACAGGGTGGACAGCATGCAGCCTATTGCTGTCAGGTTGATGGACCGCTGATATATGCGGTGACGATGCATCTGCTCTAACCAGAATCACGGTGCTTACATAGCACCTGTTCTAACACTACTTATATATAGGCTGTTGTTTGGCATTATTTATGTTACTTATCTTAAAACTTGCAAGTTTGTGTGATTTAAATCAGATGGGGAAGATTTTCTTGTATTTTATTTTTCAGCGGATATTTAGCAACTTCTTTAATTAATCTTAGGCATTATTGTATACCTGCTCCTGGTGTGCATAGGTCAGTCTTGGATAAGTGCTTGACTTTCGGGCTCTAATGTCTTTTTAGGAGTGATTACTAGGTTTCATGGATCATTAAAGCTGTTTCTAGTCACTAAAACTCATTACAAAGTTGATTTGCTTAATGGTCAGTTGTGCATTCTTAGTGCTTAATAACCCACATTAAAGCCTATTAATTGTATGTCCTTTATCCAAGTGGGGATTAAATTCATCACCTTTCCCCCAAACCTGTTTCTTCAGTATTCTCATACTCAGTAGATGATGTAATCATTGTATCGTTTGGATAATGTGGAAGCTATGGACTCTTCCCCATCCCACGTTTTTCCCATGGCCAGTCAACCTCCAGCCCTTGTTCCTGACTTTTTCTGGGACCCTGCCTGTGCCACCACCAGGCCACTGTCGTTCATCTGGACAACTGCAACATTCTCTTTTACTGTGTTCTCTGCTTAGAGTCTTGCTACTTCCAAGCCTCAGCTGAAGAGGCATATTTCCAAAGCACACACTAATCATCTCACTTTCACATCAAATTCTTCAACTGCCTTCCTTGAGATGAGGTCCAGATATTGTAAAACATGACTTAGAGGCCTTATACAGTACTAATTCCTTGTACTCTATATTTCAGTCAGATGAAATTTCTTTCATTTCTGCAACTGAATAAGCTCTCTTAACTCCAAGCCATTGTATACCATGTCTCCTCTGCCTCATTTCTGTCCCTTCAGGTATCTGTGTAAACATCTTTTAAGATATATTCCCCAACTCTCCAAACGAAATTGAGTCTGCTTGCTATGTGATCCTCCAGTGCCTTGAACTTTCTCTAGCATTGCATTCATATTGTTGTAATCACCCCTTTAATTATCTTCTTTCCCATTAGGCTATAAATTTCATGGAGGTAGGGATCCCAGTTCTTAACATAGTGCCTGGAAAAAGTAGATCCTTAAATATTTACTCAACCATGTTTTAATTGTTCATGATCTTTTCACTTGTCTGGTTGAAGAATTAAAATTGTGAGTTTTTAGGCTTTTAAATTGTTGATTATAAAAATCTTTTATGGTTTTCATATTCTCAGTTAGAATGCCAAGGTAATCCTGTGACATTTTAAAAACATCATTATTGTCAGTTGGTACAGTGGCCCATACACTTGTTCTCTGAAAGTCTCAGTCACCTTTTTGTCCTGATTGTTCAGGTAAACCAAAATAATGAGGTATCACCTAGCAAGTTTCTGCATTGTTGTTTTCATGGGACAGGACCAAAAAAAATTACTATTGTTTTGTGTATGTATTGATTATATAACATAATGTTTATTTTTTGATTGATTTCACCATTGGAATGTAAGCTGTGGTAGCAAACTTTGTCCTGTTTCCTCTTATATCCTTAGCACCTAGAAGAGTGACTAGTCCAGAGTGATAAATATATGTATTATTTTTTTGTAACTTTAAAAAATATATGTAATAATTTTATTATTGTTTCTTTTGTTTACAAAGCCATACTCATTTTAAGATAGGTAACTCGCTTCTTAGTCTATGGGCATTGCACACTGCTGGAGTGATACATATTTATTGAATGAATGTTTGCAGTCCCATAGAGAGTAAAGATGCTGATTAAGTGCTTTGGCTTTTTATATTTAGTTCTGATCATCCAGAAGGGCTTGATGTCTATATGCATATCTTACAGCTGCTTACCACGGTGGATGGTGGAGTCCAAGCAATTGGTAAGATGGTCTGTGGGGAAGCACTGCAGTTATTCATTTCATCGCTTTCTAGTTTTATTTTCTATTTTACTACTTTATCGTCTTTATTAAGTGCAGTGTCCTGATACTGGAAAAGACACTTGGAATTTACTTTCTGACCTGGTCTGCCATGAGTTCTGTCGGTCTGATGACCCCCCCATCATACTTCAGGAACAGAAAACAGTGCTAGCCTCTGTATTTTCAGTGCTGTCTGCCATCTATGCTTCGCAGGCAGAACGGGAGAACCTAAAGATAGGAAAAGGCAAGTATCATGTCAGTGCCCTGAATTAAATTCTAATCCATGAGATTTAGAAACCAGACTTGTTTCTTCATTTGGTTTTGCCTACTCTTTTTTAGTACTTTTATTCTGCTGTTAACAATGTTAATATGAAAATGTATAAAATTTATAAAAGGAAGCATAGTGCCTGCAACCGAGGCAATTGCCATGCACTTAAATGCATGTATATTTCAAAGTCCTACTTTGTAGGCAACTTTTTAAATTTAGAAATGCTAAGTGAGTATTTTCCTATGTAAATAGTCTTTTGTAGAATGATTTTTGTGACACCAGTTATATCAGTGATCCTTCTAGAATTTACTCTGGTTTTACATACTCATCTGTCCTTCAGACCTACCACGGCTTTTCCTGTTTGAGTCTTTTCACTTACTCCCTTTGCCTGAATGTTTTCTTGGCTTTTTCGGTGTCAGTGTTTCATTATTTCTTGACTCAGTATCACTTCTGCAGACAATCTCTGCTGCCAGTGGCTCTTTTATATTCCCCTTTAATTGCCATCACAGAACTTACAAAAATCTGAAATGTTAGGCTTTATTCACTGGCTTACTTGAGAGTATAGAAATGTAAACCTTGAAGACTGAGTCCTTGACAGTCTCGTTTACCTCTATATTAATAGTACCTAAAATACAATGTCTAGCGCTAGTACATGTGCAGTATGTTTGAATGGATGAATGGAAAATCTAATTTAACTAATTCCATTCTTCATTTGTTTGTATAGTAGATCTTCCTCTATTTGACAGCCTGATTCGTGTTTTACAAAATATGGAACATTGTCAGAAGAAATCAGAGAACTCAGCAGAGTCTAACACAGAAGAAACTAAAAAGTCTAATTTAACCCAAGATGATTTCCATTTAAAAATCTTAAAGGATATTTCATGTGAATTTCTTTCTAATATTTTTCAGGCATTAACAAAGGTAAGAAAGAAGTATTAATGGTTTCTGCAGCAAAAGAAAGCATGGGTTTCTTAGTGTTCTTATATTTTTTAATATAAAAGTAATATAACTATATATAGGAATAGAGAAAATAGAGAAAGGAAAAACTTAGCTCTGTAGCTTTATACTCAAACCAGCAACTAATGTGGTTTGATGTATTTATGTGTTTTTCTTCTCTGAGTAGATGTAATTTGTAAGTGTTTGTCCTGATTCTAGATCATTTCACTAAAAGATTATTTCCTTAGAGCCAGTTTAAAACTCAAATGTCCAAAAAAATCTGTTTTGGAAATCTACTGTTAATTTGTTTTAGGATTCTTTCTGAATATATTCATGATTATTAGCATATTCTTTTGCGATACTCTTTCTTTCCATAAACTTTAGGGAAAAAAGTATGTATATAATTGTGAAGAATATATATTCATATACATTGAATTTTTCAAAAGAATATTCTTTAATATAAATTTCTGTTACTTTGGTGATTTGGTTTTTGGTGAATTGTCTAGCTTCCCTTTTCCAGATTTGAGATATTACCTTAGCGTTGGTTTTCAGAAGTTAGATGACTCGATTTATAAATGTGAAGATGACTGAGTCCTAATGGCCATGTGTTGCCATATGCTTTTGACATAGGAAAATACTGGTTTTATTGATAATAACTGGGTATTAAAACTTTTATATCAAGTAACATTTGACAGATGACAAATTATGCATTAATTTTGATTTGCTTTTTATTATTATGAAGTTAAATATTTTTCAGATAAATTTTTTAAAGCTCTAAATATATAATATTAGCACTTCCTGCTTTATAGTTTATCCATTTTGATTATTTGCTTGAACTCATTGGGTAAAACTACATCTTTTATATATTCACAAGTACTTTTCTTACTGCTTGCTGTTGCTTTTGGTTTTTGGAGGGAGGAACATAGATGCTTATTAATTTTTATGTGACAGGAATATAGTAGGAAGGTGGGCTGAGAATAAACCAGGGATAGGTCATGAAAAATCTTGTATGTCATACATAATGGGATTTGTACTTAATTTGGAAGAAACTTAAGTTGCTACTATAGATTTTTTTTAAGCATCAAGTGATTATGATCTGAAAAGTTACTCTAAAGGCAGGGGAGAGAGAGTAGTTGAGAGAGTTGAGACTCTAGACTGGGAGACCAACCAACAGACTCTTGAGGTTGGTAATCTTCAAAATAACCTGAAATATAATCTGAGTCTAAGCAGTGGAAGTGTGGACAGGAAGGAGGGGTGGGGTGAGAGAGATGGAATAGAATTAAACACTTGGGAGGAGGGGTCAGCTGCAGAGGAGGAGGAGTTTTGGCTGTTATCCCAGGTTTTTGGTTTGTGCAGCGGACTGAGAGTAATGCTGCCTTTTGCTAAAATAAAGACTCCAGGGAAACATACATTGGGGCTACACAGGAGGAAAGTGGGTGGGTTCACTGAGGGGTATTGAAATACATATGGGGTGAGTAGGGAGTTGTATATATGAATTTGGATGTATTTCACCAGTGTAACTTTAAACATTTGCTTTTTTTTTGACATCAGATCTTTTTTGTTTGTTTTAGGAGACTGTGGCTCAGGGGCTAAAGGAGGGCCAGTTAAACAAACAGAAGTGTTCCTGTGCATTTCAAAACCTTCTCCCTTTCTATAGCGCTGTGGTAAGTATGAGTAAGTGAATATTGGTGGCTGAGTTCTGGAGGATTACTAAATAAAATGTTTTTGGGTGAGCACTTGATCTTTGAGGTCATTGTTAAAAGAGTGCATACAACTCACATGACTTAATGCCTTTGTTGGATAGATAACTGCTGGACAATTCATGGGCCTAGCCTATAACATTTCAGATTGTAAGAGAAAGGAATCACTGAATTTATAATACCATTTCTGTTATGATGATGTTTTATATAAAATTCTGATAATATATATAAATATTTATAAATAGGTGTAGTCACTAGGTTTTTATGATTTTAAATTATATCACATTTGCTACCATTTAAAAGTATGGAATATGGAAGTGATGGTACATGTTAGCATTGACGGTGGTAATGAAGCTCCGATGATGGACCAGGAAGGAGAGGCATTGGGAGGGTAGATATTAGTTTCAAGGTAAAACAGTTGTTAAAGCTAGTCACTTCCTTGGTGCTTCTGAGCACTATCCAGAAAATGCTGTTGTCATCTGGACATGTCAGCATTTCTCTTCCTGTGCACTGTTTCTAGACCACAGGTAGAAACCCAGCCCCCTGCCTCTCTGGGGAGAAAATTTTTTATTGTCTATAGTATCTTAAACCACCTTCCCCTCCACTTATGTTTATTTAGTTCTTCTGTTTGACTTACAGGTGAAAGACTTTCTCAAAATTCTGCATGAAGTTGATAAGACCCTTGCTGGTGACCTAGAAGAAAGCTTCCCAAGTTTGAGGATTCAGACTTAACAGAATTGGAATTTTCTCTGCTCGAGAATTAAATTTAATTTTCCTTACTGACAGTTAAATTGACATATAGGAAACATACTCATGCCCTTCTCTGTCCCCCAGCCTTATTTCATGTGTGTGTCGCAGGAATCTGAAATCTCACCACCATCAACTGCCCGTGTGTGTGTGTATGTGTGCGTGTGCGTGTGTGTTGATTATATGATATTTGTCATCTTCATCTAAAGAAAAAAAAAATAAGCTTATCATTGAGGATCTTTTTTAGAATATTTGAGGGCTTATTGAGAGTTTTCTTCATATGTCTTAATTTGATTTTGATGTGAGAATTTTGCATTTGGGTCCACTGCAAGTATATTCCACTGCGCTAATAGAAAACCCTGCTGTAATAGTTTAATCCAATGGTTTTTCTGTGTCTTATGCGATAAGAATTCCAGAAGTGGGCAGTCAAGACCTGATAAGGTGGCTTAGGACCCTGATTCCTTTCACCTCCATATGGCCTGTCAAGTAGACCTTGGTGTTCATATTACCATCTTATGGTTAAGGGCACTGTAGTCTCTAGACCTTTCATCCACATTAAAGGAAGAAAAAGGAGAAAGAAGCAAAGGGACTTTCTCTTAGCGACTTTTTGTCTTCTATTTTGGAAAAACTAGCCCTCCATGGCTCAAATTGTGTCACATGGCCGTCATTAACTGCAGGTGTTTGAAATCGGCTGCCTGTTTCCAGCCGCTCTGGGAGAGAAGGCAAGAGAGAAGGGAGATGTGAATGACTTCTGAACAGACAGTCCATGGCATGTGCCACAATATGTAAACATCTCTTGGCCATTCTGTGACTGTTAATTGTATTGATTCCACACCAGATTGTTAGTAATTCAAAAGCAGTTTAGCTTTGTTACAGTTCAGTTGTTTTCAGTGTTGTATGTATGAAGGTAAAACTGTTACCATTTCACTCTAAGTGCATTAGCAAAATTCTCTACTTCTAGCGTAATTCCATTGGTTTACTTTGAAAAAATTGAGTGGGCGAATTCACTAAGATTGAGGGAGTTTCATAACGTCTGCTTGTTTACGAACTGCTTCACATGATTTCCCATGCATCTGGTTTGCATTATTTGTCTTCAGTTTGCATTATTTTAGTTATTGAAAGTGGACTTTTTAATAGATTTTTAAAGAAAATGACAGGTATGAATAATAAAGCTAGATTTTAAACCTCTCTTTTGGTAAAATTCCCTCCTAGTTTATTGAAGAATCTTTTGGGTTTTAAAGCATTGGTCTTGCCTCGCACTCTGCATTCCTTCCTTGTGTGACTTTTACTGCTTAAACACAGGGATACTGTTGTTATTGATAAGAGATGTAAAATTTCCAATTTTGAGGTGGTTTTATAGTTGCAGGTGTCCTGACGGTAAAGAATTGACTTATAAAATTTGAATCTTACCCATTAAACTAATTGATGCAGGTTTACTTATGTATGTTTGTATGTGTGCACTGATAACCTGTCCAGAGGTTGACCATGACTGTATTTAATGAGTTTTCAAAGGCATCAATTGAACCAGTCATCTTCTAGCTGATGCTAAAAATTCCACTCTTGTTATTTCTTGAAGTTTAAGATTAAGATGCAGATAATCCCATAAGAGGAATACTTAATGATATTTTTTGTCATGTTTGCCTCAGTGCATATAAATTTCACATTTTGTTTTCCTGAGAGCACATATTAAGTGGAAGCACAGGACCTTAGGTACCTGAGGGAGAATGCCTTTCAAGATGGGTAAGTTATAGAAAAATAATACTTTGTGGAAAGGTGGGATATTCATATTTTCCTTCTCATTACAACCTTGGACCTGCACTATTGTCACTTCTTGGTATTATAACATTATGAGGTGGTACATATTTTCATAGTATTTTGACATGTTTGAAACTTTCTAAATCTGTAAATGACAATAAATAGTTAAAAAAATAAAATGTGTAGTGCTTAAACTTTTTAAAAGCTACATAATTTGAAGAATTCACCAACACAAAACAAAAAAACAAATTAGTACTTGCATCAGTTACAGTGTTAAAATTATGCTTTTTTCTAAAAGCATAAGTAGAAATTTGGAATTTTAAGTTGAGACTCATCTTTTCCTCTTTGAAGAGGAGGAAATTACAAGAACTTGAATTAACATTTGTTAAATGTGTCATTCTATTTCTAACTCCTTTGCATTTTTTTTTTTTTTTGAAAGATAATGTGTCCCTTGCACTTAATGGAATATAGCTAAATTGTTTTGGTGACTGATCTAACTACCTAGGTCAAAAGGCATTTTCCACTTTATCTTTAAAACATTTCTCATTGCTTTGGCTTTTCATTAGTTACCCTGAATGACTTTGGCATCTAAGAAGAAAGAAGCTTAAAAGCCACCTCTTAGCGTATATACTTTTTTTGGATGAAGCACATGCAGAAACCAACCATAGACATTAAGAAATAACCTCTGCTTAGAGTTCAGAAAGTCTTACTTGCATGAAATGTTGAACACTCTTCTGTTTACAGGACTGCGTTCTAGGGATGCTGTGTCTGAGAGTTTTCTATGAATTTGAGTAAACTGAAGAAAAGGAGTATTGGCGTTTGAGATCATCTTGCCTGTTTTAACTGGTATTTAAAAAACAACTTATCAATAGCCAATTTTAAAATAAATAGGTCCATATTAATTTAGAACTCAAGTGTATGTTCTCTTTTACTACTTTGCAACACCAGTCTCCTTTCCACCCCTGCAGAAGTTTTAGGAAAGAGACAGTAGGTAAACACTCCCCTTGAATTAGTCCATACCAATATTTTCTTTTTTGTTACAGAATGAAACCTAATTATTATTAAAAGCCATGTACTTGTATGTACTTATAATGACTGGATGTCTTGAATTTGCTTCAAAATAGTTGGGTTAAAGGAGTAGATGAAACTGATGAGCATGAATTGGAATTGCTAGCGCTGGATAATAATTACATGGGGATCTGCTCTATTTTTGTATGTCTCAGGTTTCCTATTAAAAATTTTTAAACAAGTCAATCATACATGTTATAATGCCTAATTTAATTATGAATCATGCTTATCTCATACCTAAATAAAAGTCAAAGTATTGTATTAGCACTAAATAATATTGAAGTCAATACAGCTGGAACTAACAAATACTTGATGGACAAATATATTTGTATAGAACCAGTTATGTAAAAATTATATTTACCTTACTGTTTTAACTGATTTGACAAGGAGACTTGTCATAAAGAATGTCAGTGACTAATCTGATAGGAACTAATGCCATCTGATTTACACCATAGTGGAGTATTTTACTAACAAAAGTTCTTGGTAATCTTTAATGTATTTTATGGGCAGAGGGGATTAAGTGATTGAAGCAGATCATCGAATTTTAGAAATGGGCAGATTACTAAATGACAACTATGTCTGTATCATTGGGCTAATCAAACCTACAAGAATTTGGACCTGTTGCCCCCTGGCGGGGCGGAGCGGCCTCAGCGTGGTCCATGTACAGCCAGGGTCGCGGGTTCAAGATACAGGGGCCGGGAGAGCAACCAGTGTGAACTAAGTAAAATGAATAAAGTACTTCTTCTCTCTTCCTGTCTGCCTCTGCTCTCCTGCATGCCTGCCTGCACCTTTCCTTTAAAAATAAAAGACCCAAAGATTTTGAATCAGTATAGCCTTGAGAGCCAGACCAAACCTAAAGCCCCAACCAATGGAAACCAGGTAAGACTGGTGGAGGGAGGATACCTTGTGACTACTTCGTCTTGTGTGCTCACCTCATGATTTTTGTTCATCAATCTGCTCTTTACAGAATGCAAAGTTCACACTGTTAAAGGGTGATGTACCTCAGAGTAATATGCATTGTCAAATTTGCATAAGTTCATTTTTATGTAATTCAATGGAACATCTGTAATATAAGAGCTAAACAGTCTCTGTGAGCTTCCACTTCTCAAAGCCAAGGATTTTGGACTATTAGCTATTCCTTATACCATGATTATTAGGTCTGTATGACTGTCCCTTGTTTGATGAACACAATGTTTATTTGGTGTTGTTAGGTATGAGAAGTTATTCGTCCTGAAACATAGAACAAGCCTATATACAAACATAACCAACAGATTGTAATTTTTATTAAAATTATTTTTTATTGCTACATGTATTTAGCAAATGTATGCTATCTGCATGTAGTCTGTATGTCACATTACACCCATAAGCAAAGTTCTAGTGCCCTTAACCACCACTCTTCCCTCCCCGCTGACAATCCCCTAATAGCCAGTCTTGTATCTTGTGAATTTTGTTTAGATCTGTGTGTTATGTTTCTTTATATTCCACATATGAGTGAAACTATTCTCTACTTCTCTTTTTCTTTCTGGCTTATTTTGCTTAGCATGACCACCTCCAGTTTCATCCACATTGTTGAAGAGAAAAACAATGTTAATCTGTTTTAATAGCTGCATGGCTCCTGTATTCTCATCTGTTGACAAGGGGACTGCCCTTATTTAACAGCTGCCTTTTCTCTGGAAGGCCATGCCTGCAAAGCTTACTTCATTTAGTGGCATCTTGGAGTAGGTCATTCTTAATTTATTCTTGTCACGGGGCCCTGGCAAGGAGTGGAATTCTGGGAAAGAGCCACGCTACAGTGCTTTTGGAAGGGAGTTTTGACTGTTGTGGGTCATTGACCCACTCTGTGTTTTGGCTACTTTGGACTAATGTGCACCTCTCACTAATCAACTGAATTTGAAATTGAGGTGCCTAAGAACACAGAATGGCGTGGTAGACACCGAACTTAACATGCCTGGTAGATGTGACCACCATCTATACAGGATTTTCTCCTTACTTGACACTTGTGAAGATCTTTGCATACATTTCGTTAATTCTGCAATGAACTTTTAAGGTAGTTTACCTTTTTGTAGATGGAGAAATGAAGATTCAGAGTGATTAAGTAACGAATAAAGTTACACGGACAGTTAAATTGCTGACCCAGGGTTTGAATCCAGGTTTGCCTGACCCTAAAACACATCTTTCTAACTACTTTACCATAGTCACATTCTGTAGGTAGATATGAATCAGATCTCAAAGGGTCATATATTGTGTGGAGTAAATACCTGGAATATCTGTTTACTTGTTCCTGGCCTGCCTTCATTCTTCCTCTGGTTACTGTGTATGGTTGAACAAGGGATTGATTTCTGATCTAAGCTGAGCAACACTTGTTTAGGATCACTGGGCTCTAAAGATCATGCAGCTTGCAAGACCAAGAACTGTATTTGAGGGCAACCAGTCTCGTGTGTCGTCTACCACATGCCAGCACTGCTCTAAACACTGGAAGGAGCAGGCCATAGAGCAGAGTCTGCACCCTGGAGGCACTGCAGTGGACAGTGACAGAAATCTTGCCAAATGGAACTTGTGCTCTAGAAAGACATGTATAGTGGGAATGGAGGAAGAAGCTGTTCTGCATAAAAAGCCAGGTCATGCAACCTGTGGCAGATTAGATCATTGTTCTTGTTTCTTCACCCCTTTGTACCCATTCTCTTGCCATGGCTTCTGGGTGGGTCGAGTACACTTCCCAGCTCTTTGGGCTCTGCCAGATCACTTTGTTTTGGCCATCAGAATGTTAATGGAACCACGGTGCTCAGTGCTTCATTGCTTCATTTTTAAAGACTGAATGACATTTTGTTGTATGTATATGCCACATTTTCTTCATCTATCAGTGGATATTAGGTTGCTGCCGTGTCTTGGCATTGTGAAGAATCCTGCAATAGGACTAAGGAGCCACCATCTCCTGTAGTGGGTTACATCAGTTTACATTCCCACAGATGTACAACATTTCACTTTCCTTCTTATCCTCACCTTCACCAACACTTGTGTGTGTTATTTTTTTTTTTTTTTAAAGGAAAGGAGCAGGCAGGAATGAAGGTGAGCAGAGGAAGACAGGCAGGAAGGGAGGAGGAAGAAGCACTTAATTTTCTTTAGTTGTTATCTTGGTTTTTTCCCCCGAATCAGGACACGAACCTGAGTCCTTGGGATGTATATGGACTGTGCCAACTGGACGTGGCTAGCCAAACCACTACTCCACCAGTGAGTGCCGTGTGTGTGTATTTTGATGTAACAGCCATCCTCACTGGTATGAGGCTATAGCTCATTCTGGTTTTGATTTACATTTTCCTCGTGAGTAGTGATGTTGAGTATCTTTTATATACCTGTTGGCTATTTGTATATCTTCTTTGGAGAAATAGCTATTCAGTTCCTTTGCAATTTTAAATATAAGGTTATTTGACCTTTTTTTTTTTTTTTTTTTTGCCGTTGAGTTGCAAGAGTTTCTTACATATTTGGGTATTAACGCTATCAAAATACAGTTTGGAAATATTTTCCCATCCCATGGGTTTCCTTTCATTTTGGGGGCTGTTTCCTTTGCCATCAGAAGTTTTTCGCTTTGAAGTAGTCTCTTGTCTCTTTTTTCTTTTGTTATCTGTGCTCTTGGTGGTATATTTCCAAGAAAAGATTGGCAAGACTGATGTCAAGAAGCTTTTTCCCTTTGTTTTCTCCCCAGAGTTTTCAATTTTAGGTCTTCCATTGATGATTTTATACATCTGGGTTAATTTTTAAGTATTGTGTAAGATAAAGGTCCATTTTCCCCCACACCATGTCTTGAGGAGACACGCTTATCCCGTGGTGTTTTCTTGACTCCTGTGTTGAAGATTGGCTGTGTTCATGGGCTCTCTATTCTGTGCATTGGTCTGTGTGTCTATTTTAAAACAATCCCACTTTCAATAGATTAACAAGGACTTGTACCCTAAAGGCTATAAAACTGACAAAAGAAATTAAGATATACAAATGGAAAGGACCCTATGATAATTGGAAGAATTAATATTGATATTGATAATTAATATTGAATTAATATAGATAAATATGTTCATATTTCCCTAAATAATCTATAAATTCAATGCAATCCCTCTCAAAATCCTGGTGGCATTTTTTACAAAAAATAGAATCATCCTAAAAATCTTTGGAAAATTTAAAGACTAAGCAGCCAAAGCAATTGGAGCAGAAAGAACAAAGCAGGAGGCATAAAATATATATTACTGATTTTAAGGTACATTATAAAACTTTAGATTTTCTTGAATAAGATCTGAAAATTTCAAAAATCTGAAAGTTCTGCAAGACTTACTTTTTTACTAGAGGCAAATGAACTGAAGATGCACTGTACTCAGTACTTCATGGCAAATATAATTTGTACTAGAATGTCAAGACCTCTTTAGCTGCAGTCTTAATAGGTCTTGCAGACTCTACCATTCCTTGTGAAATGGTTTTAACTTAACTTTTAAAACCAGCTTCCTGTTTTCTACTACTAAGGCTACAGCATATATTTATAGAACTTTTTTTGCTCGCTAGGACAGCTCATTAATTGCATACTGAGCTTGTATCAATATTGTGCTTGTTGACCTGCAGGCTGTTTTAAAAGTTGAACGGTACCAGACCATATGCCAAGCCCTGTCATTGGAAATGCTTTTCTCTATGACTGTAATGAAGTCACTAAAATCATTTCCTGTTCCCAGTCCTTGTTCAGATCTTCTATCTTTTGTCAATAAGAGGATATTAAAATACACAGAAAAGTCCACATATCCTTTTCATCCTGGTTCGCAATGTAGCACACGGCTTTGTGCTTTAGTGTTGGAAATAATAAATAATGACGTCAAGTCTTTTGTAATAAAAGGCAGTTGCTTATTAAACTTTCTCCAGCTGTTTTGCTTTTGTCATCGATCTGTCATGATTTCTATGGATTTTCTCTTCTTGCCATCCATGGTTTATATGATTGCATAAGAAATTGAAATGTTCTGGGAACAATTCTTTATAGAACTGTTAATTTCATACTAAATGAGGCCCACTGTGTATGCAGACTCCAACAATGAGATGGATAGTGGGTAAAAAGGTTAGAGAGGCTTTCTCTATTCTGGAGGATTTCAACTTCCTGAAGTATATAGGCTTTCTTCCAGGAAGGTGTGTTTGCTGAAAGCAAGGTGGGTAGGGAATTTATCATAGTCCACACTTCAAGAGAATGCGTACACATGATGTAATTATAAGTCGCTCAATCAACATAGGATCATATGGTTTTATTTTGAATGGTTCCTGTTGATCCCATACCATTTGAAGGATTTGGCATCTCTGGAAACTCAGTTTTTCTTTGGGACTGTATTTGGGAAGACGGGTAGCATTTGTAAATTCATGAATGTGCTTTCTTCAAGATACAAATAGTGTTGAACTTTTCCCACTTACAGGAACAGGCATTCACTTGGTTAGTGTGCAACCTTAAATCCACTAATTTCCCCATCACAGAGAAGTCTGAACTCTGTCACCATTAGGAGAAAATAAAAAATCTGATATTGTGGATCCTAGAACAAAGTTCCTAAGTTAAATTCTCTCATTTCTTTTTATGTTTATTTTAGATTTGTACAAACCAGATAGCTGTCCTGTTTGTCTTAAATAACTTCTAGAAGTTGCTTCCATTTTTATGATTATAGTATTAAATATTTAAATCAATTTGGAGACTTGCTTCAAATGCACCCTATGATTGTTGTCCACATGAGTTATATCTGAATGGTCTTTAAAGATCCAAGTTTCACAATTTCAGATGAGTCTTCAGTGATCTGAAGATCTTAGTAGATTTTTCTCTTTCATTCTGTATGGGTATATGTCTAATTTTTTAGAACAATTGTAGGAAAACACAGTTTTTCAGGTCAACTCAAGAAACACTTAAGGACTAATTAATCTTTTAGGAAGTTGTCACAGGTTGTGCCCTGAGCAATGATGGCCCCAAAAGAAACCAGGCAGAAGCCTATTGGAGGTATGTGCCAACTGCTCAGTAACCATGAGTTGACTTTCCTTTGATGGAGAGATTAATAGCTTCCACAATCATATCATCCAGGTTGCTGAGCAGAATTTACTCAGATTTGAAAGAGCTGGAAATTAATTGAAAAAGAAAAAATATTTTTCCTTTCTTGTTTCTCCTCCAAGCCTCTCACCTGGAGAAGTGATGAGAAAGAAATTCAAAGGTGTGTTGCTACAAGGAAACCAAGGTTTTATTTTCTTTTGCAATTCTGGATGTAAGAAAGCAGTGGAACAGTGGGAAGAAGATAGACATTGGAAGAGGGATACAGTTCTTTCTAAATAATTCCAAACAGTTAAAACATTAGACAGTGAACTCAATGTACATGTGAAATGATGTCCTGTGATGCTATGAGCATCTGGTCCTGGAAATAAGTGCAGAGCGAGCAGAAAGGGATTTTGTAGCTGATGTGATTGTCAATAGACAAATTAGATTAGTCTAGTGTTTTTATATATCTGCTTCTACAAAGCCATTGCCATGAGTTTATTTGTGACATCCTGGAGTTTGGGAAATTACTTGTCTTTGGTTAAAATCTATGATTTATTTTCTGACTCTGAAATTTGAGCTCAATTTTTTTAAGTATACCATTGCTCTTGACTAGTTTTCCTATACGATACTGTCAAGCTGTTTCTAATTCTCAGAGAATTTGGTTTTTTGTGGGAGAACTGGAATGTTAATAGAACAGTCTCCTGTTATATCTTCAGAGATAAACTTCCCATGTGTGATCAGTAAGTAGCTTCTTAAAGTTATTGAAGCAGTAAGAAACTGAATTGTAGATGAATACTTCTCATTCATTCATGTCACAGTATGCTTTCATTTGTTTGAACTTATCATTTGTTAAGCACTGCGCTCAATTAGTGGGATTAAGAAGGTGTCAATTCTAGATAGCAGAACAAACAGAGGAAATAATGAATAACTTCATTCTATCTGTTTTAATTTGTCATTTAAGGCTGTTGTTTCTCTCCTAATTTTCTGCCTGGTTGATTTGCCCATTGTAAGTGGGGGTATTGAAGTCTCCTACTATTATTTTGTTGCTGTTGCTATCTTTAGTTCTGTGAATAACTGTCTTATGCATTTTGATTGTCTCTCATGTACTGCCTATGTATAAGTGTTATATCTTCTTGTAGAATTAACTTATTGATCATTATATAATGCACATCACTGTATTTTGTTGCTTTCTTTGTTTGGAAACATATTTTATCTGACAGAAAATGACTCTCCCTGTTTTTCCATTGTATAATTTGCTTGTAGAATTGTCTTCCAACTTTTGATTTTGAGCCTCTGTTTTTAAAGCTTGAATTTTCTCTATGCAGCAGAAATTTGGGTTTTGATTTTAATCCATTCAGCCACACTGCTGTTTTTGATTGGTCAGTTCAATCCATTAACATTTAGGGTGATTATTCATTTCTGTTTATTGTCATGTTGCTGCTATTGCTATTTATAGAAGACTGTAGCTGTACATTTGTTTTTCATTTTCTTCTCATGTGCTTTGCAAACTTTTATGTTGTATTTGGTTTCCTTTTTCACTTTCATCTTTGTTTTTTTCCTATGGATTTATATTTTGAATTTACCCTGGGATTGACATACAAGTTTCTATGCTTACAACATTTTTTTTTAACTTAAGAGCAAGTAAACCTTGAGCTCATTTTAACAATCCACTTTTTAAAATTCCTTCCAAAATTTTATGTATTTGGTGTCTTGTTGCTTCTAAGTGGGGTTTCTTTTTGTTTTTCAGAAGCTTCTTTAGTATTTCTCACAAGGCTAATTTGGTTTTTATTAATTCCTTTAACTTTTATTTATCTGTAAACCTCTTCATCACACCTTCAATTCCAAGTGATAAAAGCATGTAGGGTAGAGTATTTTTGGTTGGAAATAGTTTTCTTTCAGCAGTTTGGATATATCATTCTCTTTTGGCCTGTAAAGTCTCTGCTGGGAAATCCACCAACAGTTGTATGGGGCACCCTTGTATATAACTTGTTTTTCTCTAGTTGCTTATAAGATTCTCCATCTTTGTGTTTTTGTTATTTTAATAACAGTGTGTCTTGATGTGTATCTGTATGGGTTTATTTTGTTTGGAACTCTTTGAGCTTCATAGATTCGGATGTTTGTTTCCTTCCCTAGGTTAGGGAAATTCTCAGCTATTATTTCTTTAAATAAGGTTGCTATCGCTGTCTCACTCTCTTCTCCTTCTGGGACCCCTCTCATGTGAATGTGTTTCCTCCTGATGTTATCTCATAAGTCTTGTATGCTGTCTTCATTTATTTTTTTCTCTTTGCTGGTCTGTATGGGTTCATTCCATTGCCCTTTCTTCTAGTTCACTGATTCAGTTGGAGGTGTATTTCAATCTACTATTGAGCCCCTCTCTTGTGTTTTTCAGTTCAACTACTATTTCCTTTAGTTCTGTGACTTCTGTTTAGAACTGCCTCATATTTTCTTTATCTTTGTTGTAGTTCTCTTTTGGTTCCTCCATTTTTTTCTGATTTTAGTCAGCATCATTGAAACTGTTGCTTTAAAGTCTTCTTCAGGTAGTTTACTTGATTCTGTTGCATTCATATTTTTCCCTGGAAATTACTTTGGTCCATAATTCGGGGTGTATTTCTCTGTCTGTTCCTTTTGTTTGGTACTCTGTTTAATTTGATGGGTTAGACTAAATAGTTTTCCTTCCTTGCCCAGGGGTAATACATTTGTTTTATGTTATCAGATTGCAGAGTATCAACCTGGGATGTTGGGCCAGAATGCTGGACTTTCTGTTGCTATATGACTTCTGCACCAGTTAGAATAGTTGGAGCTCTAAAGTCAGCATAGTGTTGAGGCTTGAGAATCTGCCTTCAGGATTGGAATAGGGGCAGGGATTAACTCCCCTACCCTTGAGTTGAAGACATGAATAGCAAGGCGTAGAAGAGAGACCCAGGAGGTGCAGGCCCAGGCTACACTCCAAAAAGAAAGCCACTGGTGAGAGAGTTGGGTGTCCCAGGATCCTCAGGATTTGATTGAGGTAAGCCCCCACCCGCAAAGTGTTTAGTCATGTATCTGGACAACAACTCCAGCAGGGAGCTGCTGCGTATAATAAGCACTGAATCAGGAATGGGAGTTATAGCCAATGGCAGGCAGATATGAAAAGCTGTTTAGCAGTAGCCCCAGGCAAGTGTGAACAGCTGCTTTGTATTGTATCCTCTCTAATGATCCTCCCTGACTGCTGCTAAAATCTCTTTTCAGGGAATAAGCTATCTGTATTTGGGGGTCAAGGGAGTTGTTCAGAACTGATGCCTGTCCCCACCCAGGCAGGGTTGCCTGGTAGTCCAGGTCTATACACACTTCATCTGTCTGTGTACTCTCTGTCCTGCATTCTTTGCTCTCCAGACTACTGTTGTTCTTCAAAGAAAAATTCCTTCTATTTTCTATGCCAGGTTATATTCACTTGCTGGTCAGTTTCCAGGTATGGGGGTCCTTGCTGTGGGGGCAAGCCCTTCAGCTCTAGGAGGAGGATCTGTATCATGATCCCTACTGATGGACCCCAAAGTCTTGGTATTCAACATTCATGCCAAGACTGATTGTATGATGATGAGTGACCCTTCTCTTTGTGGAGATGCTGATCCCCATTCTTTTTCAAAGGTCATAGTTGTTGAATGGGTGTAGTTGTAGTTGTGTCTGTGGGGAGGAGGTGAGTTCAAGCTCTTATCAGTCTGCCATCTTGGAGTGATCTCACCCATTTCATCAGTTTCTGAAAGTCAGGGTGCATGTCACTTCCCCTGAAGTAATGTACTTTCACTTCTCCAAGTTACACTCTAGTTGGAGATTTGTAAGCTTTCTTGAGGTTTACATGGATTCAAGGACCACTTACTAGGTTTAGGTCCTGTTGTGTGTGGATAACTCCCTGCAATTTATATGTAGCCCTTAACTATTGTCCACCCTCAATGAAAGTTATGTTTGACATACAAATACTTGTCTCTACACTTCTTGTGGGACTTTGCAAGGAAATCACCTCTTGGGCTGCTTGCATTCCTGTGTATGGCTTGGCCATATCCCACATGAAGATGGTAGTTCTGACTTTTAGTTTTCCCTAGCTGTCTAAATTTTCCTGTGCAATATCAATGCCTAACTGAGAACTAGAAGACATGCCAATGGGCCTGATATAGCCAGGAATGATGCAACAGAAGAAGCTGAAGTGAAGCCCTGATCCAGGAAACTGGGGAGGAAAGCTGCATATATAAGAGACTCAAGGGTTTGTTGCTAGGGGGAGCTGAGAGGCCTAGTTACTCCAGGAGCACTGAAGAGTGTAAGCCAGACCAAGAGACAAATTCTGAATTTGCATTAGATGTAGGGCACAGCCTCAAGTGATGCTGAAGCAATAAGCACTCTGGAGGCTCAAAAGACCATTGGTAAGAACATTTTCCTCTTATTCTTCACCATGAAGTCTAGCTGCACTCCTCTACACACCTGGATAACACCTTAGGAGATAGTTATTCAGGACATTGAAACTTACTATATTTTGTAATAAAGACTGGTTAATTCCTGAAGCATTTGTTTACATTATTGAATTGTAGTAAATGTTAACTGAAGTGGATTTATTAATTTTCTTGCTACTAATAGATGGGAGCACCAGGGAAATAATAGCTCTGCAATGGTGGCAAAATGAAGCTGTTGTCTTTTCTCACCACGTTGGAGTAACACTGCTAAAGGAATTTTGAGACCCTACGTATAACATGGGACAGGAGTCAGAGGAGATGGAGGTACCAAAGTTTACAGATAAGTAAGAATTCTCACAGGTTTCTTTTGGAATTTCTATAGTCAGATATACTCTGTATTTCTCCACATAGATTCATTTCCAAGCAAAGAAGAGGACAATTGATGAAAAAGATATTACATTTCAGGAAGCTGCTCAATGACTACTTTTTTATCCAGAATCCACAAGGCCCACCAAATAAATATGGGGGGATAAGGAAGCATCTTTATCTTAGGGAAAATCCAGTATTCCTTTAAAAATGGGCACATCTAAAGAAAAATATAAACTATAGAATTCAAAATCTGTTTTACACCCAGTCTTCAATGTGAAACAGGAGAACTTGCCTAACTAGTATTTATGTATACACTTAACAAGCATTTATGGATTGTCAGCTGCATGCCAGGCATAGTGCTAAGAGCAGGGGATACAGCACTGGGAATATGGCTGTTGGCCCACAAATGTTAAATAACTGAAAATTTACTTTCTATCCAGAGATGGACTTATCTGAAGTTAATAAAGCTTAAACTTAAACCAGTGGGTCATAAATTCTGATGTACATAGGAATCACCCAGGTATCTTTAAAAAGTACTGAAGCCTAACTCTCGCCCCTTAATATTCTGATATGTGGGGTGCATACTGGACATCAGATTTTTTTTTTAATGCTCCCTAAGTGGTTCTAAAGTACCACAAAGTTTGGGAACCACTGATTTAAGGGCCTCTCATTTGCTCTGGTCCCTTCCAAAGCCCTAGGAAATCCCTAGCACTTTTGAACTGGAAATTTTTTTTGAACAGACTAAATAAGTATCAAGAGGATGTAACCTGGATCTGACCTCCTTTATCCTGGAGGCTTTGGTCCTATCAGCAAATTGCTTAATCAGCATGAGCTTTGCAGAAGCATCATTTGGTTGAAAGGTGTAGACTAACACCTTACAGCTGCCACCACGTGAAAGCTAAAACATTGCAGGCAGCAGTTGCCACTCTTTGTAGTCCTGTCTTTTTTTTTTTTTTGTCCATGATCTTAAGTGTGATTTTTGCAAAACTTTCAAATGGAGCTCCACTTTGGAGTAGAAGAATTGGGTGCCACAAATCATAAGGTTCTGTATAGTTGTATTGGATTTTGCATCATATTAATTGGATTTCCTGATTAGCACAAAGTTGATTTTATGCATTTCTAATATTTTTCAGTGATTTTATTACAAAGACAAACAGCATCCATTTCTGCTACACACATGGGCCGGTTGGCAGACAGGATGGTCACATGTGCAACTTCTTTGCCTTCGGCCAGGTGCACACCTGAGAGTGTGTCTTTATGACTCTCAACGGGGTGAGCACAAACATTCTGAAAGGGAAGGAGGGGAGCAGCTCACCACACAGGAGCTGATGAGAAGCTCTCAGCAGTGTTTTGAAGTGGTTCTGAATTTGCATAGTGGTTTATGAGCTGCCTTTACCCATGTCATCTAGAGAGTACAAAGGCTGCCCCTGGGTTCTCTACCACTTCCTTTTCTGGCCCCACTTTCTGTAAATCCTATTAACCCATTCCAAGAATCAAACACCTACTTTGTAAGTCACCTCCAGGTTATTTATGCATCTGATTAATGGCTTTGTTGCTCTCTGGGAAAAACGCTGATGTAATACATAAACCAGAGTCCTTCAGCAA
Organism: Solenodon paradoxus; assembly: GCA_004363575.1. Lineage (NCBI taxonomy): Eukaryota > Metazoa > Chordata > Mammalia > Eulipotyphla > Solenodontidae > Solenodon > Solenodon paradoxus. The sequence goes on along the minus strand of RJWH01000643.1, from coordinate 589,698 downwards.
TGACTAATGGCAGATTAAGGCCATGGACTGATTCTCTCTGTAGGGAAAGACTGGAGTTTTTGATTAGTTTCTGCCACAGTGGAGTTTGTAATCTTCTGATTTCTGGTGCATAAAAATGGTGTCCCCAGCTAACTCTTTGTGGGGTAATATCAGGTCGACAGGATTTTCCTAAAGATGTAAGACTGAGCTTCTCTTTTTGTTCACTTGGAACTCCAGGTGTGGCATTTCTTGTCTCTCTTGAATGGTCACATTTATTATCTTTCAAAATCATCCCGATTGCTATGAAGGCTTGGTCACACTACCTTGAACTCAGTGAGAGAAATAAAGAAGGGAGTGTGCTCATTTTTTCCTAATGTAGACTCCGTAATACCCTTTCATAAAAGCTTCAGAGATCATTAATTGGATGGTACTGGCTTTCCTTTCTATAGCCCCAATAAATGCTGTTTGACTTGGAAGAGAAATGACTAGTTACAATGAATGAGAGGGGTGATAGTGCCTCTTCAAACAGTAGAAAGCAAATACAAAGACAGCAGACATTGGGGTTAACCACGTGTGCCCAAGCTACAGGGCCTATTTTTCCAAGCACAGTGATTTCTCATGCTCTTAGATACGCTCCCTCATCCTAAAAAATCTAAATAGGCAGCACTTCTTCATGGTTCAGAACTCGGTATTTCCATTGTTAGTGGCATTTTCTCACACTGCACTTTTAACCCGAGCAGGAATGCTGTATTGTACCTCTTTTGGGAGCACCGTTTGTATTGTCTTTTATGTAAATCATCTCCCTGAATTTAGAAAGTCTTAGCTTTTCAGGGTTAATGGGTGTTTTCATAATTTTAATAATGGAATAGCAGGTTTTCATAGGACTCAGAACCCCAAGTCGAAGAAATTAATGAAAAAAGAAAGAAATCCTTTGGGTTCTTTCGTCCATTTTCGAATATATTGTAGTCGAGGTGAAATATAGCTAAACGAGGCTAAAGGAGTCCTTGGGTGCTGGTCCCCACCTGTCTCTTACTGTGTGACTCCAGGCGAGGTATAATGCACAACAAATACTAATTCCACTGTGTTGCTCAATGTGTTTGAAGTGACCACAAGCCACTGTTTCTTAGAGTAATGGGGTGAGACAGAGATGTTCAAATTTTAAACAGCATTTCCAATTTAATTTTTAAAAGTGTAACTGAGAATTGGAAGTCGATTTGGAGTGAAACCAGTGTAAAAGCTGTGTGTGATCAGATTTGTTCACAGATGTTCCATGAAGCCAGATGGCTGTTATTAGAGATGAGTGCTCACTGAAGGCACTGATAAGATTACTGGGCTTTTTGGAGGAAGATTTAGTAGATTTGGATCTTGAGGGCTCAAGAGATTACGGCCTGGCCTGATCTCATTCCTTTATCCCTTTGCCTTATCAAATTAATCTCCATTTGCACATGGATAGAATCCCATATGGCTTCCACATTGGTGGTTTTGCAGAAGCATCCACTATTTCCTACTGAGATATATAGATGGAGCTTTGACTTTTCTGATCAAGGATTTCAGAGAACATTTATTTCATTATCACATCTCTCATTTCTCTCACACAGGCTTGCTCATGTTTATATTCATTCATTCCCAACAGACAAGTATTGAGTAGCTATTGAACACTTTCTCTATAACAGGTACTGTGTAGGATTCTGGGCTGCAGTGATGAAAGGCACAGTTTTTGCTTCAAGGAAATTGTGGTAAAGGAGAGAAAGAAGGAAAGAAAACACTTCAATGCCACAAAGCCATATTAGGGAGTGTTCCCATTGCAGCTGTGCTTTCTGGAGCAGGTTATAGCTTGTTTCAGGGATCTCCTTCAACTGAATGATAAATATATATAGATTCACTGGTGTTCAAACCAAATTTCTTCTTAGAAATGGTAGTATGATGAACAAAACAGCACAAGTCTGACAGAGAATGCACAATTGACTTCAAATTCTTGCGAATGCCAGCTACAGGCTGTGCAACTTTGGGCAAGTCATTGAATCATTCTGACTCTCCATTATTTTAAGGACCAAAGTACATACAAATAAAATTACTTTGCAAATTGTAAATACCACAGTCACATTCTGGGAAATGTTCAGTGATTTCATCATTGTGCAAACATCATAAAGTGTAATTACACAAACCTAGAAGGTGTAGCCTGCTACTCACCTACAGATATGATATTGCCTGTGGAGACCACCATGGATTATGTGATTCATCATTGTTTAGTGTCTTTGTTATTAAATGACTCATAACTGTATATATATACATAGATATGTATGTGTATATATATTTAACTATGTATGAATTTAGGTTTATTGTTAAGAAAAAAGCACCTCAGATTGTCACATGTACACACAAACACCATACCACTGAAGAATCAGCAGCATAACTTTTCTTGTGAGCCTAGTACTTTTCCTGAGAGAACTTCCCCCACGTCCCCATCAGAACTGGAGGAGGAAGAGGGTGTCATATGTTCTAATAAGCAGCTCATTGGAGTCATTTCTGCAGCAGACACAATCCATGAGCCTGTTTCCAGCTACCCCAGGGATTGACACAGAGAAAAGATGGTGCCTAAGAAACCTCACCAGACATCAGATTGGCTGGCCTCTTGATCTTGGACTTCCCAGCCTCCAAAACTATGAGAAGTGAATTTCCGTTGTTTTTAAGTCACCCAGTCTATGGTATTCTCTTATAGTAGCCAGAATGGACAGATACAAAGTCTCTCTCTCTTTTTCTCTCTTTCACATGTGTGCATATATACACATTTATGTCTATATTTAATTATGTATTGCTTTTAATTTCAAATAAAAATAAAAAATTTTGGAGGTAATGGAGAGGTCATCATCCAATGGGAAGTTGAACATAATGCCAAAATGGAGAATCTGAAAGATCAAGAGAAACTAGGAAGTAATGACATTGTCTGAATGTCTGGAAGAAGCCATACCTGAAACTTATTATTAAACCAAAAAATTAAAAAAAAAAAATAAAGAAAAAAGAACAAACCCAGATGTGATTCTTTTTCTGTGGAGGCAATGAGTAAACAATTAGCCACACAAATAACTGAATAATAGCAGATTTACAAGTGCTCTAAAGTAAAGGGGCAGGGTATGAGAAGGGGTAAATGGCGACCCTAATTTAGACAAGGAGATTGTTTTACTTTAGGGAGGTAATTGGCCTTTAAGTAAAAACCTAAAGGATGAGAAAAGTTCATCGGTAAAGAGGCAGAGGTTGGGTGTATGTATGAATATGTTGTGGGGTACGGATGGGCAGATCTTCAGGTCTAAGCATGTGGGAGGATCCTGACGTGGGCAGGCGATCCCGCTAGAGGACTAGAGCACAGAACAGTGAATGAGATGCAATGAAGAACGTGTGATAGAGTAAGAGGCCAGAGGTCCCTAGTGGCCAGAGTTGAGGCCTTTACAGACCATGGAAATGATGTCAAACTTCATCCTGTAAGTAATGATAAGACAGTTTATGGTTTTAACCAGAGTAGTGACATGATTGTGTTTACATTTTGGAGTGTGGTAGAAATTGTTGTGTTGACTTTACACAACAGTTTTTGGCATATTTTAAAAGCAAGAAATGTATAGGAGGAGGGTTTGGAGTAAGAGAAGGAAAACCAGTAATTGCAGTATTGCAGAGAGGTGGGTGGATTAGGCTGGTGGGAGAGGAGGTGGAAGGCATGGACGAATTCAAGCATGTATTGGAGGCAGTGTGCTAGTGTGTGGAATGAAAGTGAAGTACATGCAGGGAAGAAGGAGGACTTGCAGGGAAGAGGATTAAACTTAGTTTTATGAATTGAAGTGAAATTCATGTAACATAAAACTAACCGTTTTACAGTGAATAACAGCAGCATTTAGTACACTCACCATGCTGTAAGCCACACCTCTATCTAGTTCCAAAACATTTCCATCGTTTCAAAATAAAGCCCTGTACCCATTAAATAGTTACTCCTCATTCTCATACCCATTTTTTTACTCCCTTCCCTGCATAAGCCCTGTTCCTGGCAGCCACCACATTCTATTCTCTTTCTAAGGATTTACCCATTCCAGATATTCTATATAAAGTGAATCCCACAATATGGGGCCTTTTTTGTCTGGCTGCCTTCACATAGTATTATGTTTTCCAGGTTCATCTAGGCTTAATACTTCATCCTTTTCATGGCTAAATAGTATTCCATTGTAGGTATGTAACAGCTTGTTTATCCATTGCTCTATTGATGGAAATTTACATTGTTTGTACCATTCGATTATTATAATTATTACTGTTAAGAACATTCATGTATAAGGATTTGAGTACCTACTTTTAATTTTTTTTGGCTTATACCTAAGAGGAATTGCTGAGTCATATGTTAATCCTCTGTTTAAATTTTTAAGGAACAGCCAAACTGTTTCAGCAGCTACCCTATTTCATATCCCCAACAGCAGTGCACATGTACAGTGTTATAATATCTTTTTTTTTTAAATAAAATGTGCGCATATGAATGAAGGCAAGTAGGCAAGTGGGCAGGAAGAAAGAGGAGGAAGAGGCATTCTGTTATATTTTTATTTAGTAGTTCATCTTGGTTGTTCTCCCCAATCCTGTGACGAGGACACCAGTCCTAGGGGATATATGTGGACTTTGATCAAGCTGGAGGTTGTGGGCCTAACCACTACTCCACAAGGGTGTGTCACAGTGTTCAAATATCCTCACATCCTTGCCAATGCTTGTTATTTTCTCAAGTCCACTTTTGAATATGTTAGCATACTAATGTGCCATGAAGTAGAAATGAGTTATTTGATATAGAGGTCTGGAGTTCAGAAGGGAGATTTGGGTTCGAAAGGCACATTTGGAATTGTTAGTGCATAAAGGGCACTCAAAGACACAGTGGAGGTGACATTGACAAGATAAAAGGGTATAGACAGAGAAGAGGGCCTAGATGCTTGCTCAGAGGAGCTGACAAAGAATATTAAGAAGAATCAATCAAACTTAGTACCAAGCCAAGTTAGCAAGTGAAAAATGGGAATGGGGTGGGTTCCTTCTGTAATACATTCTTCCGAATATCCAGAAAGCAATGAGGTGTCCATCATCACCATCCTTGGAACCAGTACCTGTAATTTCTCAAAAGCCACATCTTGGGCATTAGAAAACTCCTTTGCCATCGATTTCACAGATCAAGGTAACAGGAGAAGCCTAAGGAGAAACACCATTTCCATGGAGGTTATGGCCCAAAGCTTCTCATGTTAGTACAAAGAGGTTCATGTCTTAATTTCTGAACTTGTGAATACTGTATTGCACAGTAAAAGAAACTTTGCAGATATGAGTACATTAAAGACTTTGAGATGGGGAGATTGTGTGGATTATCTGGGTAGGCATGAAGAATTCACAGAAGGCCTTACGGGTGATAGTGGAAGGCAGGGGCGTCAGAGACAGATCCAAAGAAGCTGCATCGCTCCCTTTGAAGATGGATAAAGGGGTCAGTCATGAGCCAAAAAATCCAGGTGACCTCTAGAAGATGGGAAAGGAAAGGAATCAGATTCTCTCCTCGATCTTTCAAAAGGAACACAGCCCTGCTGACACGTTGATTTTAGATCAGTGAAGCCCATTTTGGACTTGGGACCTCCAGACCTCTAAGAGAATTCATTTGTTTTGTTTTAAACCACCTAGTTTGTGGCAATTTGTTGCAGTAATAATGGAAAACCAATACAACACTAAGGATTTTCCTCTTTTCTCTGAGGATCTTGATTTATTTACCTCTTGCAAAATTTCCATGGAAATGTCATTTTTTCACTCTCTGATATGTTTGGTATTAAGAAGACATTAAATACTTTTGATTAAGAAAATATATGTTTCATTCAATTATTAATCCTTTCTACAAGCTTGCAAGTATATGAATTTTTAAAGTATATCACTGAATGCAATGAAAATTCTTTTTACTTTTAAAGGAAAGATGCAGGCAGGAATGAAGACAAGTAGGCAGGCAAGAAGAGAGAGGAGGCAGACACAATTAATTTAATTTTTATTTAGTTGTTCATATGGGTTGTTTCTGTCCCAGAATCTGGGACTTCAACCCAAGGGTATGTGATCTTGTGCTCCTTCAGAGGTGATTGACCTAATCACCGCTCCACCAGGGTGTACCCCCAATGAAAATTCTTAATTGGTAGAATTCCAGGCATAATGCTGGAGATGTTTTAGGAAGAGTTAGGGTTGTCTTAGAATTTGGGCAGAGAATTGGGGAAGTCAGATGCCCAGAGTCTCCCAGGGTCACAGGGTCTAGGTATATTTAGTGGGGTTCAGGTAAGGACTCAATATATCTGATCTTCTTGGAGATAGACTCACTGAATGACTTGGTTTCTCTCTCTCTCTCTCTCTCTCTCTCTCTCTCTCTCTCTCTCTCTCTCTCTCTCTCTGTCACTCTCTCTCTCTCAAGGCAGGAAGAGAGATGATGAAGAAGCACTGTATTTTATTTAGTTGCTCATTTTGGCTGTTGCCCCCAGCCCTGGGAGGTGAACCCAGGACCTTGAGATGTATGGAGACTGTGCCAGACTTCTATTCCAAAAGGGTGCACCCCATCTCTCTTCTTTAATAGAGGCGGTCCAAACCCTTCTGTAGACCTAACTTTAGAAAAGCTATTTTTGACCTCGGCTTGGTTCTGAAAGGTCTCAGGTCAGTGTTTCTCAGGGCGTTTCGGTAAGAACTCCAAACTTAAAGTTCAAATGCATTTGTGACCTGGTGGCCTAATCGTTTTGTAGATCCTGGGCATAGTCCACATACATCTCCCTGGTTCAAGATCTGGGGCTGGGAAAAGCAATCAAGATGAACAACTCAATGGAATAAAGTGCCTTTCTTCCTTCTCTCTTTGCCTGCCTGTCTACCTACCTTCATTTCTGCTTGTACCTTTCCTTAAAAAATATTCAAATGAGTTCTCTTGATTCTTTTTGAAAAAAATTGAGCTAACATTAGTTTATAGCACTGTATATTTTGTGCTTGGTTCTACTTATTAGCCTGAGCCAGAAATGGGTTGTAGACACTTTTCTATGCCTGAGATTCCTTATCGGTAAAATGAAGATACTGGTTACTTCATAGAATTGTTACACAGATAAAAGAGATGCATGCGAAATCTGTACACGTTCTGCATTTAAAAGTACATCTATAGTACAGAAAAGGAACAAATTATTGATCCATGAAACAAAATGGATAAAGCTCAAAAGCATTATGGTAAGTGCCGGGAGCCTAAAATCCATACGTACCAGATAATTTCATTTAATAACATTGGGAGAAGGCAAAACTGAAGGGACATAATTAACATCAAGTTTGCCAGGGTCTCCGTGTGGGGGCAGAGGATTGAAGCAAGGAGCTTTTCTGAGGTAATAGAAATGTTCTATTTCCTGATTACTTGGTGTTTGTACAACTATGTATGTTTGTTGACACCCACAGAACTGTGTATCTCAGAAGGGTGAATTTTACTTCAACAAACTTTTTAGGAGTTGAAGAAAAAAGCCCTACAATATGTGTCTCATATCTAGTCCTTATGGACAGGATCTAATGGACTGAACACAATAAATAACCTTGCCCAAATTTTTGGCTTCTGTGTCATGTTCACTTAGTATGCAACATAATTTTCTGCTAATATAACATGCTTAGCTGCTTGTAGCTTTACAATTTCTCTAATTGGAAAGATACTGAGCACTTTTAAAAACTTCAAAAATTGCTCTGCCCCAAAGAACAAGAGAAAGCACCACGACTGGTCTGTCAGGTAATCTGAAAGTACAGAGATCTCTGGAAGGTGGGGGATTTCTTCTTTAATAGTCAACCGGGATCAGTACACACCTACAGTAGATCTTTATGTCAATCATAGGTGTTATCTCGTTTTGGAGGGAATTTCCAACTCTGCATTGTTTAATATTAATCAGACTTCTGTAGTTATGGATGACCTAATTTTAATTTAATTAAGAAACCAGTCAGATACACCTAAACGCTAAGTGGTGCGGTTCTCTGCGCTGGCTGGCGGGACTTTCAGCACCTGGCTGTGGTGAGCAATCAGAGGTTGCGCCTCCGCGGGGTAGCGAGCCCGCTTCTCATTGGCCAGCTGCCAGCTGCCTCGGACGCCCATTGGCCAACTCAGTCGCTCGCTTCTATAAAAGAGGTAGGTTGCACAAGCCCGCCGGCTGATGCGGCTTCCTGCCAGCCGTGCTGGAGGTGAGTGGAGGTGAGTGGATGTGAGCGGAGGTGAACCTTGACCGCAGGGACCTGGGACAGCGTCTTTGATTTGGGAACGTGGGGCAAAGGCAGGGTCACCGTCCTGGCAAGTAGAAGTCCGTGGGGCGCTAGGTTTGGGAAGTCAGAGTTGTATTCCTATGGTCTTTCTCTTCGTTCCGCCTACCCTTTTTAAAGAGAAAAGATACTATTTTTAAGGGTCTCCTGTATGTCAGAAACAGGCTCTTTGCATGTCATTATATTTCACTTGCACAAATCCTGTGAGGTAAGGATTGCTTGAATGGTCTCCATGAGGAAACTGAAGTTCAGCGTTGAACCCGTCTGTGGGACAATTCTGTTAGCAGAAACAGACATATTCGTCCTCCTTCCCTCTCATCAAGTGGAAACCACACTGTCCCTTCTCCCACAAAAGATTCCGTCTCTGAGATACCTCCAAAGAGAAGAGCGTCTCAGATGCAAAGCCTGTCAGCATCACATCTATGCCTGTCACCTCTACCCCAAGACTAAGAGCTTAATTACAAGGTTACCACTGACAAAGAGGCATAGGGTCTAGTAGTCCAGATCCCATTTATAGTCCAAATAAGAGGTAACCTTGCCTCTGTGAGTTTTCAGAGGTTTAAAATTAACTCCTCATTGATGCTCTACTCTAGTTGATGGAAGGAGGGAAACTAAATTAAACTCTCTAACCCAGTGAAAGTTTGTGCTTTTATATTAATTATTGAAGAATATAATTCATTTATTTGACTTAAAAGTAAATGTGAGCACAGCTTAAAGTAACCATAAATGTTCTGTAAAAAGTTGTAATCTGTGGTTTAGAAATTATATCACAAATTCATTTGTATATGTATTCTGTCATATCAGATTACATTTAGATAGGGATGTCTCTTCTATTTTCTTTGCTGATGGCTTTATTTCCTGGAATAATGTTTTTCATGTGCAGTGTTTTCTTTTGCATTTCATCTTCACTTTCATCTGCATTTCATTTCTCCATTACAGTCTTGAAAAGATATCTACATACACCAGTTTTATAGGTGAGGAAAACAAAAAGTTGATGTACCTGTGCTATCAAATAGGGTCTCATGGCACAATTTACTTTTTAGCCTTTTTTCTATATTTTCATGCTTTGTTTTTAGAGAAGGCACCAAATTCATCATGATTGAAGATAATAAGGAGAACAAAGACCATTCCTTAGAAAGGGGAAGAACAACTTTCATTTTTTCTTTAAAGAATGAAGTTGGAGGTCTTATAAAAGCATTGAAAATCTTCCAGGTAAGCACTTTCCATGTTTCTGCATTGAACTCTTTTAAAATGAGTCTCTAAATTTATAATTAAAATATAAACTGTTGTAAATTCTTCAGAGATGGACTACAAAAAATTTTAAGAGCTTAAATTTCTAAAACATTGCTCAGTTCTAACAAATAGGCAAGGGAAACAAGCAATTTATAGAGGAGGACATATAATTAGTTTATGAATAAATGAGAGAGGAAAGATTCACTTCACAGATTTCAAAGAAGCAAATTTTAATTTCACTTAAAATATGAAAAATGAATGATATTATTCAATGATATGTTGGCAATATATTTAATAACAATTTTTATATAGCAAAATTGATATATCATAGTGTTTCCTAGTGTCAAAGCTTCAAGGCATTTGCAAGTCAAAAATACCATTGATGTGAGGATAAACCTGTGTAATATGTTGGGAAACAATCTGATCGTGTGTAATATGTCTTAAAATGTTCATATTTTTTGACATAGTAATTCTGCTTCCATAATTCTATCTTAAGGTAATAGAAGTTATTCAGGCAGAACAAGGATATTTATTGAGTGCCTGTGCTAGGTACTAAGTATGTGGACTTGAACAAAGTAGATACAGTGCCTACCCTCATTGTGTGTATAATCTAGTGAGGGAAAACAGACACTGAGTAAATAATTATAGTAAATGAATAATTACATGTGTGAAAAGTGACCTCCAAGAGAAGTAATGGGTACTGTGACAGCACTGAACTTGGGACCTCACTTGCTTAAGGCTTAGGGACATAGATTTGTTTGTAGGAATGAAAAAATTATAAATAAACTACTTGTTTGAGGTAGGGGTTCAGGGTTAAATGAGACTATTAGAATATCAATGTGGTTAAGTTTGTGGGACCTGGAGGCAGAATACTTGAGCTGAGATCCTTGCTCCTTATACCTAGCTGAGTGACTGTGTGCTGGTGTGAAAATTAATCAATGTCTGTGTTTCAGTCTTTGTATCTATAGAATGAGAAAGCTTCCTCACAAGGTCATTGTGAGAATTAATAGAGTTAGTAAATGTAAATATCAGAGTATATGAGCAATAATGTTAGCTATTTTAAAAATCAAAGATATTCATATGACATACTACTAAATAACATTTGAAAATAATGTTTCAAAGAATTAAAAAATTTAAATGTAGACCAATAGTCTAGAAGAACTTGAAAACTATCAGTTTTCCTATCCAACACATATCCACAGTCAGTCCCAATCAGTTCCTACAGGCCAACTCTTTTAACTATTTCTGTTTTTTTTTTTTTTAAATTAGATTTAATTTTTTAAAGGAAAGGTACAGGTAGGAATGAAGGCTAGTAGGCAGCATCCAGAAAGACAGAGGAGGAAGAAACATTTTATTTTTAATTTTCCTTTAGTTGTTCACATTGGTTGCTCCCTCTGAACCCAGGACATAAACCTGAACCAGGATCCTTAGGTGGACTACACTTGTCTGGAGATGGCTGACCTAACCTACTCCACCAGGAAGTGTCAACTATTTCTATTTTATATTAGTTATTTTGGTGGTTAGCTTAAAAAATATAAATCTTGCTCTTACATCTCTCTTTAAAAGTTATCAACTTTACACAGTATTTTTTTCTCTCTACTGTGAATGATACTGATACTACTTCCCTCTGTGCGTCTTCCTACTCCTCCCCAAGTTTCATAATTCCATGATTAGTTTCAGCTGTTCTATTGATTACATTGGATCTTTAAGTAATGTTTCTATATTTCTTCTTCCATCAACTTTAATATTTTCAAATTTTTGATCAAGGAAAGTACCTGGCTTAAAAAGCCATCACACTAAAGCTTATAAAGAAAAAAGTCTTATAAAACTTATAATGATAAAAAAGTTTTTTGTTTCATCTATCTTCATTTCTGAATTCCACTTAATGTTTTGATTAACTGAACGTGTAGAAGGTCGAGTTAATCATATGCATTAATCACACGTACACTATCAGCATTGATTTAGGCAAACTCATGTTTTAGTTCATTGATCCATTTAATCTTTATTTCTCTCTTCTGATAGAGACTTGCTCTAACATGTTTATACATTGAATGAAAGAAAATGGTAATTATCTTTAACTCAATTAAAATTAGTTTATTAAATCAGTTAAAAGTTTCTGTGCCTCTATTAGTAGTTTATATAAACTTTTTATGCTTTTTCTTCGACTTGGCACTTTGTTTTTTAAGTTCAACGTATGCTGCTGTGTGTCCATCCCATTTGTTCTTCTGATTGCTCCATAGTGTTCTGTGAATGATTCCTTCCACTTTACTTATTAGTGTGCAGGACGTAACCACTTTCAACTCTTTAAACTCCATTTTTGTATTTACTTCCATATTTTTAAATAGCAGGCTTATTCTGCTGCTGTTTCTTGATTTTTTTCAATTGTAGCTATTATCTATTTGATTTTCTACAATGGAAGTAAAGATTTAGATTTCTTGATACAACTCCCTCTCTAGTGGTCCCCTCAACTTCTCTCCCCTCATATTCCCAGTGTAATTATGTCCCAATTTTGGATATTCCAATCTTTAGTTATTCAGATTATATAAGTATTGCTCAAAGAAGAGCCATATTACCCTTTATTCTGATCCTTCCTTTATTGCACAGCAGGATTGCAATATAGTGTTAAAGAGTATGAATTGTGAAGCTGGACAGTGTTGGTTTGAATCCCACTCTAACCCTTAATAGTTGTGGTTTTTTGGGCAAACTCCTTAACCTCTCTGTGTCTCTGTTTCTGTAATTAAAATATCTGATAGACAATACCAGATTCACGTAATACTCCTATTTTATCTGAATTTTCCTGAATTTGACTACATTTTTCTTCCAGGTAAACTTTTTTTTAAGGAAAGATATAGGCAGGAATGAAGGCAAGAAGGCAGGAAGAAAGACAAGGATGAAATATTTTATTTATTTTATTTAGTTGTTCACCTTGATTGTTCCTTCCATCCCTAGAACATGATCCCTGGTCCTTAGGTTGTAAATGCCCACTGGAGGCCATGAACTTAGTATGTAAACCACCAGGGCATGCCATGGACTTTCACATTATTACATTTCCACTCTAAAGTCCACCAAGGTTTTGATTTTGATAGCATTCACTTTACATAGTCATTTAGGTAGAATTGTCATTTTGTGTCTTTTTTATCCAAAAATATAGTTTAGCTTTATATTTAACAACAAAATATGTGTAAATAAAATCTTATTGCAAAAGTTAATAAGAAGTAGATTCAGTGAAACTCTCTGACCAATTCTAGTATGTTTTATAACCAACCTTATTCCATTGACTCCATGATAAATTTTGTGCTCTAGATGAACCCTACTTATTCCAATAATCCAACATCCCTGACATTCATTCTCCTTTTGTTCATAATCCCTGACAATTCTTGTCCCTACCACTACTGGTATAATTTAGAGTCCTCCTTTTCCTCTGCTTTTCTATTCTATCTATTTAAGATCCATTCAGTTCCTGTGTGCTCCACAGAACTCTCTCTCTAACCCAGGAAGATTTTTCTCTTCACCGAATATTGTCAGCACCTGAACACTAATTACTTGCATTTTCTTAGTCTTTCATGTGTTAGCCAACTAGATTATGAATTCCTTATAAATCTTACTCCTTTTGTATTCATAGCCCTTGCCAGGTTAAATGACTGTGCACTTAGTTTGTTTAAGTAGAACAGGCAAACCATCTACTCTAACCTTATTTTTTTTATAAAAAGAACTTTATTAATTTTATTTAGTTGTACATTTTGATTGTTCCCAGCTGGCCACAGTATGCAAACCTGAGACATTGGGATGTTTGTAGCATGTGCCTAACCCCTACTCCACCAGGTTGCGCCTCTAGTCTCATTTTTTAGATGAAAAAAATAGGTGATTGGTTCTTATGTTTCAATATTATATCACCAGTGCTCTTCCTTAGCTACCCAAAATGGTAATACAAGATACCCCCCTCTACAGGTTTACCCATAGGATACTCACAGCTTAGGCCTGTGGGGGAAGAGATCATAAGAGACAATCTTGTTCAGCTGGTGATTAAGTTCATAGTTTAAGAAATTTTAAATATTATATACTCTGTGTTCAAGCTGTTTATTTTATTTTATTGAATGAATTTCTCAAAGAAAGCTTCTTTCTAAGGGACTAAAATAGAATTTTTTTTAAATTGGCTCTCATGTGTGAAAATTTTCAAAAGGTTCTTTTTATCTGGTAGGTTTGATATTTCGATTTGAAGGTCAATTAACTCTGACAATCTGTGGACTTCTAGTGGATGTTACTTTTTTTTAGTTTTTAGAGAGTCTGTTGAATTTTTCAAATATTTGGAATAGTTCCTAATATTTAGGAGGGATTATTTTGATGTTAGGCCCCTCTTGGCTACTATGACAAATGTGAAATTGATATTTTGACAGTAATGAAAGTAATCTGCCTAGAGGTTTACCATTTGAAGCAATCATATGCAATCTTTTCCATATGTTTTATTCAGGAGCAGCATGTGAGCCTGTTGCATATTGAGTCCCGAAAGTCAAAGAGAAGAAACTCAGAATTTGAGTTTTTTGTTGACTGTGATGTCAACAGAGACCAACTGAATGATATTTTCCAACTGCTGAAGTCTCATACCAATGTTCTTTCTGTGAATTCAGTAGATAATTTTACTGTGAAAGAAGATGGTAAGTTTGAAAATACTTTACAAAAGATAATAAGTACATAATAGGTGTCCAATCTTATATTTACCTTGAAGGCTTGAAAGTAAAAATAAAACACTTGTCTCTTTAAATTACTTGCAGTCTGGTAGTGAAGGGAGCACAAAATATAATTATTCAAAGTACTAGAGAAAAATCATTAAGCAATATTTTATCAATTATGAGAGTGCAAAGGAAACTTCCAATGTAAGAAATAATTCAAAAAAGTTATAAATTGATTAAATTGGCTAGGTTTCCAATCATCAAGCATTTCTTGATTTCATAAAGTTCCAATACAGAATCCCTGAGCACTTAGTAACTCTCCTAGGGTTCAGCATCTAGCAGATGTTAAGTGAATATTTGAATTTGTTGAGAATCTTGATAGTTGCTGACAACTAAGACATGAAATACACAATATACAGCATTCTTTCTTGTCTCCACACCCCCAAAAGCAAATGAGAAAGCAATAAAGCCTTTGATGGCTTCATACACTCAGAGAATAAATATATATAGACCAATGCCAGGATTTGTGTACCACATTGGGCGCCAACTGCCAGGCTTGAATCCTGGGATCAGTGGTGAGAAAGGGGGCACCTCAGGAGATTGAGAAACTCAAGAGAGAGTGAGTGGATAGAAAACTGGGGTCAGGGGCCAACGATCTCTCTTAGACTGAGGGCCCTGACCATTCTGGTCTCCACCTATTTATCGAATTCATACACAGCACTGCTTCAAGCAGCTTATGCAAGCAAGTTTATAGTTGCATTGGCTTGCTTATACAACCTTTGTTCTCTAACTACATAACTCTCTTATTTTGGCGGGTGAACAGCCACAGACACACTGTCCCACTGTTTTCACATGGCAGCCTTTGCCCGGTGCCCCAGTCCTTGTCCTTGATGTTCTGCCAGTTCCAACTCTGACCTTGTTCTGTTTTCTGCCCCCCAACAGACCAAGATCTATTGTGAAAAAAATCTTTGTAGCTCACTTGGGGCAAATGACAAATGGGAAAATTTGGCCATATTATGTATTCATATGACTAAGTTATTAAAACATTCATCTACTTCCCTTTATGGCTGGTAGATCGCTGCTTCCCTAATTGCCTTGAGTTGTTCCCCACCACATGTGAGGCCTGCATGCTCCAGATCCTGCCTTAGGAATCCTGTGCTAAAAGACACACAGCTAAAGGGTTAACAGGTGCCAAGGACTCTGCTTCTGTTTGTTTTGAATGGTTGGTGTCCCTGTTGTATTTGTTGTCAAATCTTTGCAATATTACCCCTGGGTATATTACAAAGAGCATTAGACTATTGTAAGGATAGAGGTGTAGTCTTGACAACATTAGAGATGAGTTATCTTGGATAAATTACTTTACCTCTCTGTACTTTGGTTACCTCATCTATAAAATGAAGAGTTTTATAGAGGCTAACTGGTTTAGTTGATATTTAGGGCACACCAGCGTGTGTTAGGTATTTATATTAAGAAATGGGAATATGTGGGGCCTCCTTGTGGCTCATGTGGCTAATGCAGCTAATTTGTAGGCCATGTAAGGCCTGCAAACTGAGACTCAGAGTCAGGGGTTTAAAAAAAGAAAAAAATATGGCCTCTAACCTATGGCACTTCTTATTCTTTCCTGTAAGACATATAATATAACTAGACATATAATTAGATACATTAAAATAAAACAGAAAAAAATTTTATTTAGAAACACAGTATCATGGGATCTCAGAGGACAGAGGACAAGTTCCACCTGCAGGGTCAGAGAAGTCTCATTTGATTTGGGTCTTGAAAGATAAAATAGATATTCTTAGGTAAACAAAAGGATGAGGTGGAATGGGAAGTGTAATGGGTTAGGTATCCCAGGCAAACTAATAGCATATGTGGCACACTCTGGTGGCCTAGTGGATGAGGCCATTGCATGTAGTCCACATATATCCCAAGGACTTGGGTTCAAAACCTGGGGTCAGGGGGAGCAACCGAGATGAACAGCTAAATAAAATAAGTAAATTTAAAAAAAGCACACCACATGCAAAAATCCAGAGTCTTATGAAGTTGCATGTGTCTGAAAAATGTTGAGAAGACCAAGTGGCAAAGACATAAATGATCTCTAAAATCCTTTTCATCAACAAAAACATAAACATCCAAATATTCAATTAAATTTGCATCTTGACCTACAAAATTATATACCCTTATTCTGTTTTTTAAGGATAACAAAATATGTAGATTAAAATTTCTTTTTATCTTTTGGTCTGTTATTAAAGGCAGTATTTCTCCAACTCATGGGGGATCAATCTAATGGCTCAATTTTAAAGTTCCAACATTATGAATAAAATTTGCTTATTTGAAACAGAGGGTATGCCCTGGTGGCTCAGGTAGCAAGTTGGCGACTAGGGCAGAGAATGCATAAAACCTAGGGACCCAGGTTTGTGACCTGGAGCCTGGGGGTGGGGGAAGGAGTAAAAAATGAACAAATATATAAGAATACTTCTTCCTCCTTTCTCTTCCTTCTTTCCTCCTTGTCTGCCTTCCTTTAAAAAAAATAGAGAGCTGTTTGCTTATATAAATTTTGTCTTAAAGCTAAAATTTAAAATCTCATCCAAATACATTTATGACTCCCTTAATTTCTTTTTACTCATTGCCTTACTTTAGATAGATTCTTCAACTATTTGTGTTTTTTGTATTTTGCAGTTATAGAAACTGTTCCTTGGTTTCCAAAGAAGATTTCTGACCTGGACCATTGTGCCAACAGAGTTCTGGTGTATGGATCTGAGCTAGATGCAGACCATCCTGTAAATGTTTTTAATAGCTACTTTCATGAAAGTAATTTAAAGCAAACTAAGAATTAAGGGTAATTTTTTTTGGAGAATGTGCTATTTTAGGTTAAATGGGATCTTGTTTCAATCTGGATTTCAGAAAGTATTAGTAGACCTCCATGTTGGTTGTCTGAAGAGCATCTAACTTCATTGGCTCCAAAACATCTGCCCCACACCTGGCATTTCTATTATTAAGAACTACTCTACAAGACAAAATGAAGACAGTATATATAGTTCATTTTTATTAAAATGGCATGGTTATTGGAAAGGGGAATAAAGATAGGCAGGAGAAAGATTAACTAACTTTGCTGCCCAGCAAAGTAGATTTAGTGGGCAGTTAATGAACTAGGAAGTGATTTCCTTAGAAAATTATATGGGATAGAGTACAGGCATGAGTTGGAGCATTAGTAAATTCAAAAGATTAGGATTGCTTATAAAATTCAATGATCCTGGGAGAAGAAGAAATAGAAGTCAGTTTGGAGTTGTAGAGACCAGGGATTTAATCTAGCTCCCACTACTTACTATCTGTGTGAATGTGATCATATGCTATCTTAGATCGCCACTGATAGATAGTTGATCCATTTATTTACTCTGTAATGTCTTCTTAGTAACTACTGGAGATAATAAATTCCTGTAACTGCCTTCAAGAATCTTATAGTCTAGGTGAAAAGAGAAAGCATACGTATATAAATATACACATGAGATAAAATATGGGCAGTGTGGTAAGTTACATGAATAAATTACTTTGAGATATACATAGGGGAGCAGACTTCTAGCTGAAAAGATCAGAAAAAAGAAACCTTTAAGCTGGGCATTAAAGGATTTTGACAGGAAAGAGATGGACAGGAAGGACAATTCACTGCAATATGAGCAAGTGTTCAGAAGCAAGAAAATCAGGGGTGGGCAGGCCCCCATGGAGTAACTGTTAGGTCAGTCACTTCCGAAGGAACCCAGTCACATGCCCCAAGGCTGGAGTCCTGGGTCCAGAGGGGAAGCAACCTGTGTGAACGACTAAATAAAAATTAAGAAAAAATTTAGGGGACATTTATGAAAAGGTGAGTAAATAAATTTTACTAATCTGCTGCTGCTTTTCGTCTCCTAAATATTTCTTGAGTTTGGTGCATCTTGGACTTAGGCAGCTTAGGTGGTAAGATACAGACCATGTAAAGCCCAAGGACTCAGGTTTGTGATCCAGGGCCCCAGGACTAGGGGATGGAACCAAAAAATTTCTTAAATTTGTTTCTTTTTCATTCATACCACCATATTTCCTGCTGTCTTGTTACTTTAAATCCCTCCTTCTTTGTAGTCACTAGAATGATCCTAAACCTCAATTTGACCATTCCTCACTTTTGCCAAAAGCAAAAAACAAAGAGCCACCAAGGTTACTTAGGTACATATCTAAAAGAATTGAAAATAAGCATCACACTGAAAACCTTGTAAATGAAGGTTTATATCAGCATTATTTGTAATATCAAAAAGCAAACAAACAAACAAGAAAAACAACAAAACAAAATGGAAACAACCCAAATATCCATCTATTGCTGAATGGATAAAGCATGGCATGTTCCTAAAATGGAATATTATTGGTGATAAAAAACATGAAACTGATTCACAGATTACTTTTGAAAACATGATGATGGTAGAAAAAGCTAGTCACCAAAGACCATCTATTATATGATTACTTCTATATGAAATCTCCAGAAGAGGCAAATTCATGGACAGAAAGTAAATTACCAGTTGCCATAAGCGAGGGATGGGGTGGAAATGGAGAGAGATGAATGAATGTGGTGCTTCTTGTTAAGGGGTAAGAATGTTCTGAACGCATAGTGGAGATGGTTGTGCAAATCTGTGAATATACTAAAATTCAGTGAATGGAACTCTTTAAGATGTCAATTTCAGAGCACTTGAGTCATACATCAATAAAACTCTTAGTAAAAAGATCATGAATGGCTTCCCATTACAAACACTAAAGTTCATGCTCTGTAATAGACTTTAACTAGCAGACCTCCAACTAAGCTTCACCCTGCTCCCTCTCATTCTTCAGGCCCCAACAACATTGCATTCCTTGCATCTCTTAGACACAATATGCTGCTTTTCATCTCTGAGTGTCATTGGGGTGTCCTGTCTGTCCACCTGGTATCTCCGCAACTGTTTTGAGACTTAGCTTAGGAGCCAATTGAAGGGAAGTCTTTTCCTGAGCTCTCCATCCTCTTTCATGTGCTCTGGAGAATGAGTGTCTTTTTGACTTGGAGTGGCACTTTGTGAAGATCTCCAAAAAGGTATTTATTTATTTTATAAGTAGTTGGTTAATAAAAACTGCTTATAGAGCTAGGTTGTGCTTTCCTCATATATCTTCCCTCCAGATTTTAGCACAGGTTAGGTGCAGTTACAGCTTGTAAATTGGTGTTAAAAAGATAAGTTTCAGTCTCTCTTTTCAGACATCTACTCTATTTCTCCTATAACTTGTATTATTGGCTATTTCATCCTGAGGTTTTCTTTCTGATGTATTTTTTGGTCTATATTTTGGAGATATTTTCATAGTTATAAATCTAACATTGCTGTTTTGTCTTTTGTATTATCATTGCTTCCTGCTGTCAAAAATAAGCATCTTTTATTTTGTGATAAAAATCTCAGGCTAAATTCAGTTAAGACACAATTTCAAGTATCATTGATTACTGTTTTAGTATTACTATGACAGGAACATATAAATTAAGATGTAGTTGAACAATTAAGTAAAAACTCTCACCTTTGGAAAAGAGCTATGTATTTAACTAAAGTGGCAATTTTCTTATTCCTCAAACTATTTTATTTCTGTACCTACAATGGTATCTTTGCATCACTAGTGTCATTTATCTTTGTAGTCACTTTAGCATAAAGCTGGCCTGCATCGTTGACTTAAAAATAAAAACGACCATACATTTTTTTAAACAATGCCTGCTCATAATAACAATTACGCAGCCCTTTAAAATAATAACCAGAGTAATACTGAAACATTAAAAAATATCAAGTGTTTTTCATATAGAGATTTACAATCTTTTCTTCAATTATCAGGGCTTCAAAGACAATGCGTACCGTAAAAGACGAAAGTATTTTGCAGACCTGGCTATGAATTATAAACAGTGAGTGTATTATAAAAATAACATTTAACTTTGAAATAATAAATGGAGTAAATTATGCTCATTTAGTATGTAGAAAATAAGTGCTACTGTTTATTGATTGCTAATTCAAAATAACTCCTCCCCTTTTTCTTATTAGTGGAGACCCTATTCCTAAGGTTGAATTCACAGAAGAGGAGATTAAGACCTGGGGTACTGTGTTCCGAGAGCTCATTAAACTTTACCCAACCCATGCTTGTAGAGAGTATCTCAAAAACTTACCTTTGCTTTCCAAATATTGTGGATATCGGGAAGATAACATCCCACAGTTGGAAGATGTCTCCAATTTTTTAAAAGGTAATGAGCTTATTAAATTTTGGAGAATGCTGAACTCCATTTTTATCATGACAGGATCCTTAATAGATAAATAAGGTCCAATTATATGGAAGGTCAGTGTGTTCCTGCCCTCTGTCCTGGAGACTGATTGTATCCAGTAGGGGGCATCACATTTGAAGAGGGACGATCATAATCTGAAGCAAGTACAGAGGAAAGTGTTCAGAATTATAAGAGGATTGGAAAATGAATCGTATAAATAAAATTTGAAAGACTCTTAGGGAGTTTAACCTGGGATTTAAGAGACATTATAGCTTTATTTAAATATGTGAAAATCATTTTACATTGTAGTGGAATTACTTGGTGGCCTTCAAGTAAAGAACTATTGACTAGAAACTGTAAGCACTGGGCTCAAAATGGGGAAAATATTATTAAATGAGCCATTTGAAAATAGAACATCATGAGATGGTTAGTTTCCCATCCCTGGAGGTGTTCCTGCAAAAGCTTCACAACTGCTTGTTAGGGCTGTGGTAGAGGAGGTTCAAGCACTGTGGAGAAGGTTGGAGATTCTATCCTTTTTGCACAGAAGAAGCTATGCTAATGGAGGCTTAAATGAAGGGTATGGGCAATTGTGTTTCTTTTAGTTCTTTGCGCTTATTTGATCTGTGCCTCTTTATTTTTCTAGCTAATATAGGAAGCAAAATGATCATTGATCTCTATGTCTCTGGTATATAAGAAAAATAAATATCCCCCTTAATCTCACAGAGTAGATTCTCAGGGGATGATAGAGAGATATTATTTCCTACCCAAAGAGAGTTTGGGTTTTTTCCATCATGGTCTAAACTTGCTATCTTTGCAAAGAGTGGGTAAGGATGACTGAGAACCAATACAAAGAAGGACAAACTTATGTTACAGAGATTCTTATGAAAATAAGTTTGTATGAGATTTGTAGGAACTAGCTTGTTGCGGACACAAAACTGACAGTTGTTCACTTGGAGTCCGTGCCTGTGCTGACTGCAGGACATGCTGCTAAGGGTGTTTCCAGGGATGATGTCAAAGAGAGAAACCAAAATTAAAGGACACTTTAAGGCCAGCACCAGTTGGAAGGGCTGTCTGATCAACTATGGTAACCACTAGACAGATGGGATTATTTACATAATTAAAATTAATTCAAATCAAAATATCAGTTCCTCGGTCACAGTAGTCTCATTTTAGGTGCTTAATAGCCAAATGTGGCCAGCTTGAGAACACTTCCACCAGTGTAGAAGGTTTTATTTGGGGTGATGTCTGCCCGCCAGAGTGGAGAATCCCAGGGCAGAGCAAGTAGGTAGAGGTGGAAGACCTGCACCTGAAGGTGTGAAGTGAAGGGCAAAATCAGAGCTGAAAGAGGTCCCCTGAGCCAGTGCAGTCTAGTGACAGACTCCTTACCAATGGGTGTGCAGTTGTGACTTTTACGGGCTGGAAGAGCGACAGCCAGTTTAGATAAGACAAAGAAACCACGTTAGAAGAGATAGTACTGACTGAAAATGCCATCAATTAAAAATGTGCTGACATAAATGAATAGGTTTTGTTATTATTATTATTTTTTTTTAAAGGTTGTCTAGGGGTTATTCTAAACCCTTTAGGGAGACAGGGAGGCGTCGTTCAAGGAGACCCGGGTTCTCATCCTGACTTTGTCGTCTCCCATGTAACTTTGGCTCCCTTATTTAGTCTCGGATCCCCAGTTTAATAGCAGTCACAATGAAGAGAATAAGCCTGAATTCATGTTGTAAACATGAGTGGAGATATGAGATAGGAAACTTTGCAGAGCCATGTTAAATGTTTAGTAATTGCTACTTCCCCATAGCATTCATAAGATGCATTTTTGTTTCTATGTCCCCTCCTGTGTGTTCCTGGGTCCCACTGGCAGAATTAAACTGCTGAAGTAAATGATCTGTTCTGGTGAAGATTTTCTCTATGCTTTCTCCTATGCCTTGCAGAGCGTACAGGTTTTTCTATTCATCCTGTGGCTGGTTACTTATCACCAAGAGATTTCTTATCAGGCTTAGCCTTTCGAGTTTTCCACTGCACACAGTATGTGAGACATGGTTCAGATCCCTTCTATACCCCAGAGCCGTAAGTACTTCTGCTTCAGCATCCATTCACCAAATGTCTCCAACAGTGGTACTGACCTCAGGGTGTCTGGGTCAAGATGAAATGAACACATGTAAATCATTTCACAGTGCCTGGCACATAACACATATCCATTCTCTATATTGTTGCCATTTTATTGCTATTATTAATCAACGACCTAACTTGTTAGGTGCCAGATACCATTTTAAGCTTAGCAGATGCAACACTGAAAAAAAATCGGACAAAATTTCTTTCCTCATAGAGACATTCCATAGTGCAATGGAGGAATATAGATAATGGACAAATGTGTGTGTGTTTTACCTGTCTTGAAAAGGATGATCAGAGAAGGACTTGCTGAGAAAGTGACACTTGAACAGAGACCTAATTTGGGGGCCAAGGGAGATATGTATATCCATGGATATGTCTATTTACATGTGTGTGTGTGTGTGTGTGTGTGTGTGTGTGTGAGTGACTATGATTTTAAACCACATAGCTTCTATTTTTTATTAGTGTCCTTTGCGGCCAATTTCTAAAAGAATACCATCTAATCAATTTGAATAAAAATAAGCTCAGATTTTGATTTGATTGAATGGTTGATCATGCATTTATGGTGAGTACCACAGTGTGACAAACTTGTGCTTCTTTTTCAGAGATACGTGCCATGAACTCTTGGGTCATGTTCCCCTTCTTGCTGAACCTAGTTTTGCTCAATTCTCCCAAGAAATTGGCCTGGCTTCCCTTGGAGCTTCGGAGGAGGCTGTTCAAAAACTGGCAACGGTATTAATCTGAATGCATCTGTCTGTATAGATCAGTAATTTTTTCTTTTTTCAGGTTTAAAGTGTGCATAATCATGATCAGTAATTCTTAACTGGGGTGGGGTTTGGGTATTTGTGTACTTTAAAGTGCATATTTAAGATGCCCATTAGAGAAATTTTCTTGTTCAGAATATTTAAATAATACTAAAGGAGGATTGTAGTTTATCAAAAGGAGGCATGGGCAAAAAAGTTACAATAACACTGGATTAAAATAATGTTAATAGATAACATATTTTCCAGTTTTCAGTAAAAATGGTAGGTTTCCTAAAAATTATGCTAAAATATATTTGAGTACTAGACACAACATATTTTGCTGGAAATGCAGATGAATAAGGCCTGGTTCCTGCCTTCAAGGAACTTATACAAGGCATGCCCTGCTGGAGTAGTGGTTTGCTCAGGTGCCTTTGGCCAAGAGCGACTCCATGTAGATCCCGAGGACCAAGGTTCGCATCATTCCTGACTGCATCTTTCCTTTTTTTAAAAAAAGGAACATATACCCTACTCAAGAAGATATTTATGTTAGAATGAGGTGAAATTTCTAGAGAAGTTCTGGCAGAGTCTCTGGGAATGCAGAGAACTGACTGGGGAGTGTTCCTAGAAGGAACATCTGGACTAGCCCAGGAAAGATGAGTGATGTTTTCCCTTGCCAGGAAAGGAGGGAAGAGGATCTTAGGATGAGGACACGTGAGGAAAGACAAGGAGATGCTTGAGATGTGTCTGGGAGAAGACAAGAAGCTGGAGCAGTGTGTTCTTGTTGGGAAAGTGGTATGAAATAGGCTAGGTGATTAGAACAGGGCTTCTCAAATTGTGATTTGGAGGCTCCTGAGGTCCTTGAGACCCTTTTATGGGATCTTTAGAGGTCAAAATCATGCGTGGATAGAAGACCTACTCAAAGTGCAAAGTGGATTTTAATGTAACCAGCGGAGTTCATTGATATGGTTTCAGATTCTACATTGTAGCTAGCTGCCATAAAATTCTACTTGCTGAGTTTCCATGTAATGTAAAGAATGTAAATATCCACAATTATCTGAAAAGACTGTTAAAATACTTAGCCTTTTTCCAAATACTTTTCTGTGTGAGACTGAATTTTTTCATACAATATATGTTTTTTCAAAACAGCATATTGCACTAGGCTGAATACGAAGCAAATATGAGAATCCATTAATCAATGTCTAGTCCGACATTTAAAAGGCCTGAAACAATGTAAAATTTATATTACCATAATATCGTTTATAAATGAAGTATTTTTTTTAGTTTAAAATGTTTAGTGTGGTAAATATAACTAACTGTAACCTACTTAAACAAAAGATCTTTGAAGTCCTCAGTAATTTTAAAAAGTGTGTGAGTCCTGGGAATAAAAGTTTGAGAAGGGCTGGCTTACAAAATCAGATTGCAGTAAAATTCATGAGCTAGTCTGGGGGTGTTGGCATTTATTTTAGGGTACTTTGGGGTTTTATTTTCTGGTTCTTTGACTAAGAATTGTAATTTGTTTTAAGTTTAGTCATTCAGGAGGTGAAAGTAACTTGATGTTCTTTTGCAGTGTTACTTTTTCACTGTGGAGTTTGGTCTGTGTAAACAGGATGGCCAAATAAGAGTCTTTGGTGCGGGCTTACTCTCTTCTGTCAGCGAACTCAAAGTAAGAGTTGTGAATCAGTGTACAGAATTGCATTCACCTGGTGTCACTGATATGGCCTGAAAGTGTTTTTGGATTTGAGGAAGAGCTTACTATAGCAAGTACTTGGGGTGACAATAAAAGTAACTTAGAGGACGTTTTTCTCTATTTCCCAAGTTTTCAATATATATACATTTCCATATAAATATGTATTATATATTTACATATGCTATATAATACATATGCATAAATATTATATAATATACATATAACATATATGTAAACATACATTCTTTATTTTGTATGTATAATGCATATATAGATATGTCTTTTAAATAGAATAGTGTGTCAAAGTTTTTGACTATAAAATCTTACCGTTTCCTCTCCATTTTTGATGTGCCAGCAATAACTTCTGTAATTTTTAGGCAACTCTTTGTGATTTATTATTTACCCAGTGAAGGAATGAACTTAGGTTGGTTGAATACTGAATGTTTGCAAAACATTCTTCAAGCACTGTCTTGCTCTTAAGAAGCACAACCACCTGGTGATGAATATAAATCATATATAGTGGGTATAATACACATACTCTATGTATAGCAATAACTAATGCAGGATAGAAGGTATTGCCATAATGCAGGATAGAGATAAAATAAAGATTCTTAGATGTCTCCTATATGGAAAAGAATGTTAGAACAAAGCCATGGAGATGATCTTAGGGGAATTTATGGGGAACAGCAAGTCATTTGTTCTGATTGAGTTAAACAGAGCCAGAGGAAATGCATTTGGAATGATAGGTTGGAGCCACTACGGTGGTAATACATTCATATGTGTGCTGGTGGCTGCATGCAGAATGTAATCTATGAAAGTGGATAGTATATTTTGATTCACTGACTCTTTTTCCTCTAGCATGCACTTTCTGGACATGCCAAAATAAAACCCTTTGATCCCAAGATTACCTGCAAACAAGAGTGTCTTATCACAACTTTTCAGGATGTCTACTTTGTATCTGAAAGCTTTGAAGAGGCAAAGGAGAAAATGAGGTATAGTCATGTTTTAGCTTTCCTCTGCAAGAAATAGAGCCAATAATGGTAGCAAATCACAGAAATAAGCAACCCAGAATTAGAAGCCTACTAGGCACCATTGCTAGCAACTCATCTCCTTTTTACAACAAATATTTAGAATGTTATTGACAATGATGTTTGGTAGCTAAAAATATGAATCAGATACACTGAGAAATCAATTACTTCCCATCACAGAGTTTATAACCTAAAAGAAAAAATATCAACATATAACATTGTTTTGTACTTTATGCTGTAGCAATTTATTCCAAATGGAGAAACAGTTAAAATTCAATGGCATTTGAGGAAAGGACTTGAAGAATAGACAGGATTTAGATATGTTAAGTTTTAGGTTAAGGGACAGCATGAAAAAGGTCAGGAGGTGGGAAAAGGTAGGTGATGTGTACAGGGCATTCAAAGCCATGCTTTATTAATCAGCTAAGTGTGTTGTTAAGTAGGGATATTGGAGGCAGAGAAACTGCTTAGGATACTCTTGCAGCTCTTCAGAAAATAAGCCTAAACTACCAGATAGTAGGAAAGGAAAGGACAATAGAAGCAGAATCAACAAAATAGCAATTGGTGGAAGGGGTCAGTTTGTCATATTGTGACGATGGAGATAGGGATTTGAAGACATAGTCCTTGTCTTCCAGGCATTTTCTGGAAGTTGGAGACTTAGGCCATGCACAGTTCCCAAGGAAACCAGTAGGGCTTCTTCCTGCACATATGACAACTTTGTGCAAATGAGAAGAAACCAGGTGCAGGCCAGGTGGATCGCAAACTGTTATTTTAGCCCCTTCTCATGTACAGCTATGTCCTTAGGGGTCCTGAGCACCATCGTTCTCAGAGATACCAAATGAAAATGTCAAATGTTGGCTTGATAAGGAAGGCAGAACTTAAATGAAGAAAGGATAGAATTTAGGTCATTTGACAGATGGCTAGAGGAAAGCATTGTAAACAGAAAGAATGTACAAGTGCAGGACTGTTCGTGTACATGTGTGTTGTCCCTGCCTTCCTCCCCCCATCTCAGTACAGTTACGTACCTGCAACTGAGGAATATGTCACTATGTGTTCAAAGGTTATCACAGTCTATCGATAAAGTTAGTGTCTGGTCTTATTATAGCCAAGAAATTTATAAAGTAATGAATTTTTGATGGAACCATTTATAAAATCTTTCCCTAGTAACGCAAGGATAAATATATCTATATCTACTTTAGATGTTCTACCTGTGCGGGATTCTGGGAGTCTCTGCACAAGCAGTGCGGGAAGTAGGTCAGATTGGTTACCGGAACATCTAATGAAGATTTGTCTTTTGACTACTGTGTGTAAGAGGTTTGCTCTTGTTTATTTTGTTTTCATCCTTTCCTCCCCTAGAAATTGATTGTCTTTTATTTTTTTCTAAATAGAGAATTTACCAAAACAATGAAACGTCCATTTGAAGTGAAATATAATCCTTATACACGGAGCATTCAGGTCCTGAAAGACACCAGAAGTATAACCAGCGCCATGAGTGAGCTGCAGCATGATCTCGGTGTCATCAGTGACAGCCTTGCTCAGATCAGCAAACAGCCTAGCATCTGACAGAGGTCATCCCTAATTCTGGAAGCATCTGAGTACCAGTTAAAAGGCCTGTGGGCCAACTCTTGCTTTTCCTGAAGACTTGGTCATGGAGGGAACGGCAGCCAAATGATATTCTTCACTTCCACTCTCTAATGGGTCATTAGTCTGAAAATTTGTTCCTGGATACTCTAAGGACTTTTTTTTTTGGCGGGGGGGAGAGGAGAGGTAACAGCTTTAGTGAAATGTAACTCATATGTCGTATGATTCCCTGATCACTAGTTGTTGTTGTTTTTTTTATAGAGAATCTGTTTGACCCAATGGATCCATAGTCTTGTTTTTCCCAAACCTTCTTGAGTAAAATAATGATTATTGAGGAGCTGACCCATATTATTACCTAAGATTTTCTTATTTCTAAAGTATTTTACTTATTATTGAATGAATGTGAAGCTTGATCATAGTCACAGACCTAAATTTACTAGGAGACCAGCTATCTCCATTACTAGCAAGGGAAGTATAGAGATCATAGTGCAAGATGCATATTTAGTAAAGAGAAGGTATTCTAGTTTCCAGTGTGGTTCCAAATAGGAGTGGTTACATCTGGAAAGGCTGCTTGAGGTCTAATTCTTAAAAACAGGATAAGAATTTCGGTCTTTATTTTGTGGGCACTAAGGAGCCCCTTTTCAAGTGACCATCTTCCTTTCTGTGGTTTTGCATGATGCTGGCTTTGTTTAAGATTATCTGTCTTACTCATGGAGCCAAGAGGAACTCGGTGGGGTGCCTCTTGCAAGACCCTGTGCTCATACATGCATCCCCAGGTATCACATGGGATTGTCCTCAGGTTGTCAAAGGGAGCGTTCAACTTGAGACAGATTAGAGAAGCACCAAGTTAAAAGTGGAAAAGCAGTGCTCAGCACTGTATTTCCAAGATATAAAGCAGGACCATAAATAGAAAGGCAAATCATGAAGGTAGAGCTTGGTGAAAGGAGTAGGGAATGCAGTGTCAGAAAGGTTAAGAAGATTGTTTTGGAACTGACATTGTAAATAATGGAAGAGGGTGCAAGGATCCTTATTTATGTCAGCTGCGTAGTGCAGGGAGTAGGTCTCATATAAATGACTCCTAATTACAACCTTATGTCTCTTGAATTTGCTCCTTTTCTCCTTCTCACCAAAGGAAGTCTTTTCTCAGGTCTCTCATTCTGTTGTCTCTTCATGGGTGAGTTCTTGTACATCTGACTTCCATTTTTATTTCCAATGATGCCTATATTTGCAATTTAACTCTGATATTGTTCCTCTTAATTCCGGTTGCCTGCTGGAAATGTCCATCTAGATATTCCATAAATGAGACCAATGATGCTAAGTTCTTATGAAACCATTTACTTGCAGGAGATAGGGCTGTGCGACATAGCACATTTCACAGAGCATCTCTCAAAATCAACAGGTTCCAAAAAGCACTTGAAAGGAACTGACTATTACACACCATCAGCTTCTTCCAATTACCTCATGTCTTTTCATGGTCTATTAAAGGCCATATTTTTAGTGAATTTTCCAGTCGTAATCAGCTAGTTAAAAAACTGTGTCCTTACTTTTTCCACATTAATAGTCAAATAACCTTTACTATATGTTAGAGATCGATGGACATTATTAAGAACTGAAAACATTATTTTATGTTATGCCAGGAAATAGAATTGGGAAAAGTAATGAATATTATTTAAATATTTTACATTACTTAAAAATTTTAATAGCTGATCAACTATAAAGCATATATTTGACAGAAAATAGATCTAAGCTAATCTAAAATCATTTGAATATTATTTCATTTATAGTTAGTATATTTGGTTGCAAGGAAATCTATTGTAAGCAATCTATTATAAGCTATTTACAGATAACAAATGACAGAAATTTATGCATATTGAATTTGGTTGTGTTCATACAAATGTGAGCATGGTGATGGATCATAGTTATTGAATTTCAAAATGATGGTATTTAAAATTGATCTGATAAAGCATAATAAATGTTAAAGACACAATCATTATAACTTACAACTTTAGAATTACACCTGGGTTTGTGGTATTTGGTAAATCAGAAATCTTAAAGTTTTATGACTTTTCAGGCGTTTTAAACACACATCTTTAAAGTATCTAGGAATATGTTAGCAGTTTAATCAAATATGAGAGCAGAATTCAGTTAAAAGTTTTGTTTATAGTTCTTGTTTGTTTGAAAGGGCAGGTGCAGACAGAAATGAAGGCAAGTAGTCATGCAGGCAAGAAGAGAGAAGAGGAAGAAACATTTATTTATTTTAAGTAGTTGTACATCTTGGTGTTTCCTGTGGTCCCAGGACATGAACCTGGGTCCTTGGATGTATGTGGACTGTACCTGCCAGAGGCCACTGACTTAGCTGCTAAGTTATCAGAGTGCATCTGGTTATATTTCTATTTTTTTTTTTTAAGGTACCGGCAGGAATTAAGGAGAGTTTGCAGACAGGCAGGAGGAAAGATGAGGAAGAAACACTTTATTTATTTTTATTTCACTGTACATCTTGTCATTCTCTCTGGCCTGTATGCAAACCTGGGTCCTTGGGATGTATGTGACCTGTGCTTTTGCTGAAAGTAGTTGACCAAACCACTACACCACCAGGGCGCGCCTGCTTATAAATCCTAATCTGTGAGTTATTACTCAAAGACATAGATACTATGTGCCTGACTTTTTTCTGTACTTTTTTTTCTTATTTAAAGGAAAGGTTCAGTCAGGAATGAAGGCAAGTAGACAAGCAGGAAGAGAGAGGAAGAAGAAACATTTTTATTTTACTTCCATTTAGTTGTTTATACTGATTGTTTCCACCCCCCACCCCCTGACCCAGGACTTGAATGCAGGGTTATGTGGCTTGCATCCTACGGAGGAGATAGACTTAACTGCTACTCACCAGGGTGTGCCTGTGTCTGACTTTTGAAGAAAGTTCTAAAAACTAGTCATCAGAATACCTAAATTTCTTAATCTGCATATTTTGTCACTAAGAGTTATACAAGTAGTAAGGACATATCAAATGTATAGAATTATAGTTAATACTTAAGTTGGTTTCCAAGTTAAAAAGAAAAAATATTAAAATTATTTAGGGAACACATGATAGTTTATATATTAATTTCTAGAAAGTGTATAAAGACACTGTGCTCTATTTCAGCCTAGTCTTTGTTTTATTATGTAATGAACTAAGACTTGCAGATTTGTTATTCAACTAGATAATTTATGTTATCAGCAAGTATTTAAACTGATTTAAATATGTATTATGAATTTTATTAGTTTGCACAATCTACTATACCTGATACTTGTTAAAAAGTCAACAAATACGAAAGATAAGGGAAATCAAATATAGCTGAAACTGAGTAACCACTTTTTACAATTCTTGGTAATATCTCAATCTCATGCTTCTCGTCTTTAAAACGAGCTAAATTTACTTCGCTGGGTTTATTGGAGGATTTATGTTGTGAGAGGACTTTGTAAAAAGAAACACATTATCTATATGTAAAGAATCATTAATATCATCACTCTCCTAATCAGAGATCTTTCATAGCTTCTGGATGATTATATCTTCTTTCAGAAAGAATGAGCTTTTTCTTTTAGTAGGCAGTATAAAATGACATGAGAAAATATTTTAGTCCAACTAGGGATCGAGCCAACTTGAGACTGAGTTTGTCTTCCTGAGAGCTGGTCTATCTCGTTTACCTTTTGATGGGTTTCAACTGAAAGCTATGGTATATAGCAGGGCTTTTCTGTGGGGGCTCTAGACACCTACTTTTTGTCTCTTCCTTTATCTCATCCCCCTAACCCCATAAGATTGCTTAGTTTCTCAGATGATGCTTTCCATCTAGTCTCTGAACCTCTAAGACACTTCCAGCTCGTCAGCAAATACTTTAAGAAGAAAATTAGTGCCAAATGTAACCTCTCAGCTTCCATAGAGCAGCCCTTAAAGTTCTTGCTGCTTTGATAGCTTTCAAATGACTTGAAATGGATTTAAAAATTTTTCTTCAGCTTTTCTAATTGTTACTAGTGAGATTATTGATTGGTCTCTAGCAAATCTGCCTTTACAAAAGTAAACATATGATCTTGGAGTAAATTATTTAACTTTTTTAAGCCTCAGTTTTCTGATCTATAAAATACTGGTTCTATCAATATTTATAGAATAAATACCAGTAATGTTGAGAAGATAAAAGAATATAATCTAATGAAAAAACAACTCTCTTCTGCTAGACCCATCCTATTAAAACTGGCTCTCAGTTCCTCCTTGCTCCTTAGGATGAAATCTCAGGACCTTACCTGAAATTTACTACTTACTCTCAGTTCTTAGCTTCTAATTCATTCCTTCCCACCCTTCCCCCTCCCCCTCTTCCCCCTCCCCCCTCCTCCTCCCTCTCTCTCTCATTTAAAAAGTCCATTCTATGTAAGGTTTAAAAGGAACTTTATGCAAGGTTAAAGTTTTTCTTCTCTGGAACTGAATGAGGGAGGTGTGTGTTTAACTTCTTTATTTCATTACTTCTCTTTCCCCATTCACTAGGTGGCTCCTCCAGGGTTTAGGAATGATGATGGGGAAGAGAGTAAGGAGTAGAAAGTTCTTTTTGGTCTGATACCATGTGAGTTGGCACCAGTGCTTTCTGTGCTTAATAAATATTTAATGTTGACTCAATCTCTGTAGGTATTTTGAAAGACCCATCTCACCTTCTTTTTTTGCCTTATGATCTCTTGTGGGTAATAAATGTACTTCTCTGAATAGGCTGATCAATTCATCTTCCTCATCCTCTAGAAATACAGTGCACAACTCTGTTGGGGCATCACTCTCTTTGTACAGGGTTTAAGACCATCCCCTGGGCAATTTCTCAGGCATGGGAAGCACTCATACCAGAGAGACTCAGGTAGTTTTTGTCTTGAAAAACTCTGGATGTGAAAGACCTCTCTGAAACATCAATCTCTCTTAGCTGAACTCTGAGCAGTCATTTGGCCATAAGCCACTAGATTTCTCAGCATGAATTGGATGGCAGCCTGACTGAACCTCAGTCTGCAGGGATGTATATCAGTTTCTCTTAACGGTCCTCCTGAAATGTACCTTTCCTGACACATGAGAGGGACAGAACTCAACTCACCATGACAACTGTCACCACCTGTCTTATCAAAATTCTTCTCAGCCTCTCCAAACTCCCTCATAGACTGGAAGTCACATGCTTGTTTCTAGACACTTCCTTCATAAGTTCTGCTTTCATGGTTTTGTGCCTCACTTTTTAATGTGGGCAGAGTTGGCACTTACCGTCTTGGGGTTTCAGGCAAAACTGATTTGAGAAGGATTATATTTTCACATCTGTTACGCATGCTTGAAATGAATGATTGAAACAAAACAGGCTATTCTTATAACACAATCAGCAAACAAGACATATGTCGCTTGGCCTCTCTAAATTGTGTTTTTACTTAGTATGGTCATTAATAATGTTCTTGAGACGTGGCAGGGTGAAGTGGTAAAGGGCAGGGGTGCTGTCTTCAAGTGATCTTAGAGGCAGAAGCACCCAGGAGTGGATGGGGTGAAAGGACAGGGAGGACTCTAAAAGAGTCCATGTGAGACACGCCCCAGGGCTCCCAGGAATAAAGGGTGGTGCCTGCATCAGCAGAAGGATCTAGAACTAGTGAATACACAGTTACCTTCAAAGTAAATGCATTCATATGCACAAGATAACATGTAACTTGGAAAAAGTGTGTTATGTACAGAAATGGCAATAAAAATCACCTATAATCTACCACTTTGTGTTTATGTGTGAATGTGGAAATTAGTATTATTCTTAGTTATTGACATGTCATGAAAATTTCCCTTATTTACTACCTTCCAAAACATCTTTCAGTGGCAACCTAGCATTCAGTAGCCATAATTTAATAAACTTATTTTTGGGCATTCAGTTGGTTTCTAAGTTCTTTCCTATTATTTGTACTCCCATCATGAATAACAGTATAAGTATTTATGCACAGCTCCAATTATATTCTTGTGATAAATTGCCAGAAGTGGGAATTCCTGGGTAAATTTGCCCCCCCCCTCCCCCTCACTCTCTCTTCCTAATATGCACTGTCAGGAAAATTGTACTTCCCACCAGTAGTGTATGAGGATGTCTGATAAAAGTCATTTTATATAAAAATATTTGGGAGATCATCTAAGATGGCAGTGAGGTTTGCTGCCTGCTTGCTTCTCAGACAACTAACTTTATTCCATTGAAGCAATGCTGGTAGAGCCCCATAGCACCCCAGCAAATGGGCAGAATAATGACAGTGTTGAGCAATGGCACGCATCTATGAATGTGGATCAAGAGGGACTCGTGCAGCTGAAGTGTTGGGGCAGCTGAAGTGCTATCTGAGGGGCCGGAGGAAGGCAGTGGGTCGACTTAACAGGGTAGTGGGCCCAGCCTCAAGTCTCAGGGAGGGAAGAGTGAAGACTGTGAGGTGGCACACATATCTCTTGAGGGAAGCACAAAGAGGAGGGGTTGATGTTGGAACCCCAGTCCCTGCGCTATTCAGAAACCCAGCAAGGCGTATGAGAAGAGGACTATACTCTCCCCTCCCACCCTTTGGGATACTCAGTGAGGAGTTCCAACAAAACAGAAGCAGACTGCCACACCCAGGTCTGGGATCCCTGAGAGGAGGGTTGACGTCAGTTCCCACGCACAAACAAGCTCCCTACTCCTTGCAGTGGAAAACAACAACTACTCCTCCACTCTGTGCGCACCCTCCTGCCCCAGTAGCTCTCCTCCACCTTCCTGACTCAGCAAGTGACCCTTCCTATTGAAGCCTGTAAAGATCAAAAATATAAAATAAAATCAGTGCACCACTTGCTCATAAAGTAAAAATTAAGCAGTTCAGCTACAAGGCTCCCAGGGGATAAAAGAGCACAAGTCTTTGAAGCCTCAGTGTATTATGGCATGATGAGGAGATGACACCTTGTCAAAAAACAAATTCGAAGATATGAAGGAGTTATCTTTTTTAGTGGATAAAGAATTCAAGTAGCACAGATAAAGAAATTCAAAGAGATAAACAAAACTCAGAAAAAAGATTGAGAAAATACCAGACTCAACAAATTAAAAAATAAAATTAACAAGCAAAAGACAAAACTAGAAGCTAGAAGCTAATAGAGATTCGGGAGGTGAAGCATGCAATAAATGAGATCAAGGAAGCTATGAAAGCAGAATTGACCAAATGGAGAAATAGATCAGTAGCTGGAAGACAGAAATATGGAAAGAAGTCAGGTGGAAGAAGGGAGCATTAAATATAAAAAAGGGAAAAAAAACACTCTGAGAGATAATCCAACTCCACAAGGAAGGGCAGCATAAAAATAATGGGTCTCTCAGAAGGTGAAGAGAGAAGGAAATGGAGAACATAGTCAAATAATTGCTGAAAAATTTCCAAACCTGGGGGATACAAGAGCATACAAGAATATAAATATAAAAGGTAATCAAAGTAATCAAAGGTAAAATAAAAAAATAGTCAAATGAAAATGAAGACATGATTTACCAGAACCTATGGGATGTGGCAAAAGCAGTACCAAGAGGGAAATTTATAGTGGTAAAACCTACTTCAGGAAGCAAGAAGAATGACAAATGAAAAGCCTAAGCCTTCACATAAAGGAAGAAGAAAAAAGAAAACTAAAAATCAGTAGAATAAGGAAATAAGACTTAGAGAAGAAATAAAATAGAGATAAAAAAGCCTTCAAAAATCAATGAAACCAAGAACTTTTTGAAAAGATAAACAAAATAGGAAAACCACTAGCAAAACTTATGAAGAAAATAGAAAAAACAAATAAAACCAGAATTAAAAGAGAAGAAATGACAACTGGTAATTCTATAGAAACACAGAGGACCATAGGAGAAGTTGGACACACTAGAAGAAATGGACAAATTCTCAGAAACAGGTAATATTCCAAGTCTAAATCAGGAAGAAATAGAAAACTTAAATCAATAATGAGCAAAGAAATGGAAACAGTAATAAAATTTTTTTACAAAAAACAAAAGGCTCAGACTAGTTTGCTTCACTAGTGATTGCTATGAAACTTTCAAAGAAGAATTAGTACTTCAAAAATTGTTCCAAAAAATTGAAGAAGGCAAAACTTCCAAACACTTTTATAATACCAACATTACTCTGATTATCAGACAAGGATAGTACCCCTGCAAAAAAAAAAAGAAAAATTACAGACCAGTATCTCTAATTTATGCAAGATTTCCTCAGCAAAATACTGGCAACTTGAATTCAACAAGTCATTAAAAGAATCCTATACCATGATCAACTTGGACTTATTCCAGGGATGCAGAAATGTTTTAACATATGCGAATCAATAAATGTGATACACTACATCAAAAAAAAGAATGGAAAAACCCATCTGATAATCTCAATAGACACAGAGAAAGCATTTGATAAGATTCAGTAATATTCAATTTTTATGTAAACAACAAAAAAAACCTCTCCAAAACTGGGTATAGAGGGAACATACCTCAACATAATAAAGGTTACAGATGACAAACCCATAACTAATATCATACTCAATGGGGAGAAATGTAATGCTTTTCTTCTAAGATCAGGAACAGGGCAAGGATGACCATTCTCCTAACTATATTTAATAGAGCATTGGATGTCTTGTGCAGTGCAATTAGGTAATAAAAGGTCATAAAAGGTGTCCAAATTAGAAAGGAAGAAGTAAAACTGTCACTATTTGCATATGACATATAATATAGAGAACCCCAAAGACTCCAGTAAAAATCTGCTATTAGCAATAAATGAATACAGTAAAGTGGCAGTCTATAAAATTAATATTTTAAAAATTGGTTGAATTTCGGTATGCAAGTGATGAACTAGCAGAAAGAGAACCCAGGAAGACAATTCCATTTACAATTGCATCAAAAAGAATGAAATAGGCCCTGGTGGAGTAGTGATTAGGTCCACTGCCTTCAGCTTGTGCAGTCCACATCCACCCCAAGGATCCCCATTCACATTCCAGGGTTGGGGGAGCAACCAAGATGCACAGCTAAAAAAAATAATAAAATAAAAATCCTTTTCCTCCTCTCTTCCTGCCTGCCTGCCTCTATTTGCCTTCATTTCTGCCTGCACCTTTCCTTTAAAAAAACTGAAATAAACTTAACCAAAGAGGTGAATGATCTTTACTTTGAAATCTAGAAGACATTTTTAAAAGAAATAGAAGACACAAAATATGGAAAGATATTCCATATTCATGGGTTGGATAATTCATTATTAAAATGGCCATATTATATAAGGCAATAAACAAATTTAATGGAATCCCCATCAAAGTCGCAAGACATTCTTTACAGGAATAGATCAAAACACCATGAAATTTATTTGAAACTACAAAAGATCCTGAAGAGCAAATAACAATCCTGAGAAAAAACAACAAAAATGGAGGTGTCATGCTTCCCAACTTCAAACTATGCTACAAAGCAATAGTAATCAACTAGTTATTGGAATAAAAACAGATACACAGATCAGCGGAATAGAGTCAAGAGTTTAGAAATAAACCTACACAAATATAGACATCTAATGTATGATAGAGTGACCAAGGGCACACAATGGGGCAAGAATAGTTATTCAGTAAATGGTGCCAGAAAAACTATTCAGTGACATACAAAAAGTTGAAACTAGATTCCTATCTAATACCACACACAAACATTAAGTCAAAATGGATTAAAGACTTGCTTGTAAGGCCTGAAATCAAAATATATAGAGGAAAACATAGGCAAATCACTCCTGGACATTAACGTAAGAGATGTCTTTCAGAATTTGACTCTAGTGTTAAGGGAAATAAAATCCAACCGAAATACATAAATGGGATTACATCAAACCAAAAAGTTTCTGCACAGCAGCAAACAAACAGACCCCAAACTATTACCAAAACAAAAAAGGAATCCTACTAAATGGGAGATGATATTTTACATCATATATCTGATAAGGGGTTTGTATCCAAAATATATCAAGAACTCATAAAAATTCTATAGAAAAACAAACAGTTCTATTTAAAAGTGAGCTGGATGTCTTAATAGATGCTTCCCCAAAGACATACAGATGGCAAAAAGAAGTTCGAAAAGATGTTCCATATCTCTTATTAGGGAAATGCAAATCAAAACAATGAGATATCACCTCACATCTGTGAGAAAGGCTATTGTCCAAAGACTGGAAACAAGTGTTGGCGAGAATGTGGAGAAAAGGGAACTCTAATGCACTGTTGGTAGGAGTGTAAGTGGTGCAATCATGGAATGCAGCATGGTGATTCCTCAAAAAATTGAGAATGGAAATTTTATGTGATCCAGTTATCTCACTGCTAGGTATTTCCCCTAAAAACAGTAACACTAAGTTTGCAGAGGCTACGTGACTTGTGTTCATGGCAGTGTTATTTACAATCGTCAAGATATGAAAACAGCCTAGGTGCTCACCAACCTTATCAGTGGATGAAGATGTGGTACATATCTGGAATACTACTCAGCTATCAAAAAAGATGAAATTCTGCCATTTGCAACAACATGGATGGACCTAGAGGGAATTAGCCTTAGTGTCACAAGCCAGAAAGACAGACATTGTATTATTTCATTCATATGTGGTATATAGTGAAACCAAACAAATGAATCAAATAAAAAACAGACTTTTAGCCCATAAAATCAATTTAGTGGTTGCAGAAGGACAGAGGCATGGGGGCAATCAGATTAGGTACAGAAGATCAAATGTATAGTGAAGGAAGAACTGAAATGGTAGTGATGAACTTAATGTATTATATACAGATGTTGATTTATAGTGACGCACATCTTAAACCTTTATGATGTTATGATGCAACGTTCCTTCAATGCAATTAATTAAAAAATATCTGTTGGGTGCAAATTATCCAGTACTGACCATCACCATCAGGGCAAGGCCATGCAGGGAGGGCGAAGGCTTAAAAGACCGCTCTGGCGGCAATCAGCTAGCCTTTTCAGTATCCGGAGGTAAGTTTCCACTCTGTACCAGGCGCCAAGGGCAACCACAGCGATGCAAGCTACTACACTTGTCACCAAGGAGCTCCCTCAGATTTTGCAAATGCACATCAAAGCGTTACAAAGCCAGTTCGGCCTAAGATATTGGGCAGGACCTTTCCCACCCATCTCAATTTCTTCTCCAGCAAATGGTGACACAAATCCTGCCCTGTCATTCCCTCTGCTGTCGTCGAACTCCAAGGACATAAAACGTGAGTGAGCTTTGTGCTGTTGAGCATACTGCACTATATAGAATCATTGCTAAAAATAAATAGCGCCAGGTTGGTAAAAGGCAGAGTGGCCCCGTGAGACAGGACAGGAGTCAAGACTTCACTTCGGCTGGGCGAGTGGGAGATGCCAGCAGGGGTCACTCTCGCCCCTCCTTCGCTCCGGTCCAGCTCAGCTCCGCCAATCGTGACCTTTACGGTCCGGGACCCAACCCGCCCGGCCCCGCCCCTCCCTCTTTCCCTCCCTCCCTCCCTCCGCACCCGCCCCGCCCCGCCCCGCCGCAGACTCCTCCCCCGCGACGGATCCTCCCGGAAGCGCTGGCGGAGCGTCCCTTCATGGAGCTAGAGCGGAGCTCTTTGGCGGCCGCCCACGCCGGCGTCGCGCTCTTCGCCTGGGTACGTGACTCCGCCCCCGGGCCGGGGCTGCTGGGGCCGAGGGTCGCATCGATGCTGCGAGCTCCGGGCCGCGGCGTAGGAGGTCTTGGGGCTGGGTGACCGCGATCTAGGATGGAGGATCCTGAGTTGGGGACCGAGG
Source organism: Solenodon paradoxus (assembly GCA_004363575.1). Taxonomy (NCBI): domain Eukaryota; kingdom Metazoa; phylum Chordata; class Mammalia; order Eulipotyphla; family Solenodontidae; genus Solenodon; species Solenodon paradoxus. The sequence continues at coordinate 550,379 of RJWH01000643.1, read as the reverse complement.
AGAGGACGGGGAGGGAAAGGTGACTCGGGGGCCTGCTGGATGGAGGGGTCCGAACCGAAGGGGGCTGCGGCGTCGCTGGAAGAACCTGCCTCCAGGACAGAGCATCTGGTTCCGCGAGAGCTCTCTGGTCGGCTTAGCGCCGAGAACGACAGCGTGGAGGGTTCGGTAGCAAGAGGACCGCCGGGTCCCAGAGCCCTGTGAGGCCACCTGTGCTGCGCCCTTCTTCAGCCACACCCCGCCTTGGCGGGAACATTTTTTGAAGTGAGGCCTTTGGTGTTTTCGGTCGTGCACTAGGCGAAGACCTTGCATGTTTGCTGATAATCTTTTGTGGCCGGATCTTGCCTGTTTGGGGGGCGTAGGAGTCTGCGCTGGTATTGGTTTGAAGGGAGCATTGAGAGACAGGATCATCTTGACGTGTTGTAACTGGGAGAGAGAAGGGTTTGCACAGTAGTGTGTACCAGGCGTCTGTCAAGATGTACTGGAACAAGCAGACTTGATGTCTTTGAAATTCTTCTTAGTACGTATTACAATTTTAGTGAAATGTATCATTTGTTAATGTACGTCCCCTTAGCTAGAATGTAAGCGTCATAAGGGTGGATACTGTACCTGTTTTGTTCAAGTTGTGTGGCATATTGTAAGCTGCTCAGTAAATACTTGTCCACTAATGAATGAGTGATTACCTGTTGTGTGCAAAGCTTTGGGAAAACACAAGACTGAAAGACTTAATAGCTCTCTTGTGGGCGGGCTTAACACCTGCATCGCTTAAAACTATTGTGTATCGACTAATTAAAAATGATAATTTTCAGTACAAGGCAACAGTTGTTGAATGTAAGGCTGCACACTGGTAGAAGGAAGAGCGTGGTGTGGCCTGAGTTTGGCTGCCTGTCTGAGGTGGCACCTGAACTGTGCTCTGATTTTTCCCAGGCCACATACTGGGGTCCTTGTGGACAGTGGAAACATCTAACAGAAAAGAGCGTTTCAGATATGGCCTTGTATGTACCAGAAACAAAAATACTGTTGGACCTAACTAACCCACTGCTGTGATTAGAGGTTCTTGGTATGATCTTCCTGACTACATTGTCCGTGTGGAGAGGTTTATTAGTTTTCTAGGTTTCCAGAATAAAATATTACTGACTGGGAGGCTTAAACTATTAATTTTTTTTCACAGTTGGGAGGCCTTCAGTTGAAGATCAAGGTGTGGTAGGTTTAGTTTCTGCTGAAGCCTCCCTGGCTTGCAGATGGTCACCTTCTTGCTGTGTCCTCACATGGCTTTTTCTCTGCAAGAGCATAGCCCTGTGTTTCATCTTATAGGGTACCAGTCAGATTGATTAGGATCTCACCTTTATGACCTCTTTTTATCTTAATTACCTTTTTAAAGGCCTGATCTCCAAATATAGTCACATTCTGAAGTACTGGAGGTTAGGGTTTTAACAAATGAACTTTAAGTCTATATAGCAAGGTGATTTATCTCCTTGGAGTTGTGTGTGGGTGTGCTGTGGTGTATTTAGAGTGTTTGTAAGAAACTCAGGCAAATGTAACTATAATGGGGTGTATTAAAATTTCCTTTTGTGTTACTTCATCATGTATTTAGAACCTCTATCTGTCTTACAAAATTTGGTGCTGTAATTTGAATCCCATAATCCTTGTTCTTCACTTTCTGTTCTGCAGCCTGTAGCCCTAGTAATAATGGGGCACCCAAAGAGCTCTTGGCAGACTGAGAAATCCTGGGGAGCTGCCTTTCTCTTTGCACTGTGCAGGTCTTTCATTTGGTCTTTCCTAGGTAGGGACTTAGAAGTTTTACGTTCCTCCGCTATGAAAATATTTGTCCTCCTATTTTTTGTCTTTTTTCTTAGAGACATAGTGTGGTATAATGAAAGGTATGGGGCATCAGTTTGTTGCCTTCCTAGCTATGTGCTATGTGACTATGGAAAGTTAATGTCTCTGAGCGTTTGTTTCTTCATCTGCAAAATAGAGTGAGAGTGCCCATCTCCTCTTTCATTGTGAGGATTAAAGGCGAATGCCCTCCCATGGAAAAGCATTCAGTAATTGGTAGTTAATGTTGCTCCTGATGGCCCTGGGGACCTATGGCACTGCCATGCCTTGTACCATTTTGGGATCCTGGCAGTCCAGGATGGCTGTGGAATAGATCACAGTGGGCAGGAGTTGTTTGTCTGTAGGTGTGCATTTTTTGAAGTTAATTTTAAGTCACTTTTCCTCATTCAGTTATCTTCAAAAATACTTTTTTTTTTTAAAGGGGAAAATTCAGGCAGGAGTAAAGTGGAGTAGGCAAGCAGGCAGGAAGAGAGAAGAGGAAGAAGCATTTAAAAAATTATGCTTTATTTTTATTTGCTCGTCTTGGTTGTTCCCCCAGCCTTGGGATGAGAATCAGTGTCCTTGGGATGTATGTGGACTCTGCTCAGCCGGAGGCAGTGGACCTAACTGCTACCAGGGCATGCCAACAAACATGTTTTTAAAGGTTTGCTACTTATTTCTAAGAAGAACCAGCCAAGAATAAATTCTTGGAGAAATGATAAGGATTTTTGATATCTTAATAAGATTTCCCTATAGGTTCACAATCCCTTATCTTCAATTTTGAAAAAAAAAAAAAAAAAAAAAAAAGGTCTGAAAACCCCAAATTGAACTGACCTGACATAAAGCTGTTTATAGTCTTTGTCTACGTATTGTGAGTAAATTGTACCTTTTACTATAGAAACAATACTGTTTTGCTTATGGGGTGCTTCCCCTGGACCTTTCAACAGTACATGTGATTTTTTCTACTAGATTCCTTTTCTAAAATCTGTAAAATTCTGAATCTGAAAATATCTGACTGCAAGGGTTTCAGGTTAGGGATTATGAACCTTTATTATACAATAACAATAGCTGTTTTGCCCATCCAGGGAAATCTGTTCCTTATAGGATTCTCACTTTATGAGAATTAGAGTCACCAAATATGTTTGAAAAGGCCCTGAGGGCTCAGTGCCCACCTCCTCCACTTCACAGATGAAATAACAAAGATGTGCTCGCTCTGAGGGCACAAACTCCATAGTTGACTTTGATTATAGAAAGTCATCAACAGTTTTCCCAGGGAGACTGTGTGGAGAAGGGACAGGAACTAGTCTCTGTGTATTCCCCACCCACTTTGTTCTCAGTTCCCCTTAATTATTTCTTTCCTTAAGCTCCCTAGCTAAATGAGTGTCTATCACAAGGACCTCCTATGCTGTTCCCTAAAGGCAAAACATGGAAGCCTAGAGCATTGGGAGGGGAAGGGGCAGCTATCACTGGAGAAGCTGCAATCCTGATGCTTAGAAGGGGCACCACTAAGTGTGGATTATATATAACAACATCTTCAGAATGAACCTGTGAAATTTCACTGGTTATAGCCTCTGACAGTATGTTGGGCTGAGAAAGATTGGAACAGGTAAATGAAATTGACAGTTGTGGTTTTCAGATTTTTTCATCCGTGGCTTATTTTATCCCTAGGGTGCCAATAGTTATGGGCAGCTTGGCATTGGCCATAAGGAAGATGTGCTTTTGCCTCAGCAACTGAATGACTTCTGTGAACCTGAGAGTATCAAGAGGATCATGGGAGGAGGGGGCCATTCTGCTGTTGTCACAGGTAACTTTTTTCAAAAGTAGATAGGCACTCATTTTCTTATTTAGAAATTTTCTCCTCTGGTATTATATTTCCATCTGGTGAAGGACACTAGAACTCTGGTGATGGGGGCAGGGTGAAACATTCATAGACAGAGATGCAATCTCAATATCCTAAAATGAGTGTGTCATTGTCAGCAAAAGAAATAATCAAATTATTTAAAAAAATGTCTCTCATAACTTACAAATGGCACCCTACAACTTTGCTTGATAATAGAGAACATTTGTGTGTGTGTGTGTGTGTGTGTGTGTGTGTGTGTGTGTGTGTGTGTGTGTTTTGCTAGGAAAGTTGCAAGCAGGAAGGCAGGAAGAAAGAGGATGGAGAAGCACTTTTTAAAAAAAAATTTCTATTTAGTTACCACAGACTTGGGACTTGAACCCAGGGGCATGTGGCTTGTGTCCTTCAGAGGTGATTGACTTAACTGCTGCTCCACCAGGGCATGCAGTATATGTTTTGAAACAGAAAGAGGCTTTCATGGTAATTATTATTATCACCATCAAGCTCTTCTCACCCCAAACCTTTGTATTCTGGTTAAGGGCATGAACTCTGGAATCAAGAATTCTGGGTTCAAATCCTGTTTGTTATTTTTTGGCTGTGTGGCCTTAGAAAGGGTACTTCATTTCTCTGTACCACAGTTTCCTCGCCTGTTATGAGTGATGAGGGACGACGGATGAGAAGACTTGCACTTAACAGGACTGCATTATGACTTAACCCTTTTGTCTTTGTGGAACCCTTCATAAAGAAATATTTGAAATTATATTTTACAACCTCATTGATCTAAAAATGAATATAATCCAGGGTAGATTTAGTATCATATATTTTTATTACATTTATTTTTGTTTTATTTTAAAAGATTTGTAATTAAAATATACATTTTTGTGGTTCTCTAAAAGTAATGTGGATTCTAGGTACTTGGCCTAAAGGATAAATCAACCCTACATAAAGCTCTTAAGATAGTACTTGGCATATTCTAAGTGCTAAATGAATGTTGACTTTTATTAATATAGCATATGCTCAGTTTGGTGACTGATTGGTTCCTGCACAGGATTTGGAGTTTCCACATACTTCTTAGATATGCATCTCTTGGCCACATGCCATTTGGTCCAGACCACATTAACATGCATGGCTTATTAACATGGGTAGAAAAAAATGTAATTGGGTTTGTTATCCAAATAGTGAAATCCTTTTGCTTACTTTGGCGGTTATCATTTCCCCTGTGCACTCTATTTCTGGAGTGTTTTTGTATTTTGCAGATGGAGGAAGCCTTTTTGTTTGTGGCCTAAACAAAGATGGGCAGTTGGGGCTTGGTCACACAGAAGAGGTTCTATTTTTTACCCCCTGCAAATCCCTCCTTGGCTGTTCCATCCAACATGTGGCTTGTGGCTGGGATTTTACCATTATACTCATAGGTGAGTTCACTCCTAGGTAATTCTTTATCATTGCAAAGGCTTTTCCAGGTATAATATAATGTCCTCTGCAAATAATGATAGTTTTCCTTTTTTTCTAATTTGGATTCCTTTAATATGCTTTTCTTACCTTATTGCTCTAGCCAAGACTTCTAGAACTGTTTAATAGCAGTGGTAAGAGTGGGCAACCTGTTTCAGATCTTAGGAGAAAGACTTTCAGTTTTTCACCACTGATTATGATGTTGGCTATGGGTTTGTCATATATTGCTTTTATTATGTTGAGGTACGTACCTTCTATTCCTGTTTTGGTGAGGGTTTTTTTTTTTAATCATGAATGGTGGTTGAATATTGTCAAATATTTTTCTACATCTATCGATATGATCATTTGATTTTTGATTTTTCCTTTGTTAATGTGGTGTATTACATTGATTAATTGGCATATGTTGAATTATCTTTCCTCCCTGGGATAAATCCCAGTTGATCGTGGTGTATAATTTTTTTTTTTATGCTGTTGAATTTGACTTGCCAGGATTTGTTGAGGATTTTTTTTGTCTGTCTTCATCAGTGATATTGATCTATAGTTTTTGTGTGTGTGTGTGCTGTCTTTGTCTGAAGAAGGGTAATATTTGCCTCATAGAATGAATTTTGGAGTTTTCCTTCTCTTTAATTTGGGGAAGAGTTTGGGAGATTAGCTATTCTTTAAATATTGGTAGAATTTGCTTATGAAAGCTTCTGGATCTGGGCTCATTTTTCATTTTGGGGGGAGATTTTTGATCACTGCTTTAATTTCTGTGTATGTTATTGGTCTGTTCAAGTTGTCCATGTCTTTATGGTCCAGTTTGGGAGGTTATAGAATTTTAGAAATCTGTTCATTTCTTCATGATTGATGTATTTATTGGCATGTAATGCTCATAATTTTCTCTCATGACCCTTTGTTTCTCTGTGATGTAGGTTGCAATCTCACCTTTCATTTCTGATTTTTGTCATTAGAGTTTTCTCTTTGTTTTCCTTTGTGAGTCTAGGTAGGGGTATATCAATTTTATTTATTTTTTCACAGAACCATCTCTTGGATCCATTGATCTTTTGGATGACCTTTTTGTTTTTAATTTCATTTATTTCTGCTCTAATTTTTATTATTTCTTTTTCTGCTGATTTTTGGTTTTGATTGTTCTCCTCTTTTTAGTTCCCTCAGGTTTGTGGTTAGATATTTAATTTGGGGTCTCTCTTGACTTTTGATGTGCGCTTGTATGGCCATAAACTTCCTTCTCAGAATTGCTTTTGCCGCATCCCACATATTCTGGTAGCTTATCTCTTCATTTTCATTTGTTTCCGCAAAGTTTTGATTTCATAAATAATCTAGGAGTTGTTCAGAAACATGTTGTTCAATATCTGTATCTTTATATTTCTTGTAGTTTTGTTCTTCTGTTTCATTTCTAGTTTCAACCCCTTGTGGTCAAGGAAGATGCTTTCTAGAATTTCAGTTTTGCTAAATTTGCTGAGTCTTGTTTCTGTCCCAGGTCTATCCTTGACAGTGTTCCATGTACACTTGAGAAGAATTTATATTCTTATTGTTGGGGGTAGAATATATCTATATGTCTGTTAGGTCCGTATTATTTGTTACTTCACACAGGGTCATTATTTTTTTGTCCATTTTCTGCTTGGATCTATCTATTGATGTAAGTAGAGTGTTGAAGTCCCCTGCTATTGCTATGTTACTGTCATTGTCTGCCTTTAGCTCTGTCATTATGTTTTATATATTTAGTGGGCTGGCATTGGGTGTATATTTGTTAATGATAGTTGCTTCTTGGTGGAGTACCCCCTTGACCAGAATGTAGTGTCCATCCTTGCTTTGCGATACCCTATTTAGGAGGAAGTTTATTTTGTCTGAAATTAGTATTGCAGTCCCTGACTTCCTTTCATCACTGTTGTTTTGATATATTTTTCCATAGCCTTTGACTTTCTGCTTTTGTTTTAAAGGAAAGGTACAGGAAGGAGTGAAAGAAGTAGGCAGGAAGAGAGATGAAAGGAGGAAGCATTTTATTTCCACTTAGTACTTTACATTGGTTGGTTCCCCCCAGACCCGGGACTTGAACCCAGGTGTATGTGGCCTGCTCCCTTCAGAGGCTATTGACCCAACCGCTGTTCCACCAGGGCGAGCCACCTTTGACTTTCAACCTGTGCTTGTCTTTGGATCTGAAATGAGTTTCTTGAAGGCATAATATTGATGGATCCTCTTTTTTGATCTATCTAGCCACTCTTTGTCTTTTGATTGACAGGCTCAGTCTACCCAGATTTAGTGTCATAACTGTTATGTAGGGTTTTATTGCTGTCATTTGAACCTTTGTTTTCTTTGTCTGTTTCCGTTTGTCTTTATTTGTTTTTTCCTCTCTATGGTTTTTCTTTGTCTTTCTTGCAGTTTTGTTTACTTCCCAGCTGTGAATATCTTTAGGATTAGGTTTTGTAGCTGTCATGTGGATTATCCCTGTCTTTATTACTCTGTGAGACTTTTATGAGCTGATGCTCTTTTATATTTATGTTTGTACATATTTCGTCATTTTCTTTTTCCCTTTAATGTTTTGTGGGGTTTTTTGTTGTTGTTGTTGTTCTCTCCTATTGGTCTTGTCTTTGTTTCTGCATATGCTTTCATGTTTATCACCATATTTTGAGGTTGGTGGATCTTTGTTTTCATTTTTCCTGTTTTAGGACCTATTTCAAGATTTCTTGAATGGCGAACTTAGTGATGGAAAAGTCATTAACTTTTGTTTATCATTGAAGACATTTATTTTTCCATCATATTTGAATGATAGTTTCGCAGGGTAGAATGCTTTTGGTGGGTAGTTTTCATCTGTTTGTATTTTGAATATGCTGTCCTACTCTCTCCTGGATGACAGGATTTCTGCTGAGAAGTTTGATGATAGCTTGATGGGTGAGTACATTTGTAGGTATGTTTCGCTTTTCTCTAGCAGCCTTGAGTATTTCTTTGTCCTTGGCTTTTGCTAGTTTTACTATGATATATCTGGAAGTAAGTCTTTTTATATTTAGAAATTTTGATGTTCTAGCTGTTTCTTTGACCTCCACGGTTTTGTTTTGTGACAGATATGTTTTCTGCTATTATTTCTTTAAGTAAGTGTTCTGTTCCTTTTTCCCTTCTCCTTTCCTTATAGGATATCTATTATTCTTATGTTTGTTCTTCTCATGGTATCTTACATTTCTCCTCAGGTTTCTTAATTTTTCTTTAATCTTGTTTCTCTCTTATCTTCTCTGAGGGTTGCCTTTGTGATCTTGTCATCATTTTGGAGCTTTGTTCCTCTGTGAGATTGAGTCTGTTTATGGAACGTTTCATATTTATCTTTAACTCCTTGACTGTATCTTTTATCTCTAGCCTTTCTGCTAAGATTTTTTTCATGACTGCAATCTCCTTGGTGAAGTATTCCCTTTGGTTTTCCACTTCTTTTTTGAGGTCTTCAATTGCCTTTGGGTGGCCGCGTGTGCCCCCTGTACCTTGTTCAGCTTATTCATAACTATTAATTGGAACTCTTTATCTGTTGGGCTGTTCAGTCATTGTCAACAGAGTTTTTCTCAGGGTGGGGAGCGGTTCTGGCTTCTTCCTTTATTTGGGCCATTTGTGGCTTTTTTGGTGACTTAGTTTTTGGCATGGCTTTCTTCTCTGCCTTGAATTTAGCACAGTGGTTTTCTTTTTCTTTAGATTTCTTCCTGTATGATATTGGGTCCTGGTTTCTCTGGTGCCAGCCACTTGGCTTTAGTTGGGGCACAGCTGGTTCCACTCTTGTAGAAGGCCATTAATGCTATTTCAGGTGGTACTTGCTGGCTTCTGTGGGGTTGGAGGCAGTTCTTCTTTTGCATGTTACTGATAGGAAAGTCGTAGTCCAAGAAATAAGTTCACAGGCAGCCATTGTGCACTCTGTCGAGCACTATGGGACTGGGACTCACTCACTGCAGCTCGCCAGCATAGGGATGTTCACAGGCAGGTCCCTGTGCCCTGCTGAGCGCTAAGATTGAAGCTTCTTGTGATGATGGGGGAGTGTTTTCCCTCTCCATAGCGCTTTAGCCAGGAACCAAGTTCACAGTCAGCCCCTTTGAGCTCTCTTGATCACTATGGGGCTGGGACTCACTCCTGCAGCTCTCTAGGCAGTCCTCTCTGCTCTGCTGAGCACTGAGATGAAGCTTCTTTGGATGATGGGGCAGGGTTTTCCCTCTTTGCAGGTACTTAGTCGGGGAACAAGTTCGCAGTCACCCCGTGTGCATTCTGGTGATCACTGAGGGGATGGGACTAGGACTCACTCACTGCAGCTTTCTAGTGCAGGCAGTTTCACAGGCAGGTCCCCTATAGCCTATTGAGCACAGAGACGGAAACTTCTCTGATGATGGGGGCAAGTCTGTCCCTCTCTACTTACAAGAGATTTAACAGAAAAACTTCAGACTGGGAAATTGACCATATCACCTTTGGTGGCCACTTCCTGTCCCAGAAGTTCATGATAGCTGGGTGCCTGGGCTCGCTGGCCAGTAGTGCCAGCTAATGGTTACTCATGGGGAACCTGGTGGGAAAGCATGAGGAAATGAGAGGTTGTTACGTGATTGCAACTTTTTCCCAACGAGGGTTTAAAAAATACATGGTTTGGAATACTGTTTGGTTTCTGTGAAGCCATATAGCAGAATAGAATATAGAGGAATATGCTCTTAGGTGCAGATAACTCTGGGCAACTTCATTTGGCATAAGGAAGATGTGCTTTTTGCCCCAGCAGCTAAATGATTTCTGCAAGCCTGGATGCTTTTTAGGGAGCAGCTGACGATACTTACTTTGCCAGCTGACTTCTCCCTGGAGCAGTTTTGACTTTTCTGTTTTTGCTTTGTTTTGCTTTGTCCAGCTGTCCATTCTGCACTGAAATGCCCATCTATAGTTCTAACGAGGTTCTTTCCTTGCCACAGTCTGGCAAGGGCATCTTCTGACCATGTCACCCTCATCTCAGACTGTTGTGGATTCTTAAATGCATAACTCAAATCCCAAACTTTTTGACACACAACTTTCGATTACTATTCATTGCCAATCCTGCTTGTTGCCTTGCCTCTTTAATTTTTTTTTTTTTTTTTTAGTGTTTTATTGCAGTAATGTTACAAATTAAAATAAACTCACATGTGTAGGTTCCCCATATGTGCAGTTTCCCCATTCCTTAGATAAATGTCAATATATCATGCTCTATACCACATCACCTAGTGTTCTTTACCATTGTTTAATAGGCTCCACCACCACTTACCCCGCTTCCTGACCATTCCTTTTTGGTAATAACTTCAGTTCTATTGCTTGTGTCCAGAGTTTGGTTTTGTTTCATGTGTTCCATTGTTTTGTCTGTTCATGTTCCACCAACGAGTGGGGTCATCTGGTATCTACCTTTCTTCTTTTGATTTGTTTCCCTTTTCATAATCTCCTCTAGATCCATCCACGTTGATTCAAATGACAGGATTTCATCTCTTCTAAGGGCTGTGTAGTATTCCATTGTGTACATATACCATATCTTTTTTTATCCATTCATCTGATGTTGACTACTGAGGTAATTTCCGGTTCTTAGTTATTATAGGCTTTCACTAAATATGTGGGTAAACAGATCTCTGTGTATTAGTTTTTGTATCTTTTGGCTAACCACCCAGAAATGTGGAGGCAGGACCATATGGGATTTCCATTTTCAAATTTTTGAGTAAACTCCATATTGTCTTCCATAGGAGCTGCACCAATTTTCACTTCCACCAACTGTGTAAAAATATTTCCTTTTCTCTACATCCTCGCCAGCATTTGTTGTTCCCAGACTTTTAGATAATAGCCAATCTCTCGGGTATAAGGTAATATCTCATTGTTGTTTTGATTTGCATTTCCCTGATAGCCAGTGAGTAGTAACATCTTTTCATGTGCCTGTTGGCCATCTGTATTCATCTTTGGAGAAATATGTCTCCAATTCCTTTTCTGATTTTTTGATTGGATTACCTGTTTTTCTGTTACTGAGTTTTATGGGTTCTTTGTATATTTTGGATATTAAGCCCTTGTCAGAAAAAAGTAATGCATGTATCTTCTCCTAGTTAGTAGGTTGTCTTTTTGTTTTGGTGATATTTTCTTTCACTATGAAGGGCCTTTTAGTTTGATGTAGTCCCATTATTTATTTTTGTTTTTGTTTCCCTTTATATTGGAGTTGAATCTACAAAGGGCTTTACAAGGCTGATGTCATGGAATGTCTTTCCTACGTTGTTTTCCAAGAATTTTTTGGTTTCTGGTCTTGTGTCAAAATCTTATCCACTTTGAATTAATTTTTGTGAATGGTATTAGAGAGTGGTCTCAGTTCATTCTTTTGCATGTAGCTGTCTGGTTATCCCAACATCATTTATTAAAGAGGCTTTTCTTTCTTCATTGTATGCTTTTAGCTCCTTTGTCGTAGATTAACTGATTGTATTTGAATGGGTCTGTTTCTGGTGATTCAGTTCTATTCCACTGATCTGTGCCTCTGTTATTGATAGCTATACCATACTGTTTTGATCGCTATTGCTTTGCAGTATAGTTCAATATCTGGGAGTATAATCCCTCTTGGTTCATTACTTTTTCTCATAATTGCTTTGGATATTTGGGGTCTTTTGTTGCTCCATACAAATTTTAAGAATTTTTATTGTATTTCCTGCAAATAAGCTCATGAGATTTTAATGAGGATTGCATTAAATCTATGTATTTCTTCAGGTAAGATGACCATTTCAACAATATTGATTCTTCCCAACCATGAGCAGGGGATATCTTTCCATCTTTTTGTATCCTCTTTTTCTTTTAAGAAGGACTTGTAATTTTCATTGTACAGATCTTTCACCAACTTTGTTAAGTATATTCCAAGATATTTGATTCTTTTTACTTCTCTTTTAAAATGTGTGGTTTTCTTGTGTTCATTTTCTTCTAGTGTTTTGTTTGTGTGTAAAAATGTAATGAAATTTTGTGCATTGATTTTGTAACCTGCTACTTTATTGTATTTTTTGATTAGTTCTAGTAGTTTTTTGTCACCTTTTAGGGTTTTCAATGTATAATAATGTCATCTGCAAATAATGATAGTTTTGCTTCCTCTTTTTCAATTAGAATTCTTTTTATTTCTCTTTCTTGCCTTATTGCTCTGGCTAAGCCCTTCAGTATGATATTAAATAGCAGTGGTGAGAATGGACAACCTTGCTTAGTTCTTGACCTAAGGGAAAATGCTTTTCAATTTTTTCTGTTGACTCTGATGTTGGCTGTGGGTTTATCATATGTGGTTTTTATTATGTTGAGATATAGACCCTTTAAAAACCCTATTTTATGTGGATTTTTAAAATCATAAATGGGTGCTGGATCTTGTCAAAAGCTTTCTCTGTGTCTATTGAAATGATCTTGTGACTTTTCTCCTTGCTCTTGTTGATATGGAATTTGACATAGATTTACATATGTTGAACCATCCTTGCAACAGTGGGATAAATCCCACTTGGTATGGATGATCTTTTTGATGCATTGTTGCATTCCGTATGCTAGTATTTTGTTGAGAATTTTTGCATCTATGGTCATTAGAGATAGCAGTCTGTAATTTTATTTCTTTGTAATATCTCAGCTTTTGGTAGCAGTGTGATGTTAGCCTCATAGAAAGTATTTGGAAGTGTTCCCTGTTCTTCAGTATTTTGGAATAGTTTGAGAAGACTAGGTATTACTTCTTCTCTGATAGGTTGGTAAAATTCATTATAAAAGCAACTGGTCCTGGGCTTTTGATAGATTGTATTTTTCTAAAAATCTGCCTGTGTCCTCAGGTTATCCACTTTGTTGGCATAGAGCTGTTCGTAGTAGTCTCTTAAGATGTTTCATATTTCTGTGTTATCTGTTGTAAATTCTCCCCTTTCATTTTTGATTCTCCTTATGAGAATTTTCCTTTTTTCTTTGTGAGTCTAGCCAGTGGTGTGTCAATTTTGTTTATTTTTTCAAAGAACCAACTTTCGGTTTCATTATCTTCTGAATTGTCTTTTGTTTTCTATTTAATTTATTTCTGCCTGTAATTTTCTTGTTTCCTTTCTTCTACTGATTTTTGGCTTTGTTCTTCTTTTTCTAGTTGTTTTAAATGTAGGATTATATTGTTTATTTGTGATTTTTCTTTTTTGATGTAGGTCTAGATTGTAATGAACTTCTCTTTTAATAGTGCTTTTGCTGCATCATGTAGATTCTGGTAGCTCATGTCTTCATTTTCATTTGTCTCTAATAATTTTTAAGTTTCTCTTTGATTTCCTTTTTACTCGAGTCATTCAAAAGCATATTGCTTAGTCTTTGGTTGTTTTGGGGTTTTCCACCTTTCTTTTTGTGGTTGATTTCTAGTTGTAAGCCATTGTAGTCAGAGAAGATGCTTGGTGTGATTTCAGACTTTGTAGATTTGCCGAGACATATTTTGCATCCCAGCATATGATCTATCCTTGAGAATGTTCCATGCACATTTGAGAAGTAAAATCTGTATAGTCGTTGGGTGAAGTGTTGGTTATATGTCTAGATGTAACTGTTTCAAATGGTCATCTAAAGTTGCTGTTTCACTGTTAATTTTCTCCCTAGTTGATCTACTATTATTGTGTTGTTATCAATGTCTCCCTAATAATTTTTGTTTAATATATTTTGATGCTTTTTCATTTGGTACATATATGTTAAGCATTATGTCTTCTTGCTTAATCATTCTATAATGCCCATCTCTGTCTTTTGTTATGCTTTTTTTAGTTGGAAGTCTGTTTTATCTGATAGAAGTATGTATTGTTCCTTCTCTTTTTGGTTGCCGGTTGACTGTAGGATTGTCTTCTAACCATTGGCTTTGAACCTTTGTTTACCCTTTGAAAGAAGGTGAGTTTCCTGAATTCAGCAGAAGGTTGGGTTATGCTTTTTAATCCATTCGGTCACTCTGTATTGTTTGATTGGTGAGTTAGATCCATTAACGTTTAGGGTGATTATTGATACGTACTTGTGTATTGCTATTTTGTAATTTGTCTTCTATATGTTGTTCCAAATAGTGCCTTTGTTCTTTGCTTTCTTCTATGTTTTTTTCCCTGGAGATATGTTTTGAGGTTACCTGGGTTAGCAGTAAGAATTATTTATTTCCTATTTTCACTTGAAAGCAGATTTAACCATTTACATTTTTATTTTCCTCTCCTCCCCACTTTTTATGTTTTGCTTTCTTACTGTTTTTTTAATTAATTTTATTTTTTACACATTAAAATAAACTCACATGTATAAGTTCCCCATTCCTCATATGTTTGTCAACACACCCTGCTGTCTTACTGTTTTTGATTGTGATTTCTTTATACTTTATTGAACATCCTTCAGTATTTTTTGTAGAACTTGTTTTGTGGTAATGAATTCCTTTAACTTTTGCTTATCTGAAAACCTTTTTATCATTCCTTCAGTTCTCAATGATAATCTTGTAGGGTATAGTATCCTAGGTTGAAAATTCTTTTATTTCAGTAGTTTGAATACATAATGCCTTTCCCTTCTGGTCTGTAGAGTTTCAGTTGAGAAATCCGTGACAATCTTATGTGAACTCCTTTGTATGTGACTCATTTTTTTTTCTAGATGCTTTTAAGAGTGCTTCTTTATCTTGTATTTTTGACATTTTAATTTGACAGGGTGTCTTGGTTTTAGTCTGTTTGGAAATCCGTGACAATCTTATGTGAACTCCTTTGTATGTGACTCATTTTTTTTTCTAGATGCTTTTAAGAGTGCTTCTTTATCTTGTATTTTTGACATTTTAATTTGACAGGGTGTCTTGGTTTTAGTCTGTTTGGGTTTCTTTTGTTTGGAACTCTTTGAACTTCCTGGGTCAGATTAGGGAAGTTCTCAGCTATTGTTTCTTCAAATATAGTTTCTGCCCCCTATTCTCTTTCTTATTCTTCTGGGACCCCTGTGATGCTAATGATGCTATCCCATATGTCCTGAATGCTGTCTTCATTTCCTTTATTCTTTTTTCTCTTTGCTGTTTTGCTTGAATACATTCCTTTGCCCTATCTTCTAGCTCACTAATTCTATTGAAGACTTCATCCATCCTACTCTTGTGTCCCTCTGTGGAGTTCTTTAGTTCAGCTATTGTGTTCTTCATATCTTTTTTTTTTGTTGTTGTTCTATTTTTCTTCCTTTACTGTTTTCTTGGTTTCCATGAGTATGTTAATACTGTTGCTCTAAATTTCTCTTCAGGTGGTTTTCATATGTCTCTTGTATTCGTATTTTTTCCCTGGGGTTTTAATTAGATACATCATTTCCCATATATTTCTCTGTGGCTTTGCTCTGTTTGGTATTCTTTTTATATTTCTATAAGATAGGTTTCCCAGCAATGATGACCTAGTGTAAGCTATTGACTTGTATGAATAAGCCTGGATCTTGGTTTGAACACTGAGATTTCTTGAGTTTTGTGGTGTCGCCACTGGTTGGATTGTTGTTCTTAAGTGGACCTTGTGCTGGAGCCCAGACATTCAGCCTATGGGCTAGAGTTTGTTTGGGGGATGCATAATATTCCCCCAGCATCACAGGTCCAAATGGCAGCATCCACCTTGTCGTTTGCCCACATTCAGCAATGAGACTGCAGTTTCTTCTCCACCCACAGGATGACATTAGTGGGTAACATTAAAGTTTCCTCCCTTCTGAGAGACTCTCTTGTTCCTTTAAACCTGGGGGCTGGATTTTCTGTGGGCTGGCCTATGGCTCTGGGATAGTGTGGTGGAAGGGGATGGGGATGGTGCATTCTCCTAGATGCCTTCTGCTTATGGCGGTGCCCTGGGTAATTTTTTTCAGGCTCCCGCTCAGTTCCACCAGGGTGCTGGCCCCTCTTCTGCCCCGTGCCAAAACCCTGTCCCCAAAACTCCATGTCCCTGTTCCACTGAGAGGGCTCTTGCTGCTTTTGGAGCGACTCTCTGGGAGGCCCAGTTCTTTCTGCGGTTCCATCTCCTCTGCCTGTGACCTAAATCCAGAAAGTGTAGTGTAGCTCTGAACCCTGATGTTTTCACCTACCTTTGTGGTGGTGATTGCTGCTACAGTTTCTGTAGCCTCTGGGCCTGATTTTCCTCAGTGTTTGTGTTTGGAAAATAGGTGAGCTTCTAGTTCTGTGGGGAGGAGGCAAGACTCGCTCCTGTCAGGTCACCATCTTGACTCTGTTTCCTGCCTTGCCTTTTATTCTCCACACTCCCCATACTTGTCTTTCTAATAATAGCATAGTACATGTTGTTCTCTGTCTGGAACAATTCTCATGTTTACCTGAAGAATGCTTATCCTTTTTAAAAACAGTGCTTAGGTGTCTACCCGCCACTGAGGGGTATAATCATGAGTGTTGAATTTGACAGTAATGATTAGAATCTAAACAAAAGTATAATTTATGAAGTGCTTAGTGTGGGCCTGTATTGGGGTTGTAGGGAGTTTGTAGATAATGCTGTTTCCTACTCACATTTAAACTGTGAGAAAGGTGAGAGCGTCCAGACAGTGGGAGATCAAACTATTGGCTTTCCTGTTAAAGGTTAAGTTGGGAGACAAGGTTAATTGTCAAGCCATGTGGTCTTGCTAACATTCCTCTGGTCTAAACCTACTCTCCGAACTCTAGACTTTTCCCACGGGGGAAATGATCACTGTGTGTCAGCCAGAGTGTCTGCGAGGAAAATGCCAAACCACATAGGGCTTGTTCCTTCCCCCAAACTCACTAGTTGGTTAAGTTACTTCTCCTTCCCTAGAAATAAGCACATGTGGGAGAAGAGCAGGGAGAAAGGCCTGGAGTTTAAAATAATGGAAATCCCCTCATATAGAAGCATGAAATGTGGGCGATAAGTATATTCCCATCCCAACATTAGGCACTGTGCTGAGCATTCTGTGTAGTTGACTCTGTCATTAGTTTCGTAGTGTAGCAGATTAGTATGTGCAAAACTCTTAGGTCAGTGCCTAGGTTTTTTTTAAATTTCCAGAGGAATAAAAGCAGAGACCTTGGTTGAATGTGATAAACTATAGGACCCCCACTTGCATCTCTCATTGCCTTTGCTCTTCTCATCCTCCAACATTTATTCATTGACCAGAGATCTTCTTAGATTTGCAGTTTAATATTTGTATTTTCCAGGAAGTGGTCAAGTTCTATCATGTGGATCCAACTCTTTTGGCCAGTTAGGAGTTCCTCATGGGCCTCAAAGATGTATCGTTCCCCAGGTCATTGAGGTAAGGATGGCACCTAATTTTTAGCTTGTCTAGCTCTGTTAAGGGGTTTCTAATATATCACCTTATTCCCTTCCCAGACTGAAAGGGTGGCTGGGTCCCTGAAAACCCATAGGTCATGTAGAATTTAGGTTGAAAACTTCAGATTCTTCTGGGAAAAATTAGGTTAGGGAGATGGATGTTGTGATAAAAAGCCTCTGTTAATTTTTATATTCATTATATATACTTTGTGTGAAATGAAACAGCAGGTAATATATGTTTTAAAGATATTAATGACACTTTGTAATTCTAAAATTAATAATAATGGCAACTGTTTTAGAAATAATCCAGAGAGAAGTGATCAGCCTGGAGACACTAAATAAGGGAAGTGGTATAGGAAAGTGCTGTCCAATAGAAATATAATGTGAGCCACTTACTATAATTTAAAATTTTCTAGGAGCATTCATTAAAAAAAGTAAAAAGAACTAGATGAAATTAATTTTTAAGATAATAGGTTTATTGAGATATGATTCTCATACCATAGTGTTTTACCCTTTAAAAATGTATAATTCACTGGTTTTTAGTTTAGTCACAGAGATATGCAATCATTACTATTAGTTAATTTTGGAACATTTTCCTCACTAGAAAAGAAGCCATGTACCCAACAGCAGCCCTCCCATCCCTGCCCCCAGCACCTGAAAACTACTAATCTGTTTCTGTGGATTTGCCTATTCTCAGCATATCATATAAGTGCAATGATACATATTTGGTCTTTGTATCTTACTTCTTTTACTTCACATCATGTTTTCAAGTTTTATACATCTTGTGTTTCGTAGGTAAAATTAATTTTAATAACTTTTAAACTAATTCAGTATACCCAAACTGTTATCATTTCATTTTATATGTTGTCAGTATAAAACTTTATTAATATGATATTTTATATTCTTTTTTTACACTGAGTATTTGAACTCTAGTGTACATTTTTTACTTAGACTTTGTCTCAGTTCATCCTAATTACATTTAAAGTGTTCAATAGCCACATGTAATTAGAAGACACTATATTGGCCTGCACTAGTGTTAGGATTCCTGACTCTTATTCAGAGCTCTTTTTACTGCGTCATATTTAAAATGTGTATTTTTTGTGAAGATTAGGTCGTAAGTGAATTTTTGAAGAAATTATGCTGGAATATAAAATAATGTTTACCACCTAACAGCTCTACTTGGATATAATTTCCTTAAACTCTGATTAAGAGTGGGAGAACTGTCTTCATTGGGAAGAGTTTGGCTCTGCTCCTGTTATCTTGCTGAGTTCCAACTGCTGGTTTGTGGAGTATTTTTAGGGTCATGGTTTCCATGGTGATTTAGTCTGGGCTGTTATAACAAAAATACCATACACCAGGTGACTTAAATAACAAACACTTATTTTTCACTTCCAGAGCCTGGAAGTACAAGATCAAAGCACCAGCAGATTTCGTGTCTGATGTGAAAAGTTATCTTTTTGTATTGTACTTACATGTTGGAAAGGGCAAAGGTGCTCTCTGGCATCTTAAAAGGGTTTTAATCCCACTCATAAAGACTCTGCCCTAGTGGCTTAATTACTTTCCAATTATCCTGCCATCACGCTGGGGATTAGCTTAACATAGAAATTTCAGGAAGACCCAAACATTCATTCTATAGCGTAGTCTACATTTCCAGACATAAAGGCTCTGTAGTCCCTTTTGTAGGAAGTGTTACAACTTCCAGTTGCAAACAGACAGCTTTTTAAGGGCCTACACCTATGTTATAATTAATTTAGTTTAGTGCACATGGTTAAAGAAGGCAGAGAGGAACAATGGTTAAAATATGTTGATGGCAGAATAAGATAAAAACACTACAACAGATTGCACCTATAGAACAATGAGAGGAATGTGCCAAAGTGAAATACAATAGAAATTCATTTACTTAATAGAAGCTATTATGTGTAGGTTCTATGTTTAGGCAGTGGGGACAAAGGTGAGTAAGGTCCTATCCTAGCATTTGAAGGCCTTATGTTTAGCAGTACATGTCATATATAGCATTACCTAAATATATTATCATGTTAAAACACTCATAGATGCCTATGTGGTCCCAAAGGGGAGTATTAAATTCTTTCTAGGGGAAGGTGGGGTGAAAATAGGACTATATTTATTATTGAAAGTTGAGAAGACAATGAAGACTCAGTAGAAGACTCCTTTAAGGTATGAGAATTAGCTCTATATCTTGAAGGCAGGCATTTCAAAGTATTTGAGAACCTATTTATTTTTATTGAGAAAACTTTGATTTACAAAAAGCGTAAGTTTTATATATGCAAGTTCATTCTTTGTTAAATATATAATACCCCATATCCGCCACCAAATTTTTATGTCTTGAGAACCTATTTGTAAGACAATGACAAGATGTCAGTACATGAAAACTGTCTTCAAATATTTGCATAGCATTGTCAAAAACTATAGTCAGATATGGTTGGCTCTACCTAAGGAGTTAGATGGAACTGAACAAAGTTTAACAGTCATCTAGGGAGGAGGTGAGCTGTGTCACTGGGAGCAGGTGCTTGGTAGGAGTTGAATGGGCACGTAGTAGAGTGGTTTATAGCATTGGATGGGGCTCAGACCTTGTCAGAGGTCAGTAAACTAGAGTCCTTCATAAACTTCTGTTGGAACACAGCCACACCCATTCATTTATTTACTGTCTACGGTTGCTTTTATGTTACAAAGGCAGAATAGAGTAGTGTGACGAAACTGTGTGGCCTGCAAAGTCTAAAATATTTGCTATCTGGCAATTTGTAGAAAATGTTTGCCAACCCCTGGACTGGAAGACCTTGAAGGCCCTTCCCAGCCCTGAAAAGCATTGTGATAGTATATTTTCATAAGATTTTTATCTTTTAGGGATACATATAGGGGTATTTCTGGATGAAAATACTGGGGGGATAAGGACTCTGAGCCAATCAGACACATGAGTATAAATTATATCAAATTTTGTAGATGGATGATTCTGAATCTCCCTCCTTTTCTTTGTTTTAACAGCTCTTAAGAGAGAAGGTTATCAGCATTGCTGCTGGACTGAGGCATGCGTTAGCTGCTACAGGTGATCATTTTGCTTTATTTTATAAATAGACATATAGTAAGGAGGAACTAAATTTTAGAAGAAATAAGAAATACATTTAGAAGAAACCTACTCTGAAATAAATCAGTGTCCCGCTGTGCTGCAGTTCTGATTAAATAGAGGGCATGTAAGTCAGAGGTCATGTGGGAAGCCTTTAGCAGATAGGCAAGAAGGAAATGAAGTTCGAGAGCTCTTTATTATGTTCTAGTCATGGTGCTATGTTCTCTAGATTTAGCTAATACCTCGTTTCATCCTCACAACCAGCAGGGATGGGAGTTTCATTTTCACATGTGAAGAAGCTGAGGGCCAGTGAGGCTCAGTGCTTGTTTAAGGTTACACAGGCAATAAGGTAGTTAAAGGTAGCACTGCCATCAGAGTCTAGAATAGTCTGATCTGAGGCCTACAGTCCACTGTGAGCTGTAAACTGTTTTGCTTTCCAAGTGAATTTCAATGTTTATTAATTCCAAAGCTTTGAGTGAGCATGTCTCCTGTATCATGAGAGGGTGATGGATAGAGGGCTGACAATATGTGTGAGGTTGAGGGTGGGAACGGAGGAGGCGGTGGCTTGTGGAAGAGCAGTGACCCTTTTTTATTCTCTGCCCCTCTTTCTGCTCCCCCTCCTCTGGGCTGAAGCCCTAAGTGGCTGTGTGGTAGCCAGGCTCAAGCCCTGTGAATCTAGCTACAGAGCGGGAACTGGAGGAGACGAGGACATGCTGGTGCAGCACTGCTGGCTGTCCCCTGAGCCTACTGCTGATTGTACTTAAAAAAGAAAAAAAAGGAAACTTTTATTCTTTTCAGGTGATTGTAGATTCACATGAATTTGTGAACATGCAACAGCTGCTCAAGCGGCTAAGCTAGAGGCCATCTAAAGCCTACACACCCGGGTTCATGACCGCATGGCTGATAGGTTAAAAAAATAAATTAATTAAAAAGAAATACAATAGAGTGCTCTCATGCACTCTTTTCCCAGTTTCTCCAAATGGTAAGATCTTGGGAAGCAGAGCGAACAGGATATCCTGATATAGTCAAGATAAAGAGCTTTTTCATCATCACAAGGACACCCCCCCACCCCCCTTTTTTTTTTTAAATAGCC
Source organism: Solenodon paradoxus (assembly GCA_004363575.1). Classification (NCBI taxonomy): domain Eukaryota; kingdom Metazoa; phylum Chordata; class Mammalia; order Eulipotyphla; family Solenodontidae; genus Solenodon; species Solenodon paradoxus. Next base: position 528,924 of record RJWH01000643.1, on the reverse strand, counting down.
ACACTCACTTCCTTCCCCTATCCCCTTCTTAGCTCCTGACCACCACTCTTCTGTTCTCCAATAGTTAATGTTGTCATTAATGGAATTTCCATTATCAATTTTTTGAAGAGTCTCCATACTTCTTTCCCTAATGGTTGCACCAATTTACACTCCCACAGTGCAAAAGGATTTCATTTTCTCTGCATCCTACCAACATTTGTTGTTTCCGGTCTTTTGAATAATAGCCATTCTCACATGTGTGAGTTGATATCTCATTTAAAAAATTATTGATGTAGCTTTGATTTACAAAATAAAATCTGTATTTGTAGGTTCCCCATTCTTCAAATGTTTGTCGACACACCCTGCCTACCTCCAAATTAGGTCTATTGGATCCCACCATCTCTTGCCCCCAGTAGTTCTGTCGTTTTAAGAATATTATGTAAATGGTATCATACAGTGATGTTTTTACTCAGAATGATTCCCTGGAGATTCACCCTAATTGTTAATATCAATAATCTGTTCCTTTTTTTGTTGAGTCGTATTCAGTGATATAGAAGCACCGCCGTGTGAGTCTTCTAGGGCTGCCATAACAACAGACTGGGTGGATTAACAACAGGAATTCAGGTTCTCGCAGTTAAGGAGGCTAGAAGACCGAGATCAAGATGTGGTGAGGGCTGGTTTCTGGTGAGACTTTTCTTCTTGACTTGTAGATGGCTGCCTTTGCACTGCATCCTCACATGGTCTTTCCGTTGTTGTACTTGGAGAGAGAGAGACAGGTGTCTCTTCCTCTGTGGACAACAGTTCCATCAGAGTAAGGCTCACTCTTCACTTTTATTATCTCCGAATTTGGCTACGTTGGAGGCTAGGGCTTCGTAAGAATTTCAGGGGATATAATTCAGTCCATAACAGTCAGGGTTTAACTAGTCGCCAACTGCGGGTCACCTGGTTTTTTCTAATGTTTTACTGTTAAGAATAACAATATGAACTATAAACATTGGTGGACAAGATTTTATACAGTCCTGAGTTTTCATTTCTCTGGGATAAGTGTTCATGAGTGTCATTGCTGAGTTGTATGGTAGTGATTACATTTTTTTTTTTAAAGGAAGGCAGGTAGGAATGAAGGCAGGCAGCAGACAGGAAGGAAGGGAGAGGAGGAAGGAGCACTTTATTTAGTTGTTCATTTTGGTTGTTTCTCCCTCTTCCCCTTAGCCCCGAACCCACGTCCTTGGATGGTATGTGGACTGCTTCCTAGCACAGGCTTAGCTCCTGAGCCACCAAAGTGCACCTGATCATATTTTTAGGAGCAATTACTTCTCTTAAAAATCAGCAGGGCCGGAGAATTGTCTGTCATTGGTTTACTTCCTCTTTCCCCACCAACTTTCTGTAATTGCCATTTTTTTGTGTATATTTCTGTTCAGTTAAAAAGCAGCAGTTTCCCTGATGTGTTTGACTAACTTCATTCTAAGTTTCTCCCTCTCCCATTTAACCTGTAAATGTTTTCATGTATCTCTAAAATATAAGGATTCTTTCTGAAAATATCCCCCCAAGCCATCATCATACCTACAAAAAAATAACAGGAATTCTGTAATTTTATCAAATATTCACTCAGTGTTTAACTTGCCCTGATTGTCTCAAAAATTTGTATTTTTGCAGTTCGGATTAGGATATGAATTAAGTCTATAGATCACAATTGGTTAATATCTCAAATCTCTTTCAAACATTTATTCCTTTTAGTTTTTTCTTATGAAAATACATACATAAAATATACCGTCTTATTTGAAGTGTACAGTTGGCTGGTATTAAGTACTTTCACATTATTGCACAGCGATTACCACTGTCCATCTCCAGAACTGTTATCATTCTGAGAAGCTGAAACTATTTCCACAAAACAATAACTCTCCATTCCTTACTCATTCTGGCAACCACCATTCTACTGTCTGTCTCTAGGATCTCAACTACTTATACAGATAACTCATATAAGTTGTTTCATACAGGTATGTGTGTGTGTGTGTGTGTGTGTGTGTGTGTGTGTGTGTGTGTCTTGTTTTACTTAGCACAATGACCTCAAGATCTATCAGTGTTGGCGACATGTCAGAATTTCCTCCTGAAAATAAGCTTGAATAATATTCCAGTATATCTCTACTGCATTTTGCTTTTCCATTCATCTGTTAGTAGACACTTGGATTGATTCCACATTTTAGCTATTGTAAATAATGCTGCTACCTATGAATATGGGTGTTCAAATATCACTTCAGGACCCTGCTTTCAGTTCTTCAGGATACATATACCCAGAAGCAGAATTGCTGGATCATATAGTAATTCTATTTTTAGTTTTTTGAGGCATCCCCATGTAGTTCTCCACAATGACTATACCATTTTATATTCCTCCCAGTAGTGCCAAGGGTTCCACATTTCTCCACATTCTCTCTAATATTTGTTGTTTTCTGTTTTTTAAAATAGTGTCTATTCCAATGAGTGTGAAGTGGTTTCTCACTGTAGTTTTGATTTGCGTTTTCCTAATAATTAGCATATTTTCATGTGCTTTTTGACCATTTGTGTATTTTCTGTGGAAAAATGTCAATTCAATTGCTTTGTCCATTTTCTAATCAGGTTTTGAGTTTTATGAGTTCTCTAAATGTAAAGAATATTAATCCTTTATCAGACATCTCCAATGTCTTTTAATCTATAAATTCCCTTTTCCCTCTTTGTTTTCCATCTCTTAAAATTTATTTGTTGAAGAGATGGTAAGTTTTGTTTTATTTCAACATTGTGTTTTGCTCACATTGTGCTCAGTTGTCACCCTTGATATTTCACAAAGTAGGCATGTGTGTTTACAGTCTTTTGGTTAGAGGACCCTTGGATACTTCCCATGAAGCAGAGTCTAATGTTGCCATCAGTGATGGATCCTAGGTACACAAATCTGATTGTAGACCAAATTTATAAAATCTCATCTGCACATTTATATGAGGTTCAGAACATGAGCACATGGTTTTAGATTCTGTGGATATAGAAATAAAAGACCATCCTATTAAAATTATGGCTATTAAGAAGCTGTCTGGCAGTCATAAGTATGTATTTACTTGGCAATTAGGCATCTTTGAATTCCTCATGGTGTAGTAGAAATGGCAGTACATTAGGCACTGCAAGAGCTGAGTCCTCGTTTTTTGCCTGCTACTGGTTCCCTGTAGACCCTTGGGTAAATCATATCCCTTCATCAGGGCCTCAGTTTTCTCATCTAGTAAATGTGAGGAATGCACTCAGTCTTCAAAGTTTGAACTGGAGTTTGAGTTTTCCTTACACGTTAATCATGAACAAGGTGTAATTCCAGTAATTTGACTCTGGAGGAGGGTCTTGGAACTTTGTGGAGGGAGTTTTACTACTTTGACATTTTCTTTGATGGTCTTAGATTGCCCTGAAGAATAGAATTGTGATCAGTGTGGTGGCAATCCCTATGACCAATCATAGAGTCCCTTGCAACAATAAGCTTCTGTACAAAACAGGCATTAACTGAGGATGAATTCGGAACAGCCCATGGCTGTGTGGTTCAAGGTGCAATCTGGTCTTATCCATGTGAGCATTTTCTCTTTTTTCTCTTCTGTTCCATTGGGAAGCAAGCGGTATTGTGTTCCAGTGGGGAACTGGTTTGGCATCATCTGGACGACGGTTGTGCCCTGGGCAGACTCTTCCACTGTTTCTGACAGCAAAGGAACCCAGCAGAGTGGTGGGTAAGTCCCTTATTTCTTCTGAGTTCTATCTTTGTGCTTTGTGCTTTGTCAAGTAGAGGCATAGGAATGCAGAAAATGGGCAAATGGAGTTTTGTTTTTGCTCTCTTTTTGTCTCTTAAATTTCTGTTGGCTGGTCTATTACCCTTGGTGGGATTTTTTGTGGGCTCAGTAAAAGCACTCCTTTTTGCTGTCAGAGTTTAGAACCATTGTGTGATAGATGCAAATCAGCTAGGTGAAGATCAAATGGAAGCTCTGCAGCTGCTAGCTCTACAACTAGTTAAAGTCTAGGCTGGAGGACACAACTTAGGTGCTTAGATATATTGGGTAACAACAGTGAACTTCTGCATTCTGAATCCCAGATTGCATTTACCCACTGGGCTCTGGAGCAGCTGCATGCAGTTGGCTCAAGTGAGTGTACTGATTAGCTCAGCTCACATGAGAAGGCAGTCCATCTACAGACAGACGTACCCCAGAGAGAACCCAGAGAAAGGAAGCAGAAATGAGTGAGGATGTAGACAGAGGGGCCAGGATTGTCCCCAAAGGAAATCAACATGGGTACATGAGGATCAGTGAATACATATTCTGCCCACAGATCTGTTGGTCGATATTTGTTGGTCATTTAGTTTCTGGGGCTTGCTTTCTTTCACTCTAGGGCTCAATTCCCCCCCCCCCCCCCGCCCACTTCTTGTTCCTCCTCTTCCCATTGATTATGAGCATCTTTTTTCTCTTTCAGTGCCTCTCTCTGACCTTCTCCCTCTGCTCTCCATTCTTTGTGGGTCTTTCTCTCTGTGTATAACATATGTCTCTACATCCTCCTCTTCTCCCTTTCTTCCTCTCTCACTCTTTCATTCTGTGACCCAATTTACTGAGGACTGGCTATGGGAAAAACCTGTATAGGAGATCTTCACTTTCCTCTAGCTCAGAGCAAAGGAGGGATTTTGGAGGGTGTTCTGAAGAGGGGATGAGAAGGGAAGGCTAAGCCACAGCGGGAGTGATATGTAAGATATTGGGATTGTTTTGTTTATCCTAAGTTTTGCAGACTCTCCCCTTCAGCTGGGGGTGAGGTTTGCTGCCTGGAAGCCCATGGGTTGAGTTGGGAAGGTGCTTTTAGAGAAGAAGGCATTGGATGCTGGATAGGCAGTCCACTTCAAGTGACAGGGAAAGCATTCATAATATAAACTCATACATCTCACACATTTTTTTCCTGCCTCACTCAGGCATGCATGGCTCCCTGGGCCTATCATGCTTTCACAGTCCTCAGTGCCTGTGGGCAAACTGTTCGCTACCTCCTTCTGAGATACCTTTTCCTTCCTTTTTCTGCTGGGGAAATCTGCTAATTATTCAAGGTCTACGTCAGATACAGCTTTCTCAGTAAAATCTCTTCCCTCCTGATAACCTCCATTGCATTTCTTCCTGTTCAGGGACAGCAGCAGTGTATTCTCACAAACCAAAGATGATGAACTGTTTAAGGGCAGGAACTGGGCCTTTTCTTTTAGCACAAGACCTGTAAGTAGAAAGAATCAGAAAAGATTTTATTCAATATATGCAGTGACCTCTTTGGGATTTGCTTGGGGTATAACTTAGATTCTGAGTTGGTTTGGGTGAGTTTTCTTATGACTCATTCAAATGGAGCACCAATTTCTTGCCCACAGTCTTTCCCTTTTCATTCACTCATCTTCACTCATCACCTAGGTTCCAGTGGCTGTTCCCTCCTGACCTGGCCCTGAGGGGCCCAGTGCTTCCTCTTGGTTGAGCATCTACTTTATTCGTCTCTTATTCTGCAGGATACTTGAAGGTGTGAGAACATTCTGTTAATTATAAGTGTTAGAAAGACAAATCACAGAATAAAACAGCATTTCTCCACAGGCTAGACCAGGTGACCACAACTTCTAGCAGAGTTGTTTGGGATTATACGCTGTCTGTGAAGGCAGTGCAATTAAGGACAGAAAAGTGCTAGTTTTGGAGACAGAAGGTAAGTTCAAATTCTGGTTCTACCCGTGTGTTGCTAGGAGGCCTAGGTTTGTATTTAAATGCCTACACATGATACTTGCTGAATATAGGCGATGCCATTGTTTCTAGGCCCATTCAGTAGATGGAGCTAGGAAAAAGCAACACCTTTAAGCATGTCTGTGTCTACTTATCTATGCTGAAAGCATGACTTTGCACCGAATTCCCCAATTAAATTCACTACCACATGGTTGATTCTGGTCTTCCACCTTTTTATATCTGTACCTTTCCTCTCTCCGATACTGAGAAATCTGCCTCTCTTATCCTCACTGGTTTTACTTATTCAGTCTCCTGGCATGAGGTCAGTCTCCCGACCACACCAGCCATCTTCTTAACCAATGCTGTTGATTTAGAACTGCCTGCATTGACTGAGAGTTTCTTCCACGCCCTGGTGGTGTTTCTTGAGTCCCAGTTTGTTCATTTATAAATGTAATTTCGAATGAAATTTTTTTTTGTAGGCCTAGAAAATTCTAAAGCAATATGGGTTCTTGCTGGTTCAGATCACTCAGCTTCCTTAACAGGTGGGTATGAGCTCTTTCAGTTTAATATGCCATGAAGAATTCTGTATGTTTCTTCTAAGTGGTGATACTGGGATATGGGGAGGAGAGCATGGAGATTGCAGTTAGAATTCTGATGCGACCACTGGTGTGATCTTCGGCAAATTACTTTTCTAAAGCAGTTTCCTTGTCTGTGGAATTCTTTCTGGTTAGTTTTGAGAATTAAATATGAAAATATATACCAAGCGCTCACATGAAACATACGCTCACTTCCTTTTCTCTGAGTTTGTTTTCTCAGTTATACAGTAGGGAAAAGATGATCTTCCTCTCAGGGTAGTTGTGATGGTCAAATTTACCATCAGTAAATTTATATGTAATATATTGTTATCCATTGAATTCATCTTGGTGTCTAATATAACTAAGCTTTCTAACTATTATCTCAAGCTGTGTAATCTCTAACCTACTTTATCTTCATATCTAAGATTTCTCTCTGTATTTATCTACTGTTTAACTATGTATCTCTTTTTGTTTATCTTTCATCTTTGTATCTTTTTATCTAACCTAACTATCTCCATATCTCTATGATATAAGTATCTATGGGTAACTCTAAATTTAGTTACATATACATATATATGTGTGTGTGTTTGTATGTATTTCTCTGATTTTATATATTTCTCTTGTTTACCTCTATTCCATCTCTTTGATTTATTCACCTTTTTCTCTCTCATACTAATCTCTTTTTCTCTCTCACACTATATCTCTCTTGTTGACTATGCATCCACCTAATATTCGACACTCCTAGCCAATACGTTTTAAACTTTCATGGAAAACTGCAGCATTTCTTTGAAATTGGAGGGTGTCTTTTCCAAAGGTTCTTTCAAAACTTGGATTGCCCTGACCCCTGCTGGTGGACTAGAGGTAACAGCTCGGAGAGACTTGTTTGTTAAGAGCGCTGGCAGAGTTGAATGTATTACCCCCACCCCTCCTCCCCGTCTTGTATTTTACCTCTGGCTCTAGGTCTCAAACCTAGGTCTATGCAGGCTTTACATGGTCTACACTTCACCTGCTTTAGCCACCTGAGCCACAGGGGTGTACCAAAAATGCATTACACCTTTAAGCAAAGGGATCTAACTGTCATACTTAGGTTTTCAGTGTGGCTCTAATGGTGCATATAGTATGTGTAGGACGAATGGTGGCATGCATTCATCAGTGTCACGTTTGTGAGGCAGTCCAAATGAGAGACTCTTATTGTTTCCAGAGTATAAGAGCCATAACAGGAGAATTAAAAAATTTGAAAAACTTGAACATATATATATATATATTTATATACACATGTACATATATGTTAGATAGATAGGTAGATATGTTGAGTTATAAGCCGTAAACGTATAAAGCTCACAAGCCTTTTAAAAGCTCTAAGGGTGTCCCTGGATATCTGGTTCCACCTCTTCTTTTATAGAGGAAGGACTGGAGGTCTCAGGACTAGTCACTTAACTATAAAATGACAGTGAGGGTTGGGAGAATAAGAGTAGACTAAGTGATGTTTCTACTTTGTTCTAATGAATTTGGTGGCTGGCATTATATAAACCTAGAGATTCTCTAAATTCGCTAGCACAAATTTCTTCAAAAATTTTATAGTTAGTCAAGTTATGTATTTCATAGGTAGCAAACTTTTATTACAATGTTTAAACATTTTGAAATTTTTTGCTGAGATGTAATTCGTATATGAAGCTCACCCTGTTAAAGTATTTAATGACTTTTAGTATTTCACAAAGTGAATCAGTTAATTGTCAAGATTAATATCCCTCTTTCCTGATCTAGTTCAAGCTGTTTGACACTGGATTTTGTTCAGTGCTCTTTAGATCTTTTCTTTGGAGTTGCTGTCAATTATGTAACTACTTAGCATTGCAGCAGAATTTAATCTTGCCTGCTGATGCCATAGTGTGATGATCCCCATGTGAATGACAAAAAGATGGCTTAGACTTAGTAAGATAAGTGAAGACTTACTACAGACACAGGCTCCTTGTTGGTGGGATCTTAATAACTAGGCAGTTCATTCAATGGATTGAGACTTTGCTGGGGAGTCTCCCCTCCCCTCTTGCAAGGGATAATTTGCACACCGTGGTGAACTTGAGGGAGAGCACCCTGTGTCTTGGAGTGAAGTGTACTTAATTCACTTCACAGAACTTTAGAATATCAGTGCTATAAGGTCACCCGGGTAGCAAAAAATCTCCAGTGATTTAAAATCCTTCATTTTAGAAATGAGGCAACAGACCCAGAATGTGACGTGATGTGTCCAAAGCCAAACATCGAGGGAGTAGCAGATCTGGGAATGAACCCTGACCGCTGGGCTCATGCCCTTTAATGATACTCGTTGGCTTTTGAGCAGTTCTAGAGTCTGTAGCAGACTGATCAGGGCAAGCAGTCCTGTAGCGCCCTACTGGGAGGTTGCAAAACGCAGTAGATGCAGAAGACCTGACTTCTAGTCTCTGCTTGATTTCTTATTAGCCATGTGGTCTTGAAAGTCATTTAACCTCTCCAAGCTTTGATTAATTTGTCTTCAAGAAGAACCCTTTTTAATAGACATAAATATGAACCACATTTCAAAAAATAGAAAAAGGTGAATTTAATGTTTATATTTTACTTGACTCAGTAGATCTAAAATATTATTTCAACATGTAATCAATATGAAAATTGTTAATGAGTTAAACTCTTTCTTTTGCACATCTTTATAATCCGTTGTGCTTTTTTTCTAAAATCTTACAACGCATATCAGTTTTGACCAGCCACGTTTCAAGCATTCCGTAGTGTATATTCTGTATATATGCGTTTATGGTGTGCTTTATGGCATAGCGTAGAAGCTGAGACTTGCGTGGGGGCGGCTCTTAAGATACCATCCAGGCGGTCATAAACTGACGACTCATGGGCCAGACTGTAGTCCATGCCCAGTTCTGTTTTGTTTTGTTTTCAGTTAAAATTATTTTTGGAACAGAATGTCTTTTAGACAAACACGTGCTCTCTGGTTCCCACTGTTGCTCACCTCTCTCGTTGCTGGAGTCATCAGTTCTGTCTGCCCTTCTAGAACAACGGCTCCTCTCCAGTTTTCAGCTGGTAGAACTAAGGCTTACAGAGGAAGTGATTTGGCCAAGGTCAGTAGCCAGTTCGCCGATCCAGGAATAGAAGCCAGAGTCACTTGACTCTGAATTTGCTCTCTTTCTATTAAATCACAATGTCAGTCACATTTCTGCTTAGGTCACAGGATGATTATGAGGTTGAAATGAGCTGAAGTGCTACACAGATGTGATGTAGATGTAGTGGTGTTATAGTTTCTGCTGGACAGGGCCTGTGGTGAAAAAGACCTTTCGCTCAAAAGCTTCAGCTTATATATCTTCTAACCTTTTATTTTTGGAAGTTGATATATTTTTTTCTAACCAAAGATAATTCATATTTATATTTAAAAAAATGGAAAACAGAGAAACATATGTCTTGCACATGGTAGTTGATGAATAAATATTTATTGAATGAGTTAATGAAAACCCAAACATTCCTACTCATTGATGAACTACTAAGGACATTTGCCCTTGTCTCTTATTTATTGAATTAAAAAGATCTTTGATGTTATTATGCTTTATATGAATTTTGTATCCTGCTTGGCCATACTCAACATTTTATCATAAGAATACAACTTCTTCTAACCACATTTCCTCCAGACTTGTGTTATTTTTAATCAATTTATACTAATATTCCTCCACCTCTCTTGTTCTTTCTGTTTAAGATGCAGGAGAGATGTATGTTTGGGGAAGAAACAAGCACGGGCAACTGGCCTCCCACGCTGCTTTCCTTCCTTTGCCCCAGAAAATAGAAGCACATCATTTTCAGAATGAAAAGGTCACTGCCATCTGGAGTGGGTGGACACACCTGGCTGCTCAGACAGGTGAGGGCCCCAGAGAATTTGTGGTCGGTCAGAGCAGCTGGGGGACCAGCTGTCTAAACAGCTATGAACACTCGGGATTAAGGGCATTGCTTTTTGTTGATGGAAAGCTTTAAGGACTGGAAAGGGAAAGACCTTGAGCCTAGTTCTGCATTCAGCCAGATATATGACTTTTCCTTTCTGGAGCCAAGGTTTGCACCCCAAAATGCAAGACTGAATTCAGTAAACTTTTAGCCCAAAGAGTCCGTGATGTTTTGAAAAGGAACCCTTTGCAACATATATCCCTCAGAAATTGGTCCAGGTTACTGGGGAGTCTTAGTCTTGTCAGAGCTGAAGAGATGACTCTATTTGCATTTCCACCTGAGCCAATTAAAAGCATCAGCCTTGTTAAGTTAAAAATAAATATTTTAAGATCGAGGTAAGAGCATTGCTTTGAGTCACAGCTGGCAGGGTATACCTATTTAAATTTTTAGTAACTAAACAAGCTATGTATATCAATTAGATGTCCCATATATTCACTCTGATGTTACCATATCATGCTTGGCCATCCAACTTTTGGCATCTTTATCTTTTTCTGAATCTTTTTATTCCTCATTTTTCCATGGGGCACTTCTCTTATCCTGCTCTTCGTTTCCTGACTTTGTTCTCGGGGTTTGTTTTTTGTGGTTTTTCTTTGTCCTTGCCCTGCTAGAGCCCCTGCTGACTTACACAATTTCCCTGGACAGGCAATTTGTATTTCTCAAGATGTATTATCACATCAAGGTGTTCAAACTTCAGGGGCTCTCAGGAGTACTCTGGCCAGCTCTAACTCTGCTTGTTAGCTAAACACAGATCTCTAGACTCCCAAATACCTGGTGACTGTTATTGTAGAACCTTCTTGCTTTTGCAGTTGTCAGATAAGCTTCAGTTTTCCTGGTAAGTTACACATGCATACATTTGAATGGATAAACGCCTATGAGTACCCATACTTACGATGCTTTTAATTGGTCTTTTAAAAACATGATAATTTTGGAGCAGAGCCTTGTATAACAAAGGTATTTAATAAGCTTCATGTTTTCCACTTCAGAGGATGCTCTAGGAAGGTATGTCACTCATTTGGAGGAAAATCATGACTTTCCGTAAAGAGTTTCAGACAGCACGAAGACTGGAACCAACTACGGGAATTTTTCTTAAAGAGACTCACTTTAGTAGTTGCTTATTTTGTGTAATTAATATCTTTCTCTTCCTCCAGACAATAAACTATGAAAAAGTCACCATATAAATCTTGCTCACATCTGTGTCTTCACTGCCTAAGGGAGCATGTGTTTGTGTTTGCGTCAAACTGTTTCTAGTTACAAAGAGGCCGAACATACTCAAGTGCATGCGAAGCCTGGTAGTCAGCTAGGATTTCTGACCTCTCTCCTTGGATTCACTGTTTATGAACAGAGGCTTCAGTTTGTTTCTTGATTCAAGAGTACAACCAAGTCAAGGTGTTGTTATTAGGAACCTATTAAGCACTAAACTAAGTCAGCCTTGGAGAAACAGGAGCAAAGATGTGAGCCTGCCTTCCCATTTGAATGTCTAGACCGGGTTAAGTCAAAGAATATATAGATGGGAGACTTTACCATCCATCTTTCCTTCCATCTGTCTGCCCATCATACAAATGGTGAGGTCAGTTAATGAATCAGACCTCATAGTGGCTAGAAATTCTGCCCTCAGGGAGCCGGCTGTCCACTGCGGGAGACAGCTGTTACCAGATTTCAGTACCTTCTTGTATGAGTTGTGCCACAGCAGAGCCCAGCACAGAACGTTGAAATGCTGTAGAAACTAGCTGTGGTGTGAGCGATTGGGTCCTAACAGAGAGGCGTTTCGTGGTTAGTCTTGAAAGAATTGTGGTGCAATGAAAACTCACACTACCAGATGGTAGTGATGTTGAGTCCATCAGCAAACCCTTTAACCAGTTAGGTAGGGACTGAAGGAAGACATACAGGTGCTGGTCCTTTGAGCTTAGCTTTGAAGTAGTATAATGAGTGCTGATCTCCACATCTGGACCAGTAGCCTAGCCCTTGGGGTTGGGAGGTTGGAACCCACATTCTTGATACTGTCTGAGTCACCCCAGCTGCTCTAGAGCTTCGCTCTGGGTCTCCACCTCCACTTGAAAGCATGACTTTTTGGGTAATGTCTCAGCTGTCTAATTAACTTGTTAATTAAGATCTCTTGTTTATGTACTTTGCCACTTTCCCTTTCTCCAAAGTGCAGAATGGTGAAAAGCTGGACTGTCTGAGTGTCCTGGTTCTTGTGATGAATTTTGGGTAAATGGGAGTACCCTGCTCGTTGAGTCACCAATTTTGTGCTCCTTCTAGCGGCAGTGGAAGCCTTTGCCTCGACCCAGTGTCACTGAGCGGAAACACCAAGGGCTTCCCATTTAATCAGACACAGCTGCTCCTATTAATGGGAACAAGATTTTCTCACAGGTTAAAAGCAGCTCATTAGTGGTACAAGGAGTTATTTAACTCTAGTTGTTTTCATAAGCTCCAGTGGTGAATTGTTCTGGGACCTACCTGTGGGCCTTGTCGGCACAGAGGCTGCTCCCTGTCTCATCTGAGAGGTAGGAGCTGTGCAGAAAAAAGAGTTTATACACAGCGATCACAAATCTGCCCAGAAAGACAAAATAGGACAGGATGGATGCAAGGGAGTGAACAACTACTGTACTCCATCATCCCACCAATGATCCTCAGCCACAGGTGATTTTGTCCTCTAGAGGATGTTTTTAGTGCCTGGGGACATTGTCACACTGGGGGATGCAACTGGCATCTAAGTGGGTAGAGGCCAGGGATGCTGCTAAGCATCCTACAATGTGAGGGCAGCTCCCTCGCCCACAACAGAGAAGTATCCGGCCCTTAGTGTTACTCATGCCAAAACTGAGAAGTGCTGCCCATGAATGACCTCCCAGGGGTGGGTGCTGTGCTTGGGCAGTTCACATGATTTTGGGGTACCTCTACAGTTGGTCTGTTTGGGAAGCTACGAGGCAGGCTCTGCTTTCCCTCTTCAGGAGTTTGGTGCCTGCCTGCCTGCCTGCAGTGTTTGCCGTGGAAAAATACTTCTCTCTGTTAGTCAGCAGCACTTGGACAGAGTCCAAGAGAACCTGTTCTAATCTGGGCACATTGGCGAGGGTACCTGTGTCTCAGGCTGGTGGAATCGCATTCTAGAAACCTTCCTCAAGCTGCTTAATGTCCCTGATCATTGTTCTCAGGAACTTCATGGGACTCCTGGGTGACTTTAACCTGACTCAGTGACCTGCAGCTGTTTCATCGGAGATTGATGACTTCCTGGCTCAAGTAGTTTCTAGTGCAAGCTGCATGGCAGGTCTGGATGACGTCCAGGCTTGGTGACCTTGGTTAAGTCACTTCAGCTGTGTCTGGGCCTCAATTTCCTCACCTCTTAAATAGGCTGTTAAACCACTTGCCTTCTTCATTGTGCTGCCTTGTGGTTCAAATGAATAAAGCAGTATGAGAGATCCCAAATAAGTGGAAATGTTATACATATGTAAGTGAGGGTGCCTGGGTTAGTGCATGTGAGTAAATTAAGGTGCTGGTGTTGTTTTAGAAAGACTTCTATTTCAGCAGGGGCTGTGCAGAGCTCGAGACATGCCAGCTTCTCCCTTGAGGGTGCACTAGCCTGCAGGGCTGCCGTGCTCAGTATTCAACTCTGATCACACAGTGTCCCAAAGTCTTCAACTCACTTGCTGCTGGTATGTGACACTTGCATCTTGTCAACAGTTTGTGAGATGCCCATATAGGTAATTTTCCTTGTTAAAACCTCTGATCACGCTCTTGTTCCTTGATGGTGCTCATCCCAATTTGTATTTATGTGCTTCTGTTTGCATTCTTTGTTTATTGTCTAGACTGCACATTCCAGGAGGACTCTGTGTTGTTCACGGTGGTGTCGCCCGCACCTGACTCAACGATCATAACTAATTGCTGAATGAATGAATGCATGGCTGGGTAAGAAGAAAGATAGGCTTTGAAGTCAGACAGGCCTAGTTTGAATCTCAGCTCTGTCATCCTGATTGTGTGGCCATGGCAGCTTCTCTCTCGATCTCTGTTGCCACCATCATAGTTCACCACTGTCAGCTCTTGTCATGCTGCAGTGGCCTCTGACTGGTGCCCTCATTTTCTCACATTCATGCTGTCTTCCAGTCAGTCTGTTCTCATCTCAGTTAAAAGAGCTCTCCAGACCTATTGTGTCACATTCCAATGGCTTCCCAGTTCTCTTATGATAAAATTATCATCCTTAGTGGTCCTCCCAGGCCCCATGTGAGCTATCCTTTGCCTTCCTCTCCAGCCCTATTTCTTACTGTGCTAGGTCTTAACCTCTAGCTGATCTTCAGTGCAGCCTTTATTTGGCACTGCAAAGTCATCATGCATTTCCTACCATAATGCAGTCGAGTATGATGTTCCCTTTTTGGGGCACACTTATCCCTGGACCCCCTTCTTCATTTTGATTAAGTTACATTTTTTTGTCCCTTGAAGACCTCAACTTAGTCATTGCCTCCTCCAGGAGGCCTTCCCTACAATTCCTGACTTAACCACTTTTTGCTTCATGTCTTCTTGTAGCATCACAATCTCTCCTTTGTGCTATATTTTGTTGGATTCTTTAATTTCCCCTCCCATTAGACTGTAAACTCCATGCGGGCAGGAGCTGTGTTTGTTTTTGTTCAGCAACTTTTCTCAGTGCTTAGCAAAGTACTTGGCACATAGAAAGTAGAGACTCAGTACATGTTAGATGATTAAACCTAAGTTCTCTGAGCTTATTTTCTCATTTGGTTAACGAGGAAACAATTGCTCATCTGCTATAAGGATTAAATGAGATGTCATATTAAATCTTCCAGCATCCAGCACAGAACCGGGCTCTTGAGTCATTTTAGAACACACACCTTTACATCCTCCACTTGTTAAAACTCGGGAGCTTTCTAAAGGTCTGATGCCCCATATCTTTCTGACAGAGTTCTCTGTGGGACTGGCTATGAATGTCTCTGGAGAGGTAACCGGTCAATTCAGGGCTCTCCTGGAAAGGGAAAGATCAGTGCTTACAAATCCTAAGTGCTGGTTGCTGATGATTTATAAGAATTTCACGGGGAATGAGTTACATAAGACCCAAACTTTGCTGAGGGGTTAGTCAGAATATCTAGAATCTGGTTGCTTTTGGGATGCTGTAAGTTTTCCACCAGCCATGTAATATCCTAAAGTGGCCTTGTGGTCCCATGAAAGATATGGATTGAAAAAGTGGGTCCAAATACAGAGTTCTGGACATACTTCACTTTCTTCAGTGTCACCTAAGAAAGTTCTAGAGTCTCAGAACCTTTAGAGAATCAGATATAAGACGCAACTTCTTCACTTTCCAAGTTGAGGAAATAAAGGGGAGAGAAAGGTGATGTCTGGCATTTAGCATTTAAGCTAGCAAGTCAGTTCTGTTTACCAGCATACTTTCCCCCTCTCCCTTCACTCTTCTCCTGGCTCTTGGCTCCTGGCTCCTTTTAATTAAGGTGTGTTATGCCCTTTTGTTTCTCTAAGGCGAGGCATTGAGTGGCGTATGTGGAGGGGACCAGCTCTTAGACACTCTCCTTCCTTCAGGTGTCATAGTCCAAGAAATACTTTATTGCATTTGATATCTAAGCATTAGTGAAACCCAAGCTCAACCATTGATTCACACTGAACTGAGTTTATAAATATACTTAATGCTGATTTTTCTGTTTCGGGGCCAAGATCTGTTTCAGAATAGGGTGACAGTATATATGACTCCGTCTTCTCTGGGACCATATATCATGAAACCTCAACCGAGCTCAGGGAGCTTATGACCTCATGGGCTCCATTTAAAGCAGGTGCTTTGGAATTCATGATGTTTGTGCTTTAGGACTTTGAAAACCCAGTAGGTGAAAGTCAAACTGAGTCTAAAGGACTATTTTGAAATGGATAGTTTTTGCTTATAATTAAAGTCATTTATTTTTATCCTCGAATCATCAGACTGTTAGGTAGGGATGAGAACTTTGAGCCCATCTGACCTGACTCCCTCAGGTTAGAGTTGGCGAAACTGAGGGCCAGAGAGGGAAGCACTGAGTATTGAAAGAAGGGCTCAGGCAGAACTTGGCGCTCTGGCTTGTGCTCCACTGCTCTTCCCACCTTGTCACAGTCTCTCCAGAGATGACGAGGAGTGTGAATGACTTAACTAATCACACCCAGGGCCCCAAATTTAGTTCTTTCTGTACAGGTTCTGCTTTAAGAAAACACTGATTCCTGCGTGAAATGTGCAGTCATAGTTGTCCTTAGTGGAAATGTATGTGGAGCAGAGACTAGGAGAGGGAGCCGCAGGACTGAGGGTCAGGAGGCCATCCCAGGACTCACAGAAGCACCCGCTCTTCCAGTTTTGGTAATTCAACAGCAACCGTAGTTCTGCTGGGCCACCTTCACTCTCTAAAGTGTGTCCAAATCCATTTTCTCCGACGAAGTTGGCAAGAGGGGTGTTGTTATCCTTACTTGACAGATGAGTCCCTGATTGGTTGACTGCATTGTCTTGGTTCACATAGATGGAAAAGAGCTGAAACTTGACCCTGGTCCTTGTCCCCAGCCTGATTCTAATTCCAGGTTGTATGCATTTCAGAATGTGCTAATTCGTCAACCAAACTTTTCTTACTCTTCAAAGAAGCATCTTTATCCAACATTTGCCAGTGATTCTCCCAAGCAGTGAAGGAGGAAATTGTTAGTTACCTCTGGCCCTTCACCAGGTATTTGTGGAACGCGCCCTTGTGTGTATATAGCTCTATGCTACAGAATGCAGGGGCATAAAAAATCCAGAGCTACCTTGGGTAGTTGCATGAACAAGTGAAATATTTAATAGAAAAATATAAAAAAGATCCAGAAAGATGCTTCAGACCTTGAAGGCTCTAGGGTTTCAGGGGAGGGAGAGGTGAGTTTGGGTGAGTCTGTCAGGGAAGGGTGTGGAGCCCTCTGGGAAGGTCATATTTTAATAGGTGGGGAGTTGGGGACTTGGTTCTATTACTTTCTCTTTGTCCTCTGGCAAGACACTCAGCCCTTCTCTGAAATTCTATCCTATAAAAAATAAAACTGGCCTAAGCAACTAATTATGGATGTGTTCAAAGATTAAGTATAATACCATACATTGCAGCCCGATTTATTATGACAAAAACAAATGCATGGAAATAAACACAATCATAGGGGTACTGGTTACATAAATTACAGTACAATCTTATGTTAGAGTATTATGTACCCATTAAGTAAAATGTTTTAGAAGGATGTTTAATGACAGAGGAATATGCTTGTGATATAGTAAGTGTGAAGAGTAGATGGCAGTCAGTTACTGCATTATAACTCCTGATTTGTTTTGTAAAAAAAGAACGTGAGTTTTATTTTATATTCTGTGTTGGATATGTAATTTGCAATCTGATTATATCTTCCACAAATCTTAAAGTTAATGAATACCATTTCTTACCCCTCAGTGCTTGGCCACCAGTTCCTGAGTCTATGTCCTTGACAAGTCACTTCAAGGGCCACAGTTGGGAGGTCCTATGGAAAGTAGAAGCAGGCAGGAAAGCGGGGATCTATTTTTGTCTCAGTCGTGAGTCAGCTTTGTGACCTCAGGCAAGTCCATTCTGAACATCTCTGAGTCTTGGTTTCCTCATCTGAGGTGGGGACTTGGTGGTCATAAAAGGTCCCCTGAGTTCCAAAATATACTTGTTCCTAAAGATGGGGAATTTCTCCATTGTCATGGAACTGGCTCAGAGACCTCATTGATTCCTTGAGTCTAGTGTCCTTGCTTTCTCTCTTGCGCCTCTGTACCTGGGCTTGGCTGGCTGACTGAGCTAGTTTCTCTTCCCAGTTCAGGGTGGGATTGTGTAGAATTTAGAGAGAGGGCGGCACAGAGAGGATGTTGTGACAACAGTAAACCGCTAGAGGGAAGCATTGTTTGGTTACTTTTCCCTTTTCCACCATCATAGCTGCTCTGCAGGTGCAGAGTAGCCTTGATTTGCTTAATTTGTTATCAGATTTTGGAATGAAAGGGATTCAGTAGATCCCCATTATGCTGCATATGATAAAATGGAGGCCAGAAAAGGCAAGTGACCTACTTAAAACCACCTAGTATGTTTTTCAGGGTCTGTGTGCTAGAGTTTAGAAGAGGGCTGCAAACAGAGCCCTGAGTGTGATCAGCTGAGTCCACAAAGCGTGGACAGTTCTCATGACCTTAAAAGAATATAAGGGCTCTATTTGTACCCTATATACACCTTTACTGAACGTCCCTGACCAGGTGCTGAGAGGTGTGGAGAGCGAGAGGGCGCTTGTGTCTGGCAGGGGAGGTACATGCAGAACACAAGGCTGCGCCAGTGTGTGTCCTCGCTGGCTGGTGGTCTGCCTCACTCAGGACCGATGGCGCAGAGGGAGGTTTATGGAATTCCTGTAGGGGTTTTTTGACTGACAGCCATCAGGGTCAGGAGTCCTGGGCACCTCTAGTTTGTTATTTCCCGTGAGTTTTCGCAATGTTCAGCTATTCACATGTCTTATCTTAGCATTCCTCAACTTACACTTTCTTGAGGTTTGCAAAGAATTCTGGTAGTTTGTTTTCAAAGCCTTCGTTTTCCTTGACTCTGGGCTGACACTAGTTTTGTGCCCTGGAAACCCAGCAGCCTTTTGCATTATGCTAAAATGGAATTGTATGCTAGTCTGGGAGCCAGGAGGCTGTGTGACCTTAGGCAGGTTGCTTTCAAAGGACAGGAAGGTCAGGCTCTCGGCTGCAGTTGTGCCATCTCTGTTAGAGAGATGAAGTTCTGGCATTATTTTTGGTTTTTGTGTTTGGCAACGAATACCCATTGATCTGTGGTCCAGAGAAGTGCAGTTTGTGTTCAGCTGAAGTAGAAGCAAGAGTCACCCTTTGAAGCAGGTGCATTGGAATAAGGGTCTTGAGGGGGCCTGGACAAAGCCAAAGGTAACTGGGTCTGGAGGCCACCAGGTGGCAGCAGTGGACAGGCAGACAGCCTTGGCGGTGAGGCAGGTGGGGCTGGTGGCCAGAGTCAGAATTAACAAGGTCAGAGCTGAAAGGACCCCAGAGGTCACCTAGGTTCTCTTTCTCTTTTTATAGATGGGCAGATTCCGGCCCAGCTGGGAAAGAGGGCAGCCCAAGGTCTCACTGTAGTTAATATTTGATTATCTCCTGTTTGTGAGAAGAACTGAGATTGGTCTGGCCTCTTGCTGGCTGTCCCCTAGCAGAGCCAGTGGACAAGCGCCTGGGCCTTGGGCCAGTGAACCTGAATTGGGAAGGGGAGGGGACACAGTTAACTGTCTGCCTTGATTGTGGTTTCTTTGAGCATCGTATCCTAATAATGTCCACCCTCCCAGATACAGCAAAGGCAGTGTCTGTTGTCTCTGCTGCTTCCCCTGCCTGCCCTGTTTCCTGGGCCAAGGCCCCCCAACAGGTTGTGCTTGCTGGAATTTTCATCAAGGGTCCTCTTACAGCCCACACCCAAGAGATGGCCAGGCCCAGGCTCTTGCAGAGGCATGCTGCGGTAAGACGTGAGTTAGCACAGGTGGTGGACCAAAACTTTTTTTTTTTTTTTTTAGCATTTCCAAAGGGGTCACAGTAGGGCAGGGAACCAGTGTTTTCAAGCACTTGCCAGGGCCCGGGTGCTCCTGCCACCTCCATACTCCTCAGAAGCCCCTGAGGTAGGGTTTGTTTCCCTTACATTCCAGATGAGGACATTGAGGCTTGAGCTATGCTGCTTGATGTCAAAGGTCACATTCATTTCTTTTCATTATGCTACCTCCCCTCAAAGTGATTGCACTAGAAATGTAGCAAGTGATGCCCAGACTTTAGGGCAGGGAGGAACCAATTTTTTCTTTCTTCCCTGGAGACAGCTTATGGGGAAGTTGGGCTGCGGGGTGGGGGGTCCTTTAAAGCAGGAAAGTATGGTATTCATGGAGCAGGGTAGGGAATGAGGGCTGGCGGTAGAAAGCCTGAGAATAGCCCAGTTTGGCTGCTTGTTGGCTTTGTGATCTTAGGCAAGTCAACTAACCTCTCTGGGCCTGGTATTCTGCGTTGGTAAATGAGAATTTAATCCCTCTCCGTGCCTGCACTCTAGGAGTGTCCTCTGCCAGGAAGGCTCAGCTCTTTGATCCTATTGCCGCACTTTCTGTCCGACCATCACCTCTTACAGAGTCCCTCACTGTCCTCCCCACACCCTCTCACCACACTGGAACCCCTGCTTTATTTCCACTGTTGCAGCTTTCACCACCTGATACCGTAGCACTCATAAGTGTTCACTTATTTGTTGCCACTGTCTCCTCACCAGATGGGGGCCCCATGGCATTGGGGACCTGGCCTGGAGGGAGGCCCAGCAAGTGCTAGTTGTATGGGATGGTTGGAACGTGTGGCTGTGGAAGTCATGCTGTTTTCAGGGGTTATGCCCAGGAGACCCAGCCTGTGTGCCTGCCGTCTTCCCACGTTCCTGCAGAAACCAGGACAGAGCCTCAGCTCCCTGAGGCTGAAACCAGGCCTGGTGCCCCAGGACTTTAGGGTCAGCCTTGCCCTTGCATGTCTACTAGGCCCGGCTTTGGAACCTTGGTTTCCCCATCTGTCCACAGAGGTGGGGGCACAGCTGGGCTCGAGCTCACACAGTGGTTCTGGGAAGGGCTCAGAAGTCCCTGGCAGAGGGTTCAGTATCCATGCAAGGACTCCTCCTTTTTTTCCTGGTGAAGATTGATGTGTTCCAGGAGCCCTCTCTAGAAGTGAGCATTAAGTGACCGAACTAAAATTTGCCATCATTCTTAGGTTCTTGACAGATGGCACTGTGCTTGCCCTTTTCTCAGGGGACCTTTCCTGTCTCGCAGGAGCTCTCAATAATCATAGTGACAGCCAGTGCCTTAAACTGCGCTCAGATGTGTGCCAAGATGAAAGTGGCCCATTTTGAAGAATCTTGGATCAACCCTCTCCTAATCTGAGAATGGCTTTTTACCTTAGGCAGAAACCTGATATAGCCAAAATTGCCTGGAAGAGTCGGATTTAGGTTCTAATTTGGCTGCTTGTTGGCAGTGTGATCTTAGGCAAGTCATCTGATCTCTGTAGGTCTGAGTTTCTTCCTCTGTTAGATGAGAGTCATAATCCCTAAATTGTCTGCCTCTCAGGGATATATTATATCATTCATACTTTCCTTCATTTCTTCATGCTGTTCAACAAATATTTGTTGAACAGGCCGAGGAGGGGAGGGCATTCCGGGTGGAAGGAACATTGCAAACTAAGGTATAGAAGTGGGAAGTTTACCCTGGCATCTTTCGCTTAACACGAGGGCAGATAGAATGAGAAGGAACTGGAAATGCTCAAGTAGAGTGGGCATCGGACCTTATCCAGGCTTTATTCTGTGAGCAGTGGAAGGAGCAGCGGAAGTTTTCCATGTCGGGTGGTGGTGGTAAACCTGTAGAATGAAGGAAAGGAAGGGCGGTTCTTATAGGCTCCTTTGTTGGGGCCCATACTTGCTTTCAGCTTTGGGGTTCATCTCTGGCTGATTTTGAGGTACTCAGGGGAGCCCCATTCCCCATGAGCTGGATGCCTTAGAATGCATGAGACTGGTAGGGATTGACACTATTTGGCTCACTGGTCTGCTTACTGGGACACTGTCTTGGGCCCCATGGAAGGTCCCTTAGGCAGCCATCCTATTGCCTTCTATCTTGAAGCATTTCTCAAGGGCCTAACGACAGGCAACTTTGGGGCTTCTCCTACACCTGTGGAGGAGATGGAGGTGCTCGGGGAGGGGTGCTCACAGTTATCAAGGACTCACAAAATCATTGATGTATCCATACACAAATGTTGCCAACTAAGGCTCGTTCCCACTTTAAATATGAGGAAACTGAAATAGTCAAGAGACATGGGCTCACTCTGTGCTTAGTCTAGTTTTACTCAAGTCTAACTTTTGCTGAGTACATTCTTTGACTTTTGCTTGGACCTTTCTCACCTGGACTCACAGAATAGTCTCACTTTTGGGTTTTTCATCAGCTAACCCCAGTGTCACTTCAAGTCCACAAATATGAAGATGCTTCTCTCTTTAAAGAAAATTAACACCCCAGTACAAAATTCATATCAAAAACAAGCTTGCCTTTTTCGTGTGCCATTTTTGGTGAAAACAACAATAAATGATGAAATTTTAATCCTTATTGAAAAAAATTTGAGAAAACAGAAGCCCAGGGAAACGGGCCTACAGCTAACAGAGCAGAACCTGGGTTCAAACCTACTGGATCCCTTGTGCAGGCCCCTCTACTGCCCCATACTGCCCCTCTTAGAAAGACTTCAAGTACTTTGTCTCCTTCATGGGGGAAGAATCTGGTTTAATAAATTTCGTTGCACCAGCCCCTTTATGTAACAGGGCTGTTTCAGGTCCTGGCAGATGGTCCATAGTAACAGTGCTTTGCTGATTTGGTTGGAGCTGATCCTATGAAATGAAAAATCCTGTGTAGCAGATGCCTTTCCCGGTCCCTGGCCATGGCCAAGTCAGCCTCTCCAAGGAAAGGCACTGTGGCTTTGCTACGTACTGCCTTTGATGTGACAAATTTGAATGCCATGGGAGATAGTCTAAAAACCATGTCAGTTTTTTGTAAAAGATCACACTGGTGACTCGGAGTTTCTTGGCAGGTGGGGAACTGGTAAAGAGTGTTCTAGAGCCTAAGGGACAGATGGGAGCAGGGAGCAGCGTGGGAGGGAGATTCGCAGATGTGGAAGGAAAAGCCAGGCTGTCCCCCCAGGAGTCTGGCCTGGCGGTCCTTCATATCAAGAGGCTGCTGACCTCCAGATGAGCAGTTTGAATATGACTTCGGGGCTTGTCAGGCCACCATCGTAGTGGGTACGCTTTCGTGGCCGCCTGTGGCAGTGCCCCTTGCTGCGTACACTGGCTGATGTAATGCAAACCCCTGAACCACTGGCAGTGGAGTGGGCGTCACTTTCATGACCTGACCTTGACCTGCTACTCGCTTCTTAAACCTGCAGGGTCCTCACATGGGCTTGTGGGAGAGTGCATCCTTATCTTCGAGCAACTCTTTTAGGCCCCCCCACCCCCCTCTCCCCAGGTTTTTTATACTCACCTCCCAGGAAGAACCTGGGAGTTTCTCAGAGGTGGGGTTAGAGGAAATTTGAGAGGCACCATCCAAAATCATGTCCCCAAATGTTCTCACTGGTTGACCACAAACTGGCATCCAAAGACAGACTCCCTCCCCTTCTTGCCCCTGCCCCTGGGTGGATTATTTGTCCACCTAAAGATTGGGATTACTGTGTCTGTCCTGTTTGAAGACCTTCCTTTGGACCTCTGTGAACTGAAAGACAGTTTCTCTTTGGAAGCCACGGATGCACACCGTATTTCTGGGGGTTGTGGATACATTGGGATGGCACCCTGGCTTTCTAACGTAACAACTTTTCTCTCTTGGTGAGTTTGCAGGATCTGCTGGCCCAGTTTAGGTTTGGTCCCGCTTCCTAATCCTGTGGGGCCTCCCGATGATCTGCAGGGGGAGCTGTGTTCCCATAGCCAAGTGCTGGGATGATTTTACTGGAGGAACTCAAGTCCTCCTCTCTGTAGGCCCAGGTGTGCTTGGGAACTGGCTTCCCTTGGCTGAACAGAATCTCCCAAGTTTCATTCCTAGCTCCGGTCTCTAGCTCTGGTCTTCAGCTCCGGCATTGTGAGTCATCGTCATCAGCGGAAATAGGCGACCTCACCAACAGCTGGGTACAGTGCTTGGCCTTTTTTTTCCCCTTCCTTTTTTTGTAACATCACAGATTTGGAAAGTGCTACTGATTTTTTGCAGTGGACAGTAATGGAAGATGAAGTCCAGGACTAGGGACAGCGGTTCTAGGAGGAAAGAGGAGAATCTTGAGAATGTGGGATGGGATGTGAGTCTTTCCATGACCCAGCCCGTGGGCTTTCTGAGAAGTCATCACAGGGAGGTAGGCAGTGAGGGACCATGTGACTCTGACCTGTCTGTTCTTCGCTGCCGAGGAGCCCAGGAATCCTTTGGTAATGAGCTGATACAGGGCGCCAAGGGTGTTTTGGGAGGCTGACTGGTACTTTTCTAGGAAACTGGAGGCAGGATGTACTAGAAGACAGACTGGCTTGGGTCCTCATCTTTTCTTGTGTGTAAATTTATTTGACCCTGAGTAGTAAGTCACTTTCTTTACTGGGTCACTCTCTTTACTAGTCACTTTTCCTACTTTTCCCAAGTGGAAGCAGACAGTTGGGTTAGGAGTGTTCTGAGATGGGGCAAAGGGGATTAATTGTAAAGTGAAGGGGGCAAAAAAGGGAAATGTTGATAAACCTGTTGTGCTGTATGCTAATATATATTCCTTTCCCGGTCCCTGCAGACACAGCTCCTGCTGTGGTCAGTCCATGTGTTGGAATGCGTGCCTCAAAACAAGCTAATGTCAATGCAAGAGCCCTCCAATAAAATCTATTTAAAAAAATTAAAAAATAATAAAAAAGAGACAATGCCAAAAATAATAATAATAGTAATAATGCTCTGAGGTCCCTTCTTGCTGTGAGAGTCTGAACTGTCTAAGGCTGCCTTGTTGCCAAAACACTCGTGAACATCTGAGACCCAGAGCGCATTCATCAGGTGATCAGTTCTCACTGCATATAGAGAGTCACATAGTTGTGAGTTCTGCCCCACGCAGAACTCACGGTCTGGCTTTTCCTCTCCACTAGGTAGCAGACAATCTACTAAGAAGCAGGAAACTGGGATTCTGGTTCTGGGTCTGCCAAAGTACATGTGTGTCCTTGGGCACATCATCCTCTTCTTCGGCTTCATTTTCATTTTCTCTAAAATCAAGGGATTAGACTTACTTCTTGGCTTCAACCCCCCACTGCCCCATTTGAACCTCTTACTAGTTTTTCTGCAGGATGTGATTCTTAGCTGCAGAAGCCCTGGAGTATAGTTTCCTTTCTTACTGGGAGGGAGAGAAGCAAGATTATTTTTTTAATTACGCAGCTAAGATTAGGCAGCAATCTCCATTTTAAAATGTTATTAATAAGACTCTCAAAGTGTGCGAAGCAGCTTTGGAGTTGGAATGTGAAATGAGTTGGGAAACATCTGCAGAGGCGCTGGGCTTCATCAGAGGTTTTTCCTGGGTGCCAAGTGGCTGCTGGGTCTGACGAGCAGCCTGGTGTGCGGCTGGGCCCCTGGGGGAGCTGGAAGCCCAAGTCCTCCACCAGGGCAGCAGCTCACAGCCCAGTCTCTCATGATGGTCCTTTGTACACCAGCTTTAGACAATGAGTACGCCATAATGTTACTTTTATTTAGCATTGGCCAAGTGTTTTTGAGTTTGCAATCTCCCTTTTCATCATCTTGAGAGGTAGTTAGAGCAAATGTCATTTCCCCTTCATGGTTTGAGGTCTTTTAAAATTGAAGGTTTTTCCTTTAAGAAAGGTGGTATGCAATAGAGGAAAAGGCCCCAACAGGAAGTTGGAGTTTGTCACTGCCCCTGGGCTTCCTCCTCCCTCCCCAGCTCTCCCTGTCCCTGCTACCTTCTTTATTTTTCTCTTTAGCACATCAAGTCATTTTTTATGTTTTAGGTGTTGCTGTTTTTTTTTTTTTTTGTCACTTGTCTGTCTTCTCTCACTAGGATGTATACTTCATGAAGGAGAGGGATTTTGGGGGTTCTGTTTGTTTTCATGGCTGGGGCCCCAGCACCTGGGACAGCACCTGGCCTATAGTATATGCTCAGTAACTTAGCTGAGTTTTATAAATGCTTGGCTCTCTTTTTAAGTTGTCTGTATGACTTCGAACAGCTATTTCTTTTCCTTAGTTTTGTTTTCTCTCTGGGGAGTTGGATGGGATGGTCTCTGATTTCTTAGGTGGCATATGAAAGTCTGTGGTAAGAGAGATGCTTATAAATCTATTTTCTTTCTGCAGACACTCAGCTCCTGCTGTGGTCAGTCCATATGTTGGGTGCTATGAGGAAAACACAGAGACTTGCAAAGGGTCATGCTCTGCACCCTTTAGTGGCTGTGATGGTTCATCTTATGTGTCAACTTGACTGGGCCATAGAATGGCCAGATACTTGGGAAACAATTCTGTGTGTTTCTGTGAGGGTGTGTTTGAATGAGATTATCATTTACATCAGTAAATGCTACTTATGTAAATTTTTATTTACTGAGTAAAGTAACTTGACTTGACCTCCCTAATGTGGGTAGGCCTCCTCCAATCAATGACAGAGAAAACCAAAGGCTGAACCTTCCTCAGTAAGAGAGAATTCTCCTGCCTGACAGCAAGCTCTAGAGATGATCTATAGCTCATAGGCTTGTCAGCCTCCATAATTATGTGATTCTATTGGTTCTGGTTCTCTGTAGGACTTGACTAATATAGTGAGCAATATAGACTAGTTGTCAAATGATCTTATATTTAGTGGCATAGAATAATTGTTGAAACAGAAGCATGAGGTCCATGCCAGTGGCTCTTAAGGAAGGGATGACTTATTCTGACTAGGGGGTAATGGGATGCTCTAGGCAGGCAGTGGCAGTTGAGCCAGGCCCAGAGAGGTTATAAGCTGTTCTGGAGGTGGAGCTAGCAGGCTGACTGGCTTTGCAGGCTGGGACACAGCGTGACCCTAAGTCTTGGGAGGGAGGAAGTGGAGTTTGTCTTTGACAGTGGGGCCGCAGTCAGCTAGCATTGAGAGGACTGTGTTGAGGTGCTTGGAGGGAGGACCTGTGTGGAAGACTAGAGGGCTAAACCAGGACTGGAGCTTCCTGAGATGCCCTCACCTGGTTTGGGAGAAGAAAATATTTCTCCCTATTTGTGTCTGAGAAGCTTCAACCCTTGTGGTCTAGTCTTACAGCTAGGGGCTTCTCAGGGTGTAACTTGTCCTGACTTTGATCACTGATGGCCCTGATTTGACAGCTAATAAAGTCACTGTTGAAAATGGAGCATCCATATGGAGTGCAGTCTTTGTCATACAGTTGAAGGATGGAGAGTACTTGGTCACTCACTGCCTGAGTTTCTTTGTGCCTTTAGCCCACACCTGTGTCCCTGTGACTTGAACAGAAGTCCTTGGGATGTTCAAGTGTGACTCAATGCAAAATGGACCATTGTGACCCCTGCAGGGCAGTGACAAGGGGGCCCCAACTCTGGTGCTAGGCTGCTGTGCTCAGAGTCACCACTGAAGCTGCAGGACTCGGAACCCAGGACTTAGCCTCTTTCTATGCTTTAACTTCCTCACGTATAACTTGAAGATTGTGATAATTCTACCCCAGGGTGTTTTGTGAACTCAGTGGGAAAATCCGTTTAAGACTTTGGCATGCACTAAATACCCTCAAAATATTAGCTATTACTCTTTTTGTTATTTCATCTTTGTTGAAGTAGCTTTGTCACTAACTGTGTCATCTTGAGCAAGTCATTTAACCTCTGTGGTTGGTTGCTTTTTCTATAAAATAGAGTTCGTTCAAGGTTGATTAAATTGTATAAATTAGTGGCAGTGCCTAAAATAGAGTTTTGCTTTGAGTCTGCTCTCAGTAAATTCTCTTTCGTCCCCTACATTTTTGTTCCCTTTTTTTAAATATATATATATAGGTTTCTTCCCTTTTCAGTGGGACAGCTCATATGTGGAAATTTCACTCCTGTATTAACTTTAAAAGTGTGAAATATAGGCAATTTCAGTATCCTAAATGGAAATTAACATTGTGAGCTAAAGAAATATTATTAATATAAAAAGGAGAGAGAAAAAGAAAGCAGACCCCCAAAGCAGACCCCACACTCATGAAAGGATCTGAGATGCTTGTGAGTGAGATAGAGGTGATGGCGGCACAACATTGTTGATGTACAAGATGCTGTTGAATTGTTCACTTTAACTTTATGTTATGTGAATTTCACCTCAGTAAAAAAGTAAATTATTGCAGGGGAAAAAAAAACCCAAACCTTTGATTATGATTGCTCATGTTCCAACTTTGAAAAGTTGGGAAATTTTACAAAAAAAGTAACAGAATGTCCATTCAAGTCTCAATTTTTGTTTAAATTGCTGATGATCTAGTCTTTAATATTAGAGTAGGTGTTATGTTTTGGGATGCTGGTCACAGTAAATATTCCAACGGAGCCAGTAAAATTAGATTGTACACACATTTTAATACTGAAAATTTTTAGATGTCATTTTTATAGTTTAGATTAGGAGGATGTCTCAGAGGTCATCTGTTCAAGTACTCTTATTTTATGGGGTGGGAAAAGTAGGCCCCTCAAGGAGAAGGGACCGGCCCAAGTCATGGACCTAGAAGAGAAGCCAGGATTAGGATCCAGGTCTTCTTGGTTTTAGATTTAAAGCAGCCTCTCTTCAACTAATCTTGCTTCATCTCTGTTCATCACTTTCTTCCATTCTTTTCTTTTTCTTTTTAGTTTTAATTTATTTGCATCCTGTGGTACTTCTGATGTGCCAGGGATTATGCTTGAATCTTACAAAAATCCCAAACTCCAAGACTGAGCCTCTAGTATGCATCCCTTCCTTTATCAGTAAAGACATTGACCTTAAGACATTGGAAGATGGGAGCTGGTGGAGAAAACTTGACCGGGTGGTAGAAAGTATGTTCAGAATCATGGAAATCCTCGATGAAACTGTTGTGTTCAGTTTGGGAGAATACTTGTCATGGTAGTTAATATTTGCTATTATGTCTTAGGCCCTTACGGAAAAGCATCCTTGCAACAATCTTACTAGATACTACTATTTCCATTTTGTAGATATGGAGTAGATTGCTCAAGTTTATGGAGACAGAAAATGATAAAGTTCAGTAATGATGAGCAAGCAGAGATGGTTGGATGCCTTCATTCGTGTGTTCAATCAGGCAACAGATTTTTTGCCGAGCACCTATTTTATGTTGGACATTACTCTAGAATACAGGGATGAGTAAAACTAGACAGTCTCTGCTTTCATAGAGCTGACTCTTGGGAGAAGAGAGACAGACATTAATTAAACTATCCTTCTGTGCATTTATAAATGACGTAAGTGCTCTTCAGATGAGGAACATGGTTCTCTGAGATGTTGGACAGAAGAATCTGATCTGGGTTGAGGGCTTGCAGAGTTGAAGACTGAGTAGGTGGATCAATCGGAGACAGTGGGAGACAGGTGGGGACAGAGGGGAGCAGTGTAGAGGCCTTGTGGAAGAGTAGTAGGACACATTTGTACACAGGAAGTAGCCTGAAGTTTTGTGTCTTCCATCTCTCTCTCTCCTTCCATGAGAAGATTAATTGGTGGCTTTTGGGCAGTTAGTTCTGTGTTAGACCAACCCTTGGCTATTATCATCAAGTGGCTTTTTATAAAGCTTCTGTCCACATGGCAGAACAAAGGATGAATTACAGAAACGAGATTCTTCTACTCTAAGGACTTAGAATTAGACCTGAAGAGTAACTGGTATTTGTAAACAGATGAATTACTTGACCATATATATAACAAACTCATAGACAGAGAGTGGCTTTTTTGAAGCACACGTGTGTGTTTTTGTGCGTGCGTGCGTGCGTGTGTGTGTTTTACTCTCGAAGACTTTGTAGATCCTAGAGTATTAGAGGTGGGAGGGACTGAAAAGATTGTAGGCCTTTTCTCTGCCTGATCCATGGGTGTTCTTTTTATATCTGCCTCTATTTGCTAACTCCATTTTGATATATTAATGACATTCTGCTCCCTTTGGGACTGATTTTGTTAGGAAAATATAACTAGTCCTCACATTACAGTGTAATCTATCTTCCTGTAACCATCAAAACCTCTTTCCCTAGAACAGGGTAGAAATTTCTCTTCCCCGAGGAGCTCAGCTGTACCTGGAGTAACTTCTCATTATGTCTGTGGCTGTACCACCTGCCTTGACCACCATTCCAGGCAGCTCTTTGAGGGATGGTGAAGGAAGCTAGCTCCTTGAGTATTTGTCATCCACAGCCTCCTGTGACTCCTCTGACCTCAGAGTACCCTCTCTCCTGCCAGACTTTGCACCTAATAGTCTTTTTTCTCAATCACTCCCTCCTTATATATGACAATTTGGCCAGATGTTTGTGAAAGGCCCCAGAAGAGTTAAATTCTTTGCTAATGAAAGAATACTTGATGATTCCCATTGATGGAACCCTTGATGCAGCACATCTGCCCCTTTGTCTATTGCTTTTCTTTTTTAAAAATATTTTTATTTATTTTATTTAGTTGTTCATCCTGGTTGTTTCCATGGGCCCTGGGGCCCTTGGGATGTATGTGGACTGCGCCCAGTGAACTGAACTGCTAGGCCACCACTATCGCCTTCCCACTAATCCTGACATCTCAGAGTAGAGTTTATCCCCACCCCTGACCTCAGTTTCCTTTCATTTATATCTAATGGGGTGGCCAAGCCTTGCGAATTCTGACTTTTTTCCCCAGTGTAATTTCAACCTCAGTTTTAGCCCTGAAGGCATGTGTTACTGTAATGGCTTCCTTCCTTCCTTCCTTTTCACTTAGCACCTCTGTGCCTGGGTAAGTGCCTGTTTCCTGCCAATAAAATGGGGCTAAGAGTACCCATCCTATAGGGTTGTTGGCAGAGATAGGATGCTATACAGAGAATGCTTAGAACAGAATGCTTCTGCATAGTAAGTGCTATGGAAGGAAGTGTGGACTAGGAATATTATTATTAGTGACCCCCTCCAATTCTTTGCCAGATGTACCAGCCCTAAGACATTCCTTTTATTCCACCACTTTTCAAAAGTCTCTCTATTTAGCAGTAATTTTCAAAATGAGCATGCCATGCCTCGACATGGGAAGAGAAAACGATGACTTCTTTTATATTTTTGTCTCTGGCCCGGGTCTCAAGTCTGGGTCCGTAGGCTTTATACAGCTAGCACCTTAGCTGTCTTAGCCCCAATGATGCGACCAAGTGTTCCACTTTGTGAGTATGTTTGACACTCTGTCTTTGAGTTAAGGTACACATTTATAACTTACAAATGTGTATAATGTAAGTGCATACTTTAATAAAGTTAACAAAAATACCTAGTTTAATGGTATGTTGGAAATATTTACTGATAGGTCAATGCAAATGAGTTTGAGGGACCCAGGTCTGGACTGCCCTGCCTGGCAGTCCTGACTTGTCGCCCGGCCTTCCTCCCATGTGACCCTTACTCTGTCCTTCCTTGCCTGCCTCGTGCCTTTGATTCTGTTGCTCATCCCTCTCCCCACCCCTAGAATATTCTCCCATTGTCTTTTTCCGAAGTTCACCTTAAATGCCACTCACTCTGTGAAAGCTGCCAGGACAAATCTAACTTGAACGGCTTCCCCACGCTCCCAAGGCATTCTTTGTCAACATTACACATTTGGCTCCTGTGGTTTTGTGCCTTGCTGTTTTGGGACTTTTGGCCATGTTTATTTCTTAGCTCCATAATTTTTCTGTCAGTTCCCACATGGACACACCTCTATGTTTTAGTTTCTAATTTTATTTTGAGCTGTTTGTCATTCCTCTCATTTATCAGGAGTCACATACCTACACCTTTTGGATGACATTAATCTATCTCCTTTCTATCACAGTAATATATAATGCTTTAAGGAAAAGATTAATTTGTTTCATCTGTGAGTTGAATCTCCTTGGAGTTGACGGCTTGAGGCAGGTGTTTCATTAATGAGCTTTTTTGGTATCTGGAGTCATTATTTCCTTTTAGCCAAGTGACCTAAAATCATGATATTTGCTTTTTAATGCCTTTATTTCTACACTTATAGTCCTGAGTTCTGCATGGCCTCTGGGGAGGAGGCCATTCCAGTGAGGAAAGCTGGAGAGTACACAGAACACATCCACTTAATCCGGTTTCCCCTCTGCAAACATTGTAAGAATGCCTGCTTCATCCGCCGGTTTTGTCAGCTCGTGACAGCCGCTGTGCAGTCAAGGAACTTCATTGGTCTTAAGAATCAGAAGATGCAGGGTGAGCTCTTGATTCCACCACTTGATGGTTATTTGGATTTGACCACATCATTTAACCTCATCTATAAAATAAATTTAATAATCTACACTTTGCAAAACTATGAGGATGAATGGAGATAATGTGCCAGATACCTGGAAATAGTCAGTAAATGTCTATTTAAAAGAAAAGGAAAAGGAAAAGAGCTCCTTTTATCCCCTGTGAGCCTTCTGATGCCAAATATATTTTGGGAGAAATGGGCAGCTGCAGAGTGTTCACCTACCTCACTGAGCAGCCTCAGGCTGGACACCGATGCCTGGGCATCCAGTAGGCCTCGTTTCTGGACTTGTCTCTAATAGAATGTGTATGGCCTCCCCAGGGAGCATGAAGATTAATTAGTTAATCTCTGTAAAGTGCTTTGAAGGTGAAAAGTGCTACATAAGTGGAATGGTTGAATTGTTATTGGAGATGTAATAACGGTGGCACCATATTCTGGCAGTCTTGCCTGTCTTGGACATCAATAATCAATAACAGAGACGGTTCTGAGATGTTTTACTTGATAAGGAAGGCTTCAATGTGGAATTTGTGACAACACAGTTCTTTTCTGCCAATTCTTCCCAGCAAATAGATGGTAGGGTCATTTAAGACGTCACTGTCTCATGCTCTAGCTTCTTGGGGACCTCCGTGCTAAGGCAGTCTGTGTGTAACTTCTAGCCAGTTCAGATAGAGGACTAGTCTGCCAGTTTGGGATGTTTTGTGGGTTCTCTACTTCTGGGATTTTTTTGGTCCAATCATGCAGAAGCTAAGGAAGAGTGTTGAGTGGTTATCCAGTGATGGGGACGAGTGTGAATAAGGCATGCAGAGTGCTATCATGGACTAGCAGAAGGGTATGTGGCTCATCTGTGTGACTGTAGGCTGGTCAGTTTCTGAGTCTAATTTCATCACCTTACATGGGCACGTAGTATTGTTAGAGTAACAATGGCGGCTCACAGGAGGGTGGATTTTGCTTTCTGTGGAGAATTGAGAAGTCAAGAAAGTTCTTACCGAGCTTATGGTACATGGTCAGACTTGAGCCATAGTTTACCAGATGAATGATGTATAGAAAGGGCATCCATGGCAAAAGGAGTAGTACATGGGAAGCCATGACCTAGCACATCTGAAGGGAACCACTTCCAGCTCTTTTACCTGGAATATACCCATGGGACTTTGCTCTCTCTTTGAGGAAACTCAGTCAAGTTCCTGTGACCTCCTTGCTATCTGTGTTGGTGTCCATGAGCAGATTGATCCTGATAACTGTATCCCTGCAAGATTCTGACATTTCCTCCATGAGTCTATGGTTGTTTTTTCACTGACACTATAAGCCATATGTTGAATGTGGGGCCAGATGAAGTTTTGATACTAAACACAGAGTATGTAGTAGATTTGTCTAGAATTTAATATGCATTACTTGATGTTTTGTCTCTTAAGCAAAGTTTTTCTTTGTTAAAATAAACATGTATAAAGAATTTATACAGCGCACATGGTTATGCATATTTATTGCAGAGAATCTGTTAATAATCTATGCCTCATCAGATTTTTGCATTTCTGTTGAAATAACAAATGCGGCGCTTGGTACAACTGAATGAGTTCGGTGGGTTTTCTCTTATCTGGGAGAAGAAAGGCCATTTCTATTTTTTTGAAATTTCATGTTTTTCTATCGTCGTTATCACTGGCCATCTTCCCAGGTAGTGCATCTAGGGGGCTGGATGCTTTTTTGTCTTCCGATGATTTTGTCTCTTTTATTTTCTTCCCTCACTCCCTTTCGCCCAGAACATTTAGCTGCTTGCCTGGTGGGGGTAAGAGCATATATTCTAAAAGGTCCTCTTATGTTATGTGGTCTGGAAAACCATGAAGTTGGCCCAACTGAGCTCAGGGTCAGGCCCCAAGAGATTGCAGCACTGGGCAAGTCAGGAGCCTGGGTGACTTCAGCGTGGCTGACAGGGATCTGGACAGGGTGAGAGAGAGGATAGCTGGAGAACAGACGTCTGGGCAGAGGACAGGAGGGTGCTGGGAGGGGAAAGACTGGGTAGACCGTAAGTCGTGGTTGAAGTACCTTTCGTCATGTCCATATCTGCTAAAATGCAGGATCATAAGCTTTAGAATGAATCACTTCCTGGTATTTACCATGTGTTTGATCTTGGGTAAGTCATTTCAGGCCCCTAAACCTCAGTTCCCACATCTCTAAAAATGTGAATAAGCATGCTTTCTTTACAGGAAGCTAGGAAGGCTCTGACATAGTAGCTGGTCCTAAAATAAATGTCTATACTTTCTTTGGTAATTTGTAGCCTGCCTATGAGAGCTCAGTCGTGGAATGTAGCCTTAATTCAAATACTTTCTGATTTTAGAAACTGGCAAGGTGTTTACCTGGGGCCGTGCTGACTATGGTCAACTAGGGAGGACGTTGGAGTCTCACGAAGATTGGAACCTAGAAAATCAGGCTTCGTCCCTTCCCTGCTCGAAACCACAGAAGAGCACGCCTTCCTCTCTGCATTGCTTATCAGGAGCAACTAAGGTAGGAGGTGACTTTCCATAGGTGAAATGTGTCTCCTTTTCCTTGTCTTTCTGTGAAGCATTTACTGAGGGCCTACTGTGTGCTTATAGTCCAGCCATTTCAGTAGGTTTCATGCAGAAATCTGAAGAGGTCCTTGCATTCAAGTTATTCATGGCTTAGTATGGTAAAAGAGGTAGTTACCCAGATAACTCTCCCACGAGAGTGTGTAACCCCTTCAGAGAGGTTCTGAGCACTCCAGGTTCACTTCAAAGAAATAAATTCAGGACATAGAGTTTGGTTCGGGTTTCTAGGAGGACATGGCTCTCAGCTGTGCCCTTGAATGTGGGCCGGACCTGAGCCAGCTGCTGTTAAGACAGAAGTAGACATTCAGGCAGTCACAACAGTTTAACAGAGTCTTGAGGTTAGCAAAGGGAAGAGAGTGTTTGAGGGGGGTGGGAACCACTGGGGGTTCAGTTTGCCTGGAGCATGTGGCATCTGTGGGAGCAAATATGAAATAATATCAGAAAGATGTTTTGGAACCTGATCAAGAGGGCCTTTAATACTGACCTAAGTATTTTGCATTTCTGTTTATATTTCCCAGTGTAGAAAACACTGTTATTCAGTGACTTACTCAGGTCCTTTTAGTTCTCTGAAATGTCTTGAATTTCTGCATTGAGGTAGGAGTCTTAATTTCTCCAGGGTATGTGTTTCTGTTACTAAATTTTACTTTTCTGCTATCCTTTTTAAAAAAAGAAAAGTTTAGATTTTTGAGAAGAATGAGGGTGGCCACACAGGAAATGTGCCTCTGAACCAGCTTGGTTTAATGAAGGAATTCAGTTTTCATTCAGTCTGTCAAAAAAGTAATCAGCTAGTGAGACTTCCATTAATAGTGTCAGACTAATTACAACCCTCGCCTTACCTAGAGGCCTCCCCTTCCCCGGAGGCCTGCCTGGCCTCCTCCTGGCATGTGTAGGACGGTTCTCAATTTCTTCTTCACATGCCAACCCCAGTCCTCCTGGGCCTTTCCTTAGTGCTGGCCAAATTTGTCTGTCTTCCCCTCTCTTTAATTGAAAAGGTACTAAACAATAACAACACAAAACAATTTGTACATGGTAGTGATGATGATAAACCATCTACCATCTTACCACCCTACACAGCACATTCCTTTTTGCATATAGACATGCACGTACTTTACAAACTTGTAGTGAGAGCTTCCATGATGTTTTGTATTCATTTATCCCAAGTGATTTGCTTTGTTTCCTCTTGGTCTATGAGATCATTAAAAATGGCTATGTAACATGATATGCTTTGAAGGTTCTGGTATTCTCCAAACCATTCTTTGAATGCTGGCCATTCCGATCAGCTCTCCACCCCTCTTTCTGTCACTTTGGTGGATTCCGAGTAAATACCCTGCTGAACTGTTTGCTTAAGATGTGGTCTTGGGGATGAAGCTGCAGAGGCAAAGGCCATGAGCATCTTTATGACTTTCCCTATATTCTTCTAGGTTCTTTCTGAAAGGGTTTGACTCCATCAGCAGCGAAGGAGGAAATAAGCTAGTATTGTCTGCTTAGTGACTTTAGGTGCTGATGGCATGGGACACAGTGCCTTAGACTCTTTAGGTTTTCCTTGTCTCTCGCAGGGTGTTTCAGACTTTGTGGTGTGGCAGCATAGCAGAGGCACAGAGACTTAGCGGGGTTTTCTGAGTCTCTGATTTTACTGGCAAGATGAGGATAATAATACCTCCCACAGAAGGGTCATCGATGAGGATGCAGAGTTTTAGCATGCAGAAGGTGCTTGGTAACTCTTGGTTCCTTTCTATTCTTCCCTTTTAAAACCTTTTATCACCCTATGGTGGCCACCATGTGCAGCACTATGACAGGCATGGTCAGTGCAAACAGAGAGTCTACGATATGACTTTCGTGTAGCTTCTTACTGGGGCAATCTGAGGGGTTGGCTTGAGCCTCGAGCCCCTGGCCCTCCCACTCTGCTCCAGTCTCTGGTTGTTGCTGTGTGTTCCTGCTGGTCTGACTGCAGGTGCAGACTCCAGGCTGTTTCCTGTCAGTAAATGGGGTGTGGGAATTTTCTCTCGTCGTTGATGTCCAGGCCTCTGTTTGCCTGAGACCCAGAGAAGGTTGGACTTAGTTATCAGCTGCTAGAATGGATTCACCTTGGAAAAGATGAGAGCCATGTGAAAGTAGGTGCTACCTTGGTCAGGGGCATGGCCAGGATAGTGCAGGGACACCTGGGGAGACAGGAACAGCTTTGAAGTAAGCTGATAGTCCCAACTCCAAGGAACTGAGTGTGTCCCAGAGCTGACCCGTTGCCTCCTTCAATATCCTAGGGATAAGCAGAAGGAGGGCTAGACTGACTGGGCTGGGGCACCACATAGAAAGTCTGCTCAGAAGGGTCCAGAGAGACAGCCAAGCGAGGGGAAAGCACAGGTATACCGAAGTGGACTGTGTTATAGCCATCCCTTCTTGTGAAAAGAAGAAAGCAACTAAACATAATGCTATTTGGTAGTTATTAGGGGGCAGGCAATGGATTGCATGCTTTACATATATTATTTCACCATCACAGTAAGCATAGGCGCAGTTTTTAGTTGTTGCTTTGCCAGTTAGTCAACCAAGGCTCAGAAGAGGTCAGCCATTGACCCTGGATCACACATAGTAGGTAAACGGTGAGCTGGGACGTGGGCTTGAAGTACTTGAAACTCACATGCTTTCTCATGAGGTGAAGTCAAGTTGCATATGTCCTTTGGTACATATACCCTTATCTGGATGAAAATTCTGGAAGTTTGGGAGTCAGTGTCTGATTCTGTGAGTATCTTAATCCTTTCTTCGAGCTGTGTCTCATCTTTAACCTGAAAAAGACTTGAAAGATTTCAGACCAGACAGGCCTTCCTTTCCTGTTCTTATAGTTGCATGCATTTCTAAGCTTTATGTTAGCTGCTGCATCTCTAGCCACTCCAGAAAATTCCAGGGATAGTCCAGTGACTGGGATTAATTCCCACATGCACATGTTGGGACAGGGTGTGTGTGAACAGTTTTGTTTATGCCTTCATAGCAAACATACAACACAGTAGTGTTTTGCTTTGCATGTCCTAGATGGGACTGCTACCTGCAAATTTCTTGTGGACCTTTGGCTCTAAACTCTTCCCACAGGTAGAAGCCTGCATTTCACCGTTGGACAGAGGTGTTTCTGTTCACTGAATGGATACACAGTTCGGGTTGGACCCCTGGTCTGTTAGATGAACCATCAGGAGGCCTGTCTGACTGAAGGTCAGGTCTTATCTCTGAGGGGACAAGAACTGGATTGGGAAGTAGAAGACCTGGGTTCTTACCTTGGTTCTGTCCAGACTGATGGAATTTGGAGAAGCCCCTTTTTCTCCTGGACCTTTGTCCCCCTTATGTAGGTCAGCAATATTAGACCAGATGCTGCCTAACGTACCCTATAGATGTACAAGTCCCTTCTCTCTCTGATTCTTATTGACAGAAATGACCTCTACTTAAATTTGTTACGACCCCTGGAGTCTCTCAGTGTCATAGCCAAGATCATTTAACTTCTACCTGCTGGCTCAGCTTGGGCAGAACTGGGAATGTTAACTCCTCTCCGGGTTCCAGTCTTCAATGCTCTCTCAGTCCTGCTCTGCTTCTTTCCCTTAGCTCTGTTCTCTGCTCTTGTTCCTTGTCCCCAGACCCTGCCAGATCTGTTTAGATCTCTGGCACTTAGTAGGAAGCTCTTGCTTCTTAGACCCCGGACGTCAGTATAGCACCCCTGCTCCCCGTTTGGTTCCTTATTTTTCCAGGACTGGGATCCTGCCGGTTCCTCCTGAGACTTGCAGTTTGACATTGACCCTCATCTGTGTGACCCTGCCTTCATTGCTGGGGGCAGGCAGACCTTGGGCACACTACCTTCCCGATGCCCTGCCAGCCACCCCTCCACTGGCTCTGTGTGAGCAGTTCCACCTTTTCTGCTCTCCTGCATACACCTTCTTCTTGGCTTTGAGTTCTTGCACATTCCATCGTCAGCCCAGTGAATAATCAGGATGCTTGTCCATTCCAGTGGTCCAGCCTAGTTTTGTATCTGACTGCCTGTCCCGCCTGCCTCATCAGTGCCATCCATCTTTCTGATAGGAGTACAGTCTGAAGGAAAATAACTTGTATATACATGATGTCATTTGATCCTAATGAGATGCTGCCAAAAAGGCCGGAATAGGACTGATCAGCCTCATTTAGTAATTGAGGAAACTGAGGCTCAAAGAAGCTCCCTAGGAATTAGGAGAAAACCTAAGACCAAGTCCGAATTCCGGTGTTTTGGAGGGCCTTGCTCTGGGCTCAGTCTGCAGCACTGGTCCTGAGTCATGTTCCTGGTTTAAATTCTGTCCGTGTTTGGTTGAGGAGCACTAAATCCAGCCAGGGGCTCAGTGGGCACGTGCCCATGTGCGTGTGCACACACACAGCCATGGGAGCGGGAGCAGGAGACTTGGAAATAAACAGGAGCTGAGCCATGCACTGGGCAATTGTCAACCCAAATGCCACAGCCCTCATTTTGCTGCAGGACTAAAACTGTTTGTTAGAGGATCAACCTGTGCACAGGGTCTAAGTGAAATCTGTCGGAATGAGTGGGAGAGGAGCTATTTTTAGTTTGCAGAGTCACTCGCTGGGCTGTGTTAGCTGAGGTTTGAGCCAGTCCCCTACGCTTTTCACGATGTTATTTCTGAAGGAGAAAAACCGCTTGAATGCTGTGTAAAACCCATTAATGAACCTGGAAGTTTCCAGGGCGTCTTTGTCCTGCAGCTCCCTTGGAAAGCTGCTTTTCCTGAATGACCTTCCTTCTTTCCTATGTTTAATGCATTTCTAATTTTAAGTTTGTGTCAAGACCGTGGGACTTTGGTGCCCTAAATAACACAGAAATCTACCACCAGCGATCAGCTGAGTTTGGAGGGCTCCGACAGAACTGAACACAACCCGAAAAAGCATTCCCAAGCTCCCTGGTAAGTAACCTGGAGCGTCGCTGCCACTCTCAGAGGAACACAAGGTCTTCAGGACCATGGCGCCCAGGCCGTCAGACCCTCTGAGGTGTAGCTGGTGTGCAGGTTTTAGAGGTCTCCCAAAATGGGGTAGCGGTGTTTATGTTCTGCTGGAGATTAGAATAGCACATCCATTCTGTAGCTGTTGGCCTAATGAGGAAAATTAAGACAAAACAAACCTCAAAGCTGTGGACTGGATTTGTCCAGGCGAACACTCAGAAGAGAAAAAAAAGCCACCAGACTGGGCTGTCTTGTTTGAAAAATGACACAGCAAGCTCTTATTTCCTACCTGCTAGTTTCTTACTTATTTGTATTTAACATCTCTTCTCACTGAAATATGTGATCCCTGGGGGCGAGGGCCTGTCGAGCTTGCTCAGAGCGGTCTTGGTGCCTGATAGCTGTGCTTGCTGACCGACTCAGCCAAACATGAAGGGAGTAAATGGTTTCCATTCCTCTTCTGCCTCTCCCCACTGCCTGTGCTTCTCACACCCAGGTCAGTTCAGGAGTAGGCACTTCAGTGTTTTCAGGCACCGAGCTGTCAGATGTTCTGTGGAGCCAGGAACCAGACAGGCTTTGACCCTTGAATGTGCTCAAACATCCCTGAAATTTCACATGAAGCCTCTTGATGACGGGGCTGAGTGTCCTCTAGTGTTTCACAGTTGCCGAGTGCTTTTGTGCATATTTATCTTCAGTTCTTCTTTTCTTTATGGTAATATTTATTATTTCTTTAGTTCACAACACTAAATTCCATTTAGGAGATTGAAATTGCATCTCAGTCTACATTTCACACCACACCGACCACCAGAGTTCCAGTGTCCTTTACCGCCACCATTTCCCCTCATCCCACCCCCACCCCCATAACCCTGGCGACAGCCTAAATGCCCATCAGCAGATGACTGGATGAAGAAACTAAAAATGAACTTGTGCCTTTTGCTACAATCTGGATGGAATTGATGGGGATCATGTTAAGTGCAGTAAGTCAGAAAGAAAAAGAGTGATACAAGATGGTTTCACTCATATATGAAATGAAACAAATGAACATATAAATTCCAACAAAAATAGCAGGACTCAGGACAGTTTTTCTTCTTGACTCTAGCAGATGCTGTGTCTCTGTCTGAGCATTACGTTAACCGAATGGGGCAGGCAGAGGAGACTGGGCCACTTCCTGTCATAGGAACTTGTGAGCTCATGGCAGGGCCAAGTGAAGTTTGTTGCAGGACAAACAGAATGTACCGTGGCTGTAAGAGAGAGTCTGACAGAGAGAATATGTCGATCCCATCCCTTCCTGTGTCCTTGGAGACCTTTTCTTTCATTTTCAGTCCTCCTGGCTCTATTGGATTCTTGGGTTGGTGTGGCGGGGTGGTGGGGTGGGAGGTGGTGACTGGAAAGGCTTCCTGAATCGGAAGCTTTGACGTTAAATGAGTTCTCCAGGGAGCTAATGTAAAGTAACGGGAATCTTGGCAAGAACTTGCATTGAGAGGAAAGCAGAGGAAGAGCAGCTGGATAGATACAGTATTGACAAGAGAGGGAGAAAGTGGGCCAGGAACTGCCGTGTCTTGGAAGCGCGGGCCATTTCGACAGGGAGGTCAGGGAGGTCAGGGACTGAGGAAAGATTACTGGCTTTGCCAATGGGGAGGTGTGGTGACACCTCTGAGAGAAGCTTTGGTGGAAAGGTGAAAACTACAGCAGGGACATAGGAAATGAAAGGTGGATGAGAAACTCAGGCTGTCGAGGTGCAGGCCCCTTGCAGGAGATTTAGGGGTCAGAGGAGTATGAGAACAGCTTGGTAACTTGAAAGGAATGCTTGGTTCAAGTTAGTTTTGTAAGCTTGGGCAAAGTGGAGTGTGTCAGAAGGTTGAAAGAAAGGATTAGTGAGAGTGAGAAGGAGAGAAAGCTTATGAGTAATGAGTTAAGAGGAAGGGGTGGGTGATAGCTG
Source organism: Solenodon paradoxus (assembly GCA_004363575.1). Taxonomy (NCBI): domain Eukaryota; kingdom Metazoa; phylum Chordata; class Mammalia; order Eulipotyphla; family Solenodontidae; genus Solenodon; species Solenodon paradoxus. The sequence goes on along the minus strand of RJWH01000643.1, from coordinate 487,412 downwards.
GAGCAGGGCCCTAGGGAGATGAGAGATAGGACTGGAATCTCTGGAAGGGGTCATTTCTGACAAGAAGGAAGGACGCTCTTTCAGCGCAAGAATGAAGAAACAAGAGTCTATGAGGATAGCAGTTTTGAGTTGGAAAAGAAAAATGCTTTCACTGAAGTGCATGTCTCCCTTGTCATCGAGCTGTATCTTAGTTTTATTTATTCAGCAAATGTTGCCTGTCTCCCTCTGTGGGCCATGTACTGTGCAACGTGCCGAGAATTTACAAAGCAAAAACAAGGGTGCCGCCCAATACAGTAAGCTCACACTTAGAGTTGTCATTGGTAGCTTCTCGGAACTAACTGTAAGCAAAACTATACAGAATGAAAGCAGGTCTTTATGTTCAAGGTCAGCTGGGATTTTTTTTTGTTTCATTCTCATCAACATTATAGCAAAACAACATTGAACAAGTGATGCTGTTCAAGGATGCGCTGTACGGTGACACAGTGCTTCTCAGTAACGTGGTCCTGTTCACACGTCCCTCTCTAAACAGACTTTGAGTTCTTTGAGAGCAGTCGCTGTCTTGCTTATTTTTGTGTAATTAGGGCCAGACCTGGTACAAAGTTAATAATCAGTGGAAGTATGCTGAAAAAAGTGAGAGCTCCTGTTGGGTGGCTAACCTCCTCCTATTAGATTGAAAGCCCAATTGTCTGCTGGTGTAATGAGGTTAGTGTGGGGAGGCCTCCAGGGAGGGACTACTTTGCTTTATGCCCTCGTGGCTCTATCCTGAGGTGTCTCGTAACTGCCTGGAAATGGGAGCAAAAGGACGCTGTTATTGGCCTGACCTTGACATGGTAAAGAGGGAAGATGTCTCTGCCCTCATCCTTGGGGTGAGGAAGCTGGGTTTCTAAGAGAAAGCTGTCGCAAGCTCAAGACTGGACAATACACAGTAGAGCAAGGACATGGATCTGCTTTGCGGAGCCCTTGTTCTTCTCTTGCTCTAGTCCTGTGCACCAACAGCTTCCTCCTGGACAGTTCTGACCAGAGTATGGCCTGGTTCCTGGCTTCGGCTCTTGCTAGGTGATAATTGGGTCTGACAGAGATCTGGTGGCCCTCGCCCCACTTGCAGTCTGGGTCACTATCTTATGAGGAAATGCGGAGGAAAGGAATCTCCTCAGTGAGGACCGGGACAGCAAAATGAGCTCATGGTTGTGGTAAAGCATGGTCCTGCTAGGCTTGGATAATGAACCTTGACTGGGGAATGAGACCTGGGTGGAATTTCTGCTCTGTTACCTAAAATCCATAGGATTTGTGTACAGTTAGAACTTCTCTGAGCATTAGTTTTCTCATCTACAAAATGGGAGTAATGATATCTTGTCCATAAGATTATTAAAAGATGCAAATAAGATATGCAATGGCTTTGGTAAACTGCAAAGTGCTGCCTGTACAAGAGTTATCATTGGGTTCATAGCCTATGAGCCACTCTATGCTTCACATCCAGGTTTTGTTGGAAGCATGGGCCAGAGCTGCTCTGCTGTCTTGATCACTTGAGATCTTAGGAGCAGCGTAGAACCACCCTGGAGCTTGTGGTAAACACTTCTTAGAATCAGACCCAGTGAAAATAAATGAGGCCAGCTGCTTAGTAATCCATAGTTGAACTGCATGTAGTTCCAGAGAGCATGAATTCCTGTAGAGGCAGCTATCAGCCTCAAGAACAAGGATGTGTCTGGTTTTGCTTTTTCTCAGCAGCAGAGAAAATTTATCAGCACAGATTTAAAGTCCTGGTGACCTCACGTGTCACCACCGTGCTCTGCAGCATTACCACTGCCCCAGGGTCACCCTGGAGCTGACCAGCTGTCTTTTCTTGCATTTGACCTTGAAAACAGGGCTGTTCCAGGGTGAAAGTAAATCATGCCGAGCTTTAGAGTGAGAATAGAAGTCAGTGAGGGTTTGAAGAAGGTGACTGGTTTGATGAGAGAAATGTGAAGTCTGTGAAGACCAGACGAGCTGTTCATGAATTGGTTGGCCGGGGACTAAAATGACCTGTGTCTCTACCATTGTTCCTGTAACTTGGACCCCTGTTAGCAATTGTCTAATTACAGTGACAGCTCTTTAGATGACCTCGACCTCATTCCAGAGGCAAAATGATGTACTAAAATATAAATCTGATTGTGCTCTGCTCTTATTATTTTTTTAAAGAGTCTGAGAAAATACAGAAGATATTCATTCCTACAACAAACACTCATTGGAACCCTTACTATATGGAAGAAACTTAGCCAAATCTTTATGATATAGTGGAGAATAAAACCTCTGTCCTTAAGGGGTAAGAGAAATATGCAACTTATAATCCCCAAAGCCAGTGTGCAAAGAATGAAGTTGTTAGAGTCTAAGTTCAAGGATTGTTATCATCAGCCTTGTTCACCATTGTAACCTCATCATCTGATTAGTGCCTGGCACACAATAAGTGCTCAGAAGTAATTGTGATAGGGGTGGATAAGTTTTTTATTTTCTCAGCTTCCCAACATCCCAATTTGGGATGAAATCCTAAATTTCTGGCTTCTCATAAGAAGTTCTCGATCCACCCCTATAGGAATACCAAGACTTTCCTTCCACCTTGCAGTCTGTAGTTCATCTTTCCTGAACCAACAAAATCATCATGTTGTTTGATACTTCTGGGTCTTTGCACATGCTGGTTCTTCTGCTTCCTTTTGCTCTTGCATTACTTGCCTTTCCCCAGTGGATGGCAAGGGTGATATCTTATATTCATCTCAGTATTCTTACCATCCAACCTGACAAACTTGCCTCCTCCTTCCTCTGTTAAGTTTTTCTTTGCTTGATGTTGTTATCCTTCCCTTCTGTACTCTGTTGAACTTCTGTACTTCGTCTTTGAATCTCTTTCCCATCTTCTCTGAACCCTCTTAAGATTCCTGAAACTTATTGGTCTGCTGGAGGCCTGGCTCCTTGACTATGATGAATCCTGAATTTCTTTTGTGTTTCTTAAAAACTTTCTCTTGCTTCCAGTCAAGATGGTGACCTAGTAGGATCAAGACTCACATCCCTTCCCACAGAGCAACTAGAAATTCACCTATTTTCTAGAAACACTTAGGAAAAGCAGGCACAGAGGCTGTAGAGACATAGCAGAAGTCATGATATACAAAGGGTAGGGGAGAATAGGTCCAGGTTCAGAGCTTCGCCACAGACTGGGCTTGGGATTATGACTGCAGTGGAGGGGGTGGAATTATGGGAAGAACCATCCCTCCCAGAAATCACGAAAGCAGCAGAGACTCCAACCACTGGGACCAGGAGATGGACCATGGGAGAGAGTCTAGATGCAAGGTAGAAGAAGGACCAGTGCCCTGGTTCTTTGAATGGGAAGCCTGGTCAGAAAATTATACTGGGTGCCACCATAAATGAAAGACAGCAAGGGGAATCTCCCCCCACCCCCCACACCATATTGCCCTGGAGCTGCAGGACCTATCCTCAGGCTTAAAGAAGAGAGTCAGAGGGAAAAGCCATCAGTGCTACCCACTAGTGCCACCCTGTGGGTGGAGGCAAAACTGCAGCCTGATTACTGATTGTGAGCCAACAGCAAGGTGGTCATTGTGGTTGGGAGCTAAAATGCTGGGGGAAGGCTCTGCATCCCCCACACAACCTCCAGCCACACAAACTGAACTTTGGGCAGCAACAGAGGGTCCACATAAGAACCTTGAAATCCAGCTAGTAGTGATGCCACAAAGCTCAAGGACTCCCAGTGTCCATGCTTACTCAGTGCAAGTCGATACCCTACACAGTGATGACTACAGGGAAATCTAATCCACAGAAACATAAACAAAATGCCAAACAGAGCAAAGATGCAGAGAAATAGGTGTGAAATGATGGATGATCAAATACTCAGGGGAAAATGAATACAACAGATGTATGCAAACTACCTGAGGATGAATTTAGGGCAACAGTGATAAATATACTTATGGAAATCAAGAAAATAATAGAAGAAGAAAAAGAGAACAGAAAAGAGAGAGAAGAAATGAAGCAGCTCAATACAGATACCAAAGAAATAAAGACCATAATAGCTGACCTAAGGAATTTAATAGAGGGACTCAAGAGTAGGATAGATGAAGCCACCAATAGAAACCAGTGAGCCAGGAGATAGGACAGAGGAATACATTCAAGCAAACCAGCAAAGAGATAAAAGAATGCAAAGAAATAAAGACAGCATTCAAGACCTATGGGATAACTCAAAAGAAACAGTATTTGCATTATACAGGTCCCAGAGGGAGAAGAGAGAGAAAAGCGGGCAGAAACTGTATTTGAAGAAATAATAGCCGAGAACTTCCCTAACCTGAAGAATGAAGCAAGTCTCCAGACTCAGGAAGCTTGGAGAGTCCCTACTAGAAGAAACCCAAGCAGACCTACACCAAAACACGTTGTTATCAAAATGTAAAAAAACACAGGATAAGAAAGAATCTAAAAGCATCCAGAGAAAAATGAGTCACATACAAAGGAGTCCCTATAAGATTGTCAGCAGATTTCTCAATGGTAACTACAGTCCAGGAGGGAATTGCATGACGTAGTCAAAAGGCTAAAAGGAAAGGACTTTCAACCTAGGATACTACACCCTGCAAGATTATCATTCAGAACTGGAGGAATGATAAAACCTTTTCCAATAAGCAGAAGTTAAAGGAATTTATCACTACAAAACCAGCTCTATAAAAAATACTGAATGATGCTATATAAAGTATAAAGAAACCCCACTTAAAAACAGTAAGATGACAAAAAAAGTGGGGAGGAGGAGAAAACAAAAATGTGGATGCTTAGAATGAGTGGAAGACTAATTTGCTTTCAAATGAAAATAGGAAATAAACATGGAATTCTTAATGCTAGCTTCAGAGTAACCTCAAAATATGTCTCCAGAGAAAAAGCAAAGAAGAAAATAAAAAGGGAAACCAATCAAAACACAACTAGACCCAACCCCCCTAAGAAGAGAGAAGAACAAGGACACTGGAACAACTCACAGAAGACAAAATACAAAATGACACTAAACAGCTGCATATCACCAACCATCCTAAATGGTTTCATTTTTATTGTAGAGGACTTTCACCTTCACTGTTAAGTTTATCTTAGGCATTTTATCTTTTTCGGTGCTATTGTGAATGAGATTTCTTTCTAATTTCTTTTTTATTTCCTTTCTTTGCATATAGGAATGTTGCTGATTTTTTGAGTGTTGATTTTGTATCCTGCCACTTTGCTGTCTTCATCTATTACTTCTCGAAGTTTATTGGTGGTGTCTTTAGGGTCATCTAGGTTAATATCATGTCACCTGCAAATAATGATAGTCTTTTTCTTCTCTAATTTGGATTCCTTTAATACTGTTTTCCTGCTTTATTTCTCTAAGACTTCCAGAACGATGTTGAATGGTAGCAGTGAGAGTGAGCATCCTTGACTTGTTCCAGATCTTGGGGAAAACTGCTACAGTTTTTCACCACCGATTATGATGTTGTCTGTGGGTTTGTCATATACGGGTTTTATGTTGATGTATGAGTCTTCTATTCCTATTTTGGCTAGGGTTTTTGTCACAAATGGGTGTTGAATCTTGTCAAATGCTTTTCTTATGTCTGTTGATATCATATGATTTTTTAATTTTTCCTTCCTTGATGTAATGTATTGCACTTATTGTTTTGCCAAGCAAGCTAATAAAGAAACAGACACTTTCTCCTTCTACATTGACCGCATATAGACTGCTGGCCTCTCTGCAAGTTCTACCTGCCCAAGAGCTGCCTCGAGCAAGGGCTGTGTGCTGCCAGTCCTGTCGCATTGGGTCTGGGCTCTGTGTCCTGGAACTGTGGTCACTGTTTGGGACCTCGTGAATGGCTTATTCATCCATCAGCTTGATTCTGAGGGTGGCTGCTGCCTGGAGCTTCCTGTTTGCAGACTTTCTTTGATTTTGGCATTGGTCTGAACCAGGCCTTTCTCAACCAGGCTTCTTTGGGTTCTTTATATTAGATGACTGCTTTAGGAGCCAGACCTGTAGTCATTCCACAGATTATTCCCGTCTAGTTTCTCCTCGGCCTGAGTCACTGAGGCCTTGCCTGATGGGCTCCCCTTAAGGTGAAGAGAAAACTGCTTCTCTTTCTTCCAAGGAAGAAAAAACCAGGTCATTCCGGGATGCAGCCTTCAGAACCCCCAAATCCAGGCCAGTTGGTAGAGGGACCAGAAATTATGACTACAAGGAAAAAGTTAGTCTTCATGTGGTTATATAATTCCCTCCTATGATGCAGTGGTTCTCCCCATGGGAATATTGTCAGGGTGGTGGCCACCTCCTGCACCTGCAGATTGCTATGTGGACCAGAGTTCTTTTTGCTGAATGCCTCATATCATCCAAGACCGGGAGACACCAGCTGTGGGTAGAAATAAAAAGAATCTGAGATGTCTTTGCAAAAAGAACAGCTACTATGACAGTCAGTCGTGAAGCTTCAGAGGGCCTAGTAATCAAAGGAGAAAGGAGAAAGGCAGAGTGGGAGCCCTTTCACAGGTGCTGGGAGGCTTCTTGATGACCTTCCCATGTGCCACTCAGGCGTCCCAGCTGGCTGGGGATGATTGCTCGCGGCACTGAACAAAATGTATATGTTGTTGCAGCCAGCACCCTCAGGATTAAGTGAGGAAAGTTCCTCACTCCAGAGGGTACTTTATTCTTTAGCATCTTCTCCATGGCTTTGTTTCCATGTGGTCCTTTTCCGTTAAGATTTTTCATTGGTAACCTGGAGCATGCACATCACTTGAGGATAGAGTCTGTAAGAAAGAGCAACAAATAGGGAAAGGACTGGGAAGAATCAAGAAACTTTACAGTGTGCCTTGATTCTCAAACTTCTTCTCTGAGCCTTAGCTTTTGCATCTGTCAAATACAGTAATGCTCATTCGGTCGACCTCTCCAAGTTGTTGTCAAAATGATGTTATGAATGTGAAAGCATTTTATAAGCTATAAGGCAATAAACAAATGTAAGTTATGTTAGTAGAATTCTTTGTCCTATCCAACCTTCTGTGGGTTTTCAGGAAACTTTATTGTAGCACTTTAGAAATTGTCATCAGTTATCATAGAGCAGGAGTTTGATTTGAATCATTTCCATGATTCTGTGTTCCTCTTTGCCCATCAGAGAACTCAGAGTTCATTCAATATATAAGGAGCTGTGGAGTTGGAATGTGACAACAGGGAGGACACAGAGTCCTAAAGTTTTTATGTGGAATGTGATGGGTAGTATATATCTCCTCCAGGTAAGTGCTGAAGACTTGTGAACAGAGAGACTAGAGACAGTGTCCAGGAAAAGAGTTGTTGGCTGGTTCTCTTGAGTCTTTGGGAGTGCTTCTCAGAGGAGATGAATTTTGAAGACTGGAAAGACTGAGTTTGGTGGGTGAGAAGATCAGACCACTGGCTTCTGCAGCGTCTAGGGGGAAAGGTTGTCTCCTGAGAAGATCAACCTGGGGAGGGTGTTGGCAGACTTGGGTATGAACACTGAGGTTGGCCGTTAAGAAAGACTTCATTGGCCAATATCCCAATATTTAAAAGCTTTTCTGCTAAGATTGGTGGGGTATTAATGAGTGCGGTTTGTCGATACTGTGTTATAGAATGTGGCAACATTTAGAAAATCTGTATAACTCAGCAAAGCAACATTTCGCAAATGACCAATGCATGAGTTACAGATACAGGCATGAATAAAAGACATGCTGAATTAAAAAAAGAGACTTGAGTGGGAACAACAAGACCTTTTGGAAATAATAGTCATAGCTCCTATTTGTTGAGTGTCGTCTCTGTGCCACTTGTGTGCGCAGCGCTGTGTAACCACCTCTCTCAGCCCCTAACTCATTCCTACGAAGCACTGTGCTATTTCATCCCCATTTTGTAGATGAGAAAGCCAAAGCTTGGGGATGTTGCTTATTGAAAGATTCGGCTAAGAAATAGTGGAGCTAATGCAGTGGCACTGTTTGGACTAGAGGACATACAGGTGACTGGATGGTGGTTTTTCAGGCTGGTGGGCAAAGAGGTGACTACTCACCTCACCTCACTCCCACCCGCAAGAAGTTCAGGTGTTGCCAGAAGAGGCAGAGCCTGTGAAAGTTTGTTCTTTCCTCCTTGGCACCTGGGCACAGGCAAGGGGAGGGCAGTAGAGCCTCCAAGTGTCTTTTCTTCCCCAGGAACTGCCACTTTAAGGCTGGGACAATGAAATGTGCCTTTGAAGAAATGAGAAAAGGTACTTGAATTCCTTATGATCTTTTTTTTTGGGACTTCTGTTTTCCTTCCTAGTGGAACTGGCCATGAGTTTCAGAGTATCTCAAACCCTAGTCCTTTACCTGCAAATTCTAATCGTGCCACTTTACAAGACCCAGATTAGAGCTTACCCAGTTGAATCTCTTTTGGTCAACTCTAGTTGCCATGTCAAATAGAAGCTTTTTGAAGACAGGTGTCATGTCTTGGTTGAGACTGCTCCTTTAATGCAGGGCACAGTAGCAAGGAGGAAACAGGTAGTGGGAATTTGTTGTAGAATTGAGTGGAAACTTTGTACTTCAGCATTCGATCACTTATGTGTGATGGTCTTCCAGAGGAGAGCCTAAGATGCTGCAGAGTGGGAACTATGTTTTAGGATTTTTTTTTTCTAATCTCATATTCTGTTGGGCAGGTGGTTAGAGGCTAGGTCACAGCAGGCACTTGGAAAAATCTTGGGGCCTTGAACTTCACCTGCTCAGAAGCAGGTTTGGAGAACTCTGCTCTGGGAAAGCTGTGTTGGTTACTAACAGAGTTGTGATATATTAGTTCTGGAGGCAGAGGAGCAAAAACAGAATGCTGACTTCTCTAGTTGTCTCAGCACGAGGGTCATAGAAATAGAAGCATCTTTTCCTAGTTTGCAGTGCTCCATTCCTCAGACACCTATTTAAGGGTAAGAGCACAGAGGCACACAAATGGTGCATTTCCCTTTGCACCCCTCAAGGTGAAATTTCTGCTACTGCACAGGGACCGGTGGGAGCAGATTTGTAGTTACTGCTGTAGAATGCATTTATCATTCTGATCCCCTGGCACATTTTGCCAAGCTGCATAATTTCCCTGTTCCTTCTTACACTCACCAGTTTCATGATGATGATGCATTTGGTGACCAAAGCATCCCTGATCAGAAATTGTGGTGTAGCAGAAAGAGCGATGTTTTAGCTAGTAATGATAGCAGGTAGCATTCACCAAGTTCTGGTGGCATGCCAGGTTCTCCACAAGCATTTCCTAGACATCATCTTTCAAATTCTCATACAACCCAGCAGAATTGGGATTGTTATCCCTCCCTTTGCAGATGAGGAGAATGAGGCTCAGGGGTGGTCACTTGTCCAAGGCCACATGTCTAGTAAGTGACAGAATTGTGACAAAGAGTAAAACTCAGATCCTACTGCCATCCTATGCTATGAAATACCAAGATTGAATTTTTAACTCTAATATCAATTCTCTATGGGCCCTCAGGCCTGAGACTCTGCTTCCCTGGGCCTCAGCTTCCTAGTCTGTGTAATGAGAAACAATTCTAAGGGTTCTTCCAAGCATTAAGGTCAATACTGCTCTGGTTTGGTTAGAACTCTCATCTCTCTGGAGGCTGATTTCTTTTAATTTTTGTGTTTTATTTTATAGTGCAGTCTGGCTGCTATGCATTAATTCCACAGCAACACCATTCATATCAGGCAATTAAGAGTATACATAGTGTGAAATAATATGGATTAGTATTGTCCAGGGGGACTTTCTGTGATGATGGAAATGGTCTATATCAGTTCACTCCATTAGCTGATAACCACATATGACTAGTGAGCATTTGAAATGTGACTAGTGGACAGAGGAACTGAATTTTAAATTTTATTTTAATCAATTCAAATTAAAGTAGCCACATGTAGCCAGTGGCTGCCATATTGAATGAACAGTGCAGGGCATAGATAGTATAATAATAGAAAGCTAAGTAGAGTATGGATTATTCCATTCCCATCATCTTTCATTTCACTTGTATATTACAACTAAGGTTTTTGACGTCCATTTTGATGTTTCCAGAGGCCCAATACTCGGTACATTATTAGTAAAAATATTTTTATTGGGGTTACTTTGATTTACAATAAAACAGGCTCAAATGTTCAGGTTGACCCCTCGTCACATATGCAGCAACGCAGCACACCCACCTCCAGACTACCGAAAGACCACCACCACTGACCACTGGACTCTGCCCCGCGCCACTTATTCCCACGCCCCCACCATTGATATAGTATCACTTTTGTATTGTACTTTCAACTTTCAGACCATTCACACATACACTCTTGCATTTTTTCTTTCTCTGCCTATTAGACACATAAAGATGGATAGTGCTATGTGCATTTATCAGATGAGGAAACTGAGGCACAGAGGGGCTAAATTTGCCACTAGGAGATGAGTAAACACTTTTTGCATGAATAAGTAACTTACCTGAAGCCATTTTTGGAGTAGTAGAAGCAGGCCTGGAAACTTAGATGTTCTAATTCCCTACCAGAGTTCCCTGTTTTCCTATCACTGGTGTACCTATCATAGAAAATATCCTGTACATTCGAGATAATTCTTTTGCTGTTATATGGGGGGCTTTTTTATTTGATACCCTCCAACTCTATATAAACATCATCTTAACGATAATAGAAAAAATATGTGAAAGGCCATAAGACTGTACACTGGAACCGTTCCTGTTTTGTGGATATGAGAACTGCAGTGCTAGTCAGACAGGCAGTTTTTTCATGTGGGATCTGTGATCAGGAGAGGATCAAATCCCATCTTGATTCAATTTCTGGTAATGGTGGAGTAGTTCTTTTAGACCAGCCCTCCCATAGAAAACAGCTGTAAATGACACAGAATGTGGAAAAGAACTACTTGAAGTAACTGGGCAGTGACCCAAAGCAACCCATTCTTCACGAGTGTCAAGGACTGTTCTAGAGTGAAGGATTCTGAAGAGACAACTACATGAAACATACAGCTGTGGATCCCTTTGTTCTAAAGGATGTGACTGGAACAATTGGTGAAACAAGTTTCATTGGTAATTACATACTAGTGTTAATTTTTTATTTTTGATGCTTGAATTACTGTTACGTAGAGGGTGTTGACAGTTTCGATGATAAATGCACCAACATATTTTGGCGCGGCAGGCCGTCAGTTTGGCAACTTGCTCAGAGATAATTCAAAAAAAAAAGAGGAAAAGAAGTAGAAACAAAGATGGTAAACTATTAATATTTGGGAAATATGATTGTACAGGGTAAATAGGAGTTCTTTGTATAGTTCTTATATTTTTTCTGAATTTATGTCAAAATAGAAAGATTTGAAGAGACTTACTGAACAATAACGAAAATAGAACACTTCAACATTTGTGGGATGTGGCTCAAGTAGTGCTTTGAAGGGAACGTGCATCTTAAATGCATATATTAAAAAAAAGAATTAGACTAAGTGACTTAAGTTTCCGTTTTTAGAAGCTAAAAAAAGAAAAGTAAACCCAAAATAAGTAAGATGGAAATAGTAAAGGCAAGATGAAAAATTAACGAACTATAAAACAGGCAAAAATAGAAAAAATAACAAAGCCAAGCAACGCTTTGAAAATATTAACAAAATCAGTAAAGTCCTAGCTGGACTGATCAAGAAAAAAGAGAAAGAAACGCACAAAATACCAGTATCAGGAATGAAAGTTGGTATATCATTGCAGATTCTACAGACATTAGAGGATATTAAAGAAATATTTTGAACAATTTTGTGCCGTTATGTTAGGCATCTTAGATAAAATAGATTAATTCCGTGAAAACATACATTTTATAAAAATTGACATAGGATTAAATAGAAAAATCTGAATACCTATTAAATAAATCAATTTATTATCAAAACTTTCCCACCAAGAGACTTTTGGCCTAGGTAGTTTAATTGATAAATTTTATTAAATATCTATAAGGAAATATTAATATATAGTGTGGTGACTAGTTAATAATACTGTATTTTGTAATTGAAATATTCTGAGAGTAGGTATTAAGTGTTTTTAATCATACACATAAATAGTAACTCTGTGAAGTGATGTGCTAGTTAGCTGGATTGTGGCAGTCATTTCACAATTATATGTATATCAAATCATGTTGTACACAAATATATACTATTTGATTTGTCAATTAAACCTTAATAAAACTGGAAAAATTTAATATCCATTTGTGATAGAAACTTCTGTAAATTAGAAATAGAAAACAAGTTTTGCAGTCTAATAAAGGATGTTTATAAAGTGCAAATATCATAATGGTAAAAAATAAAAACCCTTCCTCCAAAATCAGACTAAGGCAAGAGTGTTCTCTCATCATTTTTATTCAGCATTATCTTGGATGGCATTTAAAATGAGGGCCATGTAGTAAGACAAAGCGATTTAGGTTTAATAGAAGTAAATAAGTAAATTAGTTCTTACTGACAAATGACGTGATTGTTAACATGGAAAATCTTAAGGAATCTATAAAATAACTGTTAGAACTAAGAAATGAACTAATCAGAGTTCAAAGCCAATATTCAGAAATGGATGAAATTTTTATATAGTAGCAACAAAGAATCGGAAGATCTTAAAAAAGCAATTTCTTTTACAATTACATTATAAAGCATGAAACATTGGGAACTAAACTTGACAAAAGTGTGAAAAATATGTGCATTAAAAACAACAAAACAGTGCTGTAAAAAGTTTAGAAGACCTAAATAGATGGATTGGATATCACATTCTTAGATTGGAAGACTCAATATAGTTGTCAGTACTCCTTAAATTGATTTGTAGATTTAAAGTAAACCCAATCAAAATTCTGAGAGGCATTTTTTTTTTTTTGACGAGTTGATTCTAACATTTATTTAGGTTAAAAGACTTCACATGTCCAAAGCAATTTTGAAAAAGAAGAATACATTTGGAGGATCCATGTTACTTGATTATAAGACTACAGTATGTCAACAACAAAAATACAAATAACTTTATTAAAAAATGATCAAGGACTTGAGCAACCATTTCTCCAATGATGTACAAATGGCCAATAGTATATGAAGACACGCTTGGCCTCACTCACCACTAGGGAAATGCAAATCAAAACCACAATGAGATATCACCATACCCATTAGGATGGTGTCTATAAATAAATAACCAAAAAAACCAACAACGACAACCACAGAAAATAACAAATGTTGGCCAGGATGTGGAGAAATTGAAACCCCTGTATTCTGATGATAGAGGGGTAAAATGGTGCAGCTGCTATGGAAAGCAATATGGAGGTTCCTCAAGACATTAAAAATAGAATTGCCGTGATGATCCAGAATTCCACTTCTGGACAGGTATCCAAAAGAACTGACAGCAGGAGCTTGAGGAGTGTTCATAGTAGCATTTTCCAGTCATCAAAAGGTGGACGCAACCAGTGTCCCTTAACAGATGACTGGATAAGCAAATGGTGGTATATACATAATACAGAATATTATTGAACCTTAAAAGGAAGGAAATTCTGATGCATGCTATGACATATAGACACTGAGGACATTATGCTGAGTGAAATAAACCAGTCATAAAAAGGGATCGAGTTTAGAATCTTGATGCTTAGGAGCTGCAAACTGGGAACAAATAATTCAGGTACCCATGAATAGGATAATGGATAAAAAATGGTAGTTTGTTCATGCAATTCAAAAGGAGTGAAATGATAAACCTAATAGCATAGATGAAATGTCAAAAACACTCTACGTGAAAGAGGCTTTACACAAAGTACATACTGCATGACTCCATATATAGAAGTTCCAGCAGGCAGAACTGAAACAATTAATAGTTGAAATAGGTACACATTGTCATCTCTGTTTCACAGACGGGAACACTGGAACTCAGAGAAACTGGGCATCTGGCCTAAGGCTACACAGCGGGTCAGTAGCAGAGCTGGGTCCTGCCACCCAGATGTCCTGCCTCCCAGGGCACTGTCTTTTCCAGTCGTCCAGGTGGCCTTGTTAACGATCTGGGCTTTTAGTACATTGCGGGGAATGCTGAGGATGCAAGGTGATGTGGGTTTCCTCTGACTCCTCTTTTTGGGCTGGAGTGCTCTTCCAGTTTCCTCTAGAATGGACTCAGTTGATTCGTTCACCGCTTTATGTTTTCCTCTACCAGGCTGGAAGGAGAAGGTGTAGCCAAGCTGGAGAGTTCACTGACACTGTTATTAGTAAGGTCTTTTCTGGGGCCCTTTCCTCTGCAATTAACACCTTTACTTAAAAATAAAACAAGCAAATAACTGTGTTCCTCCTTCTTTCCAAATATTGCCAAGAATCTTCGCGGTGGTTCTTGGTGGCATGTCCTGGTGTTGTCTTCTGAGCAGTAAGTGCAGCTTGAGAAAGGGACTGACGATGTCATTACCAACGCGGTTTTCTCAAGGGAAATGACCAAGTCTAGAATAGATCAGCCATCTGCTGCCTGATGGCCAGGGATCCACTGAACTGTGACTCTGACCCAGGGGCTGACCTTTGCTGTGTTTGCACTTTGGGGAAACCCCTCTTGTCTTTGCTCCCTGCTGGCTCATTGACGCCCCTCCCCACCCTGCCCCAGCTGCCCCATCCCTCAGGCGTCGCACTGCCGGGGCACACCTGGATGATCCTGCATGCATGCAGTGAGATGGCACCTCAGCTTCTCTGCAGTGAAAAGCCCAAATTAATTCACCGTTGTTAGCAGTCCTCCCAGCCGAGAAGACGCAGCAGTTTAGAGTGTTCCAGTGCAAGAGGTGGGGCTGAGGAGAGAGGTGGATCTTTCTGTCCATGCTCAAATGCTCTTGCCTGACTTACCTTAATATTTCATTATCGTGAAAATCACTGAGTAGGGTGGGAGGTGGAGACAGGTTGGTGGGTGGACAGAAAGCAGAATAATGAAGCCCACCTTTTTTTTTTTGAGTTAGAAAAAATAACCCCAAACTCAGATAGACTTGGTGGCTTCACGGTTAAGTGCTGGAGGCAGCCCACATATATCCCAAGGATCCTAGGCTGGGGCTGCCAACCAAGATGAATACCTAAATACAATAAAAAATGCTTCTTCCTCCTCTCTCTTCCTGCCTGCCTGTCTCTGCTCCGCTTCAATCCTCCCTGTACCTTTCCTAAAAAAAAAGGAAAAAGCCCCTCACGTCTCACCTTGTCATCTAACTTACAATGAAAAGATGCATTTCTAATCTTACTTCTTTAATCATCTGTTCTCTTTCTCCTTGTCCTGACACTCTCTCTTCCTTCCACCCGACCCCATCTTCCACTTTTTCAACCCTCGCTTTCTGAGAATATGAGAATTTGAAGTGGTAAAGAAAATACAGAACATTACCAAACACCTGCCCCTTTCCCAGGTAATAGGGTGTCTAGAATATAACACTCACTCATTCAGAATTGATCACGTGTGTTATGCTCCGTCCCACACATTCACTGTTTGATGAGAGCAAGGCTACAGTCATGATAAGCAGGACCAAGAAGCCAGAAATGCATCGTCTTTCTCTGACACTCAGGTTCCATCACCCCATTCTCCTCTGATACCCACGGGTATCCTTCTGTCTCCTCTGGTGAAAAGTACGGGTGATTATAGCTTTCTTCATGTATCTACTTAGCTTTAGAAAGCTGTCTGCTCGATTTCTTTACCTTGGTTCCATATCACTGATCCTGAGGAAACAGGGGCTCTTCTGTACCTCAACCCCTCGTTCCTAGCATATCCCCTCTTTCCTGTTTGCCCACTGTCGAACACTTGAGTCCCAGGTATAAACTTGCTTTTTCCCCATGTTCTGATCATTGAAAACTTGTAATAATAACTAAAGTCTCTTGTGATCCTGATCAAAGAGATCTACAGGATAGAAGATTCTGGACCCCCTTCAAATATCGGGGGTCTAGAGTCCCTGATGAGGACTCTCGGTATAACGCTAATGTAACACATTGAATTGGAAATCAGAACACCCAGATTCTAGACCCAGTTTGCCAGTAACTTGCCGCATGGCCTTCCATCATTGCTCTTTTTGGTCTTAGTTTTCCCATCGATCACAAGCTCGTACAGGGGTACATGTATAAGTTAAGTTCCTTATGTTGTGACCAGGCCAAATCCCTACTCAAGTATGTTGTCTTTTAACATGCTTGGTGGGACAAACAAAAAAAATGTCTGAGAGTTGTACTTGACACTCTTACTCCTCCCTTCTCCCGTGGCATGCCTAGGATTCACTCCAGTTACAGGGTGAAGCCTTAGGAACATTCTGGTGCTTAGGGCAGTGGCCATGAGCACTGTATCCTAGAGCCAATAGCAAGGGCCTAGCAGCATGTTAGCTGGGCCACAAGGCCTTTAACATTTGGGTGTTAAAAGCTGGTAAGGGCTCAGTGGCCTTTGGCTGCTAGAGGATTTCTCTTTCTCAGCCACTGTTTATTTATCCCTGTTAGTGCACACCACTGAGCATCAGGAGACAGGAAGGGTGGGGCCAACCTAGTCCCGCTCTGCCCTGCCAACAATGCAGGGTAGAGAGATTTCCCAGAAGGCTTAGAATCCCAGATTCCTAAAGGCTGACCTAATCAGGTGCCATGAAGTCATACAGTGCTGCCTGAACCCTGTCCCCGGAGATTGTTTTAAGAAAGTTCTTGCTGTTAGGAAGTTCATCTTATATATGTGTGTGTGTATATGTATACACACACGTCATCCTTCATATATATGTGTATATGTATATACACACATACATGTACATATATATATCCCTGCCACCCTTTATTGTTCTGGGAGGTTGGTAGGACAAGGATTTTTTTTAAATAAATTTTAATTTCTGGTTACAGAAATGGTGTGTGCACATTATAGAATTATAGAACACCAAAATCATCTAAATTTCAAGGTAGATAAGACCACTTATAGTGTTCTAAAGCATTTTCCATCCATTTTTCTACATGTATTAAAAACCAAAGCAACTAAGATATGTATATTGTATATTCAGATCTTCCACCTGCAATTATATTGGGAACATTTATTCTGGAATAAATTGATTCTAAAATAAATCTAGACTAGTATTAAATATTCTTTTAAATATTATTTAATATTAACACTAAATATTCTGTTGTTCGGATATGCCCTAATTTATATCTTTTTTTATGCAAATCTAGGTTGTTTCCAAATTTCTGCTACTAAAAATTATGCTATGGTCATTATCTTTGTACCTACAATTTTGGTCAAATCTCTGATTATTTTCTCAGGAAGGATTTCTGGAAACTGGACTCCTCCATCAAAGGATATAGATGTTTAAGGTCTCTTGACATACATTTAGTATGGCAAGAATTGTTAAAGTTTGCATTTTGGTCCTTGATCCCTATGCTGATTGCTGGCATAGTGGCAGATGCATGAGCATCTGAAGTGTCTCATTAAAAATTCTCTGTACCTCTCAAATGAGAAGGGATTTTAAAAGCAGTCCTCTCATTCTTGCCATCTTTATCTCTCTTGAATGGAACCTTGACTGTGAAGGTCTGAGAGAATTGCTGGTTTCCTTGGCCGTCATACCTGGACCAGAGTATAGGCCTTGGAGAGCTTTATATTACGGTGGGTTGACTGAGGGGCCAGTGTTCCTTATTAGAGAACGAAAAACATGCTGTTCTGTGACTTGTCTGATGGGAATAACACATGTGAAAACACACGAAAATTGTGTAGAATTTTGCAAATGTATTATTATTAGGGTTACTTTGGGATAAAGAATGCTGGGACAGCTACTAGTACAGTATATAATGTTTGTGATGTATTAGAGGACATTGGTCTTTGAATAATAGCATGAAATATTCAGAGCATATTTACTCTGTCCCTCTTATTTTATGGATAAGTGAGACTCCAAGAACTTAATCATCCTGTCTAATGTCACACAGCAGAGTGAGCCTGGCAGCCAGATCTGTCTCTTGACTTCTTTTTTATTTTTCAAAATGAGCAGGTTTATTTAACATAGGTTACACCTTAACATTTAAAATATCACGATCTAGTTAAATATTTCATCAACAACATTGTCTACAAATAACATTACACAAAGTACATTTAAGAAAATGTTTTGGTTTGTGTCTGAACAATAAATACACAGGCACTTCTACACTGAGACAAGGAAGCAGTCATTACTCTGAAAAATTTTGTATGAGCAACATGTGAAAATATAGCCAGAAGAAAATTCTGGAGTTTCAAACCAACAAACCACTGAAGAAAAGGTCTGCAATTTCAACCTTGACTTAAATATTTGCTTTTAACTATGCCCCCCCACCCAATTCCACCCTCACATTCTTGGCTTCTTCTAGAGCCAAGTGTAACAATTAATTATCTTGGTAATATGTGCTTCTAAGGTAATATTTAACATTTTTACAAAAGTATTTTAACACACTACTTCATATAGTGTATTTATTTACTTTTTATGCCATTTCAAATAGAGTAGACAGAGTTCTGGGAAATTTCAGACAGACTTACCTTTAGATTATTTTCTTTTCTAATTTAGTGAACCTGAATTAATGAATGTTCTAATACATACACATATTCTTTTTTTTTTTTTTAAAGGAAAGGTACAGGCAGGAATGAAGGTGAGTAGGCAGGCAGGTGGAAAAAGAGGGGAGGAAGAAATATCTTTTTAAAATTTTTATTTAGTTGTTTACACTTGTTGCTTCCCGCCAGACCCCAACCCAGGGGTGTATGGCTTGGTCCTTTGGAGACAATTAACCTAACTGCAGCTCCACCAGGGGGCGCCCACCCATATAGTCTTAAGAGGTACATGGAGACGGAATGGTAATTCACCAATTGCCACCTCTAACTTCCCACTTGGTACCCCCTATAATCTCTTCTTTACCTTCAAAATCTAAAACAAATAAAAATGGAAGTGAGTTGATTGACTTGGGAGTAGGGATAGGAGAGTGGAGGGAGGGAAAATGAAGCCCTTTCAGTTGGCTGCCTGCTGCAGTCCCTCTCTTTATGGCAGCTCCTGAGGTACATTCAGGACACCAGGGCACCACAGGACACCGTTTGAAAACCCTTCCTCAAGGTTAAGTGAGAAATGGGAACTGGGACATATCTCTGAGTAAAAATCTGTTTGTGCTCAGAGAGGAATTTGAAAGGAATGTTGAGTAGTGAAAAATGATGTAGTGTTAGATGATGGGATTGTAGATGTTTTTTCCTACAAATACTTTATTATAAAACAATTTGGATAAAAATTGGATTATATAATTTTGTTAGAAACTTGGTTGAGGTTGCTTAATACATCTCATTCCTTTTACTTCATGACTGTAATTGTCTTGTGGCCTCACACCTAGGGATGTTTGTTTTGGAATTTCCAGAGGATGAAGGGTCTTTATGAAGTTTTTACGTTAAGATTTCCCCAATCATGACCAAATTACTGGTCCCATCACATTGAAGTGAACCACTGTGGTTAATAGTAGAACTAATGTCTAAACAGTGGGTCTTACCTGGAGGAGAACTTTCAGATACGTGCGTTTAATAGGATAGTGAATGGAAAATAAATGACATAGACCGTTTCTTTTCTTTCAAATCTGTAACTGGATTGAACTCTCTCTGGGCTACCAGCTGGGAAGAAAGCTAAGCTAATATTTGTCTAGCTCTGTGATCTGAATTGTTTGAGGGGTGGTTTCGCTTGTTTGATTTTGAGTATCCACTAATAATCCAGATAGATTGAAAGCTCTTATTTTGTTGAGTACATATTTACCATGTATTATATTAACTTTTATTAATATAGCAGCTAACAAAACATTCAGAACAAATTATCCATAGATTCATTCAATTGGTATTCCTTCCTGGATAATAACAGTGACATACACACACACACACACACACACACACACAGACACACGCACACACACACACACATATACACACACCTATCCAATGCTTTTCATTAAGGTTCATAACACTTAAAAAAAAAAGAATCCTAGTGTTTTTTTTATTCTTCAATTTATTCTAAAAATCACTTGAATCCTATTAATTCCACAGGCATTTGAAGCAGTGTGTTTCAGGGAAGTATAGCACCAAGACACCATCTTTAGTGAAAACTTTCTTGTAGCTGTTGTCATAGGAGGAGCAGAGCCACTTGATAGCTATTATTGATCCCAGCTGAATGGTCCTTTCAGTTGCTGTGGTAATTCCAGGATCATCTGGGATTATTCAAAGTCGGTTTTTTCAATGATGCTTATTTTAATGATCCAAAATGTGAGGCAACATCCCTGAGAATTGCTCTATTTGATATTTGTGATCCTTAAAAGTGGGACATTTTTCTTTGCCTTATTTTAAAACATTTAAAAAGTAACTTGTTTCTTTTAGAGGTGAAAAGAGGAGAGGGCTTGCTTGCTTGTCTGTGTGAATGTATGGGAATTCAGGTACTGTCTCAGTAACAACTCTTTCTCATCTACTCATCACAACAGTTTAGTGAGTTATCATCAAGGTTATTGTGTAACTTAATGTATCAGAAACCTAAAACCTCCCAGGTCATTAACAGCCTGACTTTTCCAGGAATGATTTCTGGTTGTGGCTGAGCAAAAACTAGAACCCAGGTCTTTCAATTCCCAGTTTAGAAGTCTTTCTAGTAGTTGTCATTTTTCTACCTCAGTTTGCCCTTTGTATGTCATAAAATAACAATCAACCAATACAGATTAAAATGAGAGAAAATCAATAGCAACCAGTAGTGAATTGGTACAATATTATTAAATTTACAATCATTCAAGCCCTAAGAGTTGTTTAAGCTTCCATTTAAAATGAAAGATGATAGAAATGAACTGTATCTTTAGGAAGATTTATGATTAACCATGTATGTATTTTCTTTTGTGACCTTAGAACCTCAGATCATCTCTACAGGAAATTTGCTGTTAGAGTAGAGGTGACTTTTCATTATTATTGTCTTCCTCAGTATTTAACATTTTGTGGTGTGCTGGAGGAAAATTGCATTTTGGTCTATAAAATTAGACCTAACTTGACTTTGAGTTTTATTCCAGGAAAATAGATACTTTAAAATAAAACATATTATCTGAAAACTTAATTGTAGTAAAATATTAAAATAATAGCAGTATAGTCCTTATCATCATGGGCACTTTTTATTACATGGTTGTTCGCACATTTAAAAATATCAACAATAATCCTTAATTAATCATGACTGATAAAACGTGTTTAAAAATAATCCATTGCTCATTATGCTCTCCATGCCCCCAGCCACTTGAAACTGCTTCTAGCTCCACCCCAAAGCAATGACAACCCCAGAAAAGACAAATCAAAACAAAATTGGACAGCAACTACACTGTGCTGGGTTGGTTTTGCCACCTGGTGGCAGAGGCTAAGGAATGTTTCAGTAATCCTTCACTGCCTCCTTTCTCCGTCCTGAGCAGATCCTACCTTCTTCTCTCGTTTGTTATTCAGACTGGGCAAATCATATATACCCATCTATTTGTTTCTCCCTCTTACTTTATTTTTTCCCATCATTTAAAAATTCTGTGCCCTCAGAACATTTATTGCTGTTTCCTTTTTTACATTCCGTCATCCTTCTATTTATGAGTCCAAAAAAGAAAAAAAAGAAAAGTGACCTTAATTGTGGCCGCTTATCCTGAAGCCCCGTGAGGGAATGTGTGGGAACACCCTCTGAAGTGACGAACTCTCAGCTGAAGGGACAGAAAGGACCTATATTTGGAAATGAAGTACCACACAGGAAAGGCCTAGGGCCTTCCACCTCATTGGCTTCTGAATAAGCACAAACATCCCCTTCTGCATTAGAGCCAGCACTTCTGTCTCTTCCTTCCTGTTCTAATAAACCAGATTTTCCCCCTAAAAAACCCATGTTTAAGATAATTTAAAAAAAAAAACCCAACCAGTTTTTTAACCAATTTCCTTGTTTTTAATTTGGGTTTAATGGACAGCGTAGGTTTTTTACCTTTTTTACTGCAAATATGCAGCAGTGGGGATGCTCTAAGGGAGGATTTCTCAAATCTAAACACATCAGAATCACCTGGAGGATTGTTGAAACAGAGTCTGGGCCCCAATCCAGGAGTTTCCAATTCAGTAGGTCTGCTGGGGAGCCTGAGAATCTGATTTCCGATAAGTTCCTAGGCAGTGTTGCTGCTGTTGGGACCACACTTTGAAAACTATAGCCCAGTGTTATGTGACCTCTATTGGGGGGTATAATGGGCAGTGTTTTGCAGTCCATTCTTTGGCCTCGGTGCTTTGGAGGCCATTTTCTGACATAGGGACTGAATCTGAGTCTGTTACTTTTTCTTCTACAGCTGGGACCACTTGATCTGTAGCTTCCGACTTTAAGAACAGAAACAGTGTTTTAACATTCAGTCTCCAGCTTTAAGAATAGCTTTGCTGTATTAAAGGTGCTTAGCGAATGTTGGATGTGTGTTTGTGGGTGCAGATGGACGTTAAGGCAAGGCAGCAGGCCTGGGATATTGAACATCGTTGATAGTATTGTTTTAGCAAATCAAAGGCTCTGGGTAGGAATGGGTTACCATCCTCTGTGTGACATTACATGTTTGTGAAGTAGGTCTTATATGTTTTTCTCTGTGTGCTCTTTTGGTGGTAGTGTGATTTTTAGAACAAATCAGCCATTCATTAAAGGTGTTGCTGTTATTAATGGAAACATAGAAAGAAGAAAATGATTCCATGGGTAAATTTTATTTGGCAGTTTTATTGATTGGTCTTTATAATACTCTAGTCTTTAAAAAATAAAAGAAGACCTGAAATACCCAAGCAAGTGACAAATGGTATCTGTTTCAGAGTGTGCCTGGGATGATATTATCTAGTAAATTGCAAATGCAGAAAGAACAGGTGCAGTGCTGAATCGGGAGGCTAAATGGCTCAGGAAATACCGTATTAGCTCTTCCTTATGATCATTTTATCCGCTGTGTAATTGGGAGTGCAGCCGAACGTCAGATTAGCGGTGTGCATGATTGAACAGCTCTCCCTTTGTCCCCTGATTACAGCTGGTTGACATGCATCTAGAATTTCAGGTCTCTTGTGCTGTAAGGGCCCTTTGACAGCATCCTAGTTCAGTCCCTTCTATTTACAGAAGCTGAAATGAGGCGAAGACAAGAAAAAAAATTGCAAGCCAGTTTGCCCCCAAACTCATATCTACTAGGTAGCAGAATTTAGCACTGAGCCCTAGTCTGAGTCTAGACCTGCCACTCCTCCCAGTGCACTGTGTTGCCTTTCCCTGTCTGGCCTGACTCAGTGACTGTATCCCGTTTAGACCTTTGGGCTCCCTTTAGTTGCTGATGGACAGGATAGCTGAGGAAGAGAGCTATGTCAACTTTTGTCTAAATACTTTAAAGACCATTTTCTGGCATGGGGAATTGGCTCAATCTTTACCATCTTTTCCTGTATCTGTAGCCATTTGACTGAAGGCTTGGTCCTGGGCCCAATGTTGTGTCTTGGTCGGGTAGATTAAAGAAACTCAAATTCAGAGCTTGGGAGTCAGCAAGAGGTCATTCGGGCTGCTACCTCTGTCCTAACCACCCCGGTTCCTAGCTTGTTACTCTGTGTCCAATTCCTGTCTTCACAAGTTGATAAGTTCCCATGGGTTGGGGTCCGACTTTGCTGTTATCAGTTCTTCTCTGTAGAAGAGTTGGGGGAAGGGGTCATATTTGCTGAAGATCTATTTGTGCCAGTTGCTTTACTTCCATCATTTTATTTTATAATATAAATATCAGTTTAGCACATCTCTGCAAAGTGTCTCCATTTTACAGATGAGGAATCTGAGGGTCAAAGAGATCTTTGGGTTTACTTAAGGAGACACAGATAATGAGAGGTGGACTGTGTTCCAGTTGATCTGTGGAGGTGCAAATTCCACATTTTTCCCAGTATGCCTCTCAGGGCCTGTGGTTTGCCCATAAATCTCAGTTCCTTCCCTTGTTTAGTCATGTTTATTGACTCCTATGGTATGCTAGCCACTGTGCTAGTCACTGGAGAGACAGCCCTTGCCCACAGGAAGCTTACCATCTTTTGGGGGAAGGTAAAGTAATGATGAGTGCAAAGAGTATTAAAAAGGAGATTCTACGGCCGTATATTAACAGGCAAGCCTAATCTAGTCCAGGGTCGGGTAGGGATAAAGACCAGACAAGACCTCTTGGAGGAAAAAGCATGTAAGCTGAGACCTGTGCTGAAGCATGAATGGACCTTGTATGAAAACCTGAAAGAAGTCTTATGTGGCAGGAATATATTGAGCAGTACTGGACAAGTGTCTTGCTACTTCCTAGATTTCCTTTCAATGCCCACCCACCTAGCACAGTGCCTGGCATATAATGGGTGCCCAGCGAATGTTTGCTGAACGAATGCCTGAATGGAGGAAATGACAATGAATGGCAGTGATGAAAGCGCATTATTTTTTTATTTTTTATTTTTTTACATATTACTGTAATAACTTACCTCGGAATGAATCACAGTTGCAAACAGCGTTTTTCCTCCAGCTTCTCTTATCTTTCTGTTTTTTTGGTTTCTTTGCTGTATTTTGAATGGCCTGACACGTGTCCTGCCTTTCCTTCACAGCCACGGGGTGTCTTCCTGCCTCAAAGAGAGCAAAAGCAGAGCTGCCCTATTATCCTCATAGTGGCTGCCTTGAGCATGAGGTTTGAAATAGCGTCAGTGATTTGATTTTCTTCCTCTGGGGATATGGCAATTGAAAAATAAATGTAGAAAGAGCCCCAAAGGAGGTTTTCTTGGGGGCATGAGAGATGACAGCACCAGTTATTGGTGCAATTTGACAATGCAGAGTTATATAAGTGGATGAAAAATAGAGGCTATTCCACCGAAGTCAGTTTGTCAGCTTGCCTTACTTAAGTGCTTTTGTATTCACAAAAATGGGTAGCCTAGAGTGGCTCCATAGCGCCAGTGTTTGCAGATTCCTAGTTCATGACATAGAAAATAGAAATCTAAAGACCGAGGTTCAACACATGTTCATTTAAACAAGGATATATGTGGGTTCTGTATTTAATAACTCAAATACAAACAATATCTAGTTTCTAAAGGATAAATTTCCAACCTGACAATTCTTCTAAGAATAGCACAGGACATTGCAGAACCCAAAACACATGAATATAATCTATTTGTTAGGATACTTTGGTCCAGAGAAGAAATTGCAAGCCAGTTTGAATCACAGTTTTGTTATTTTTCTTCCCAGATTTAACTTTCCCTCCCAGGTCTTCTCCTGTTCTAGCATCTAGACTGAGGAGTAGGCCTCATTCGCAGTGAGTGTGGAGAGCAGTCTTGACAGACATTGATTAAAACTGTATAAACGATCTTTGGTCCTTGTTTTTCATTGGTTGGTTCATTTATAAATTCTCTTATAAAACATATGTTGAATGCCTCCTATGTGTAGGTCACCACAGATACAGAGACATGTTTTACAGCTCTGTCCTTACAGGCCATACAGCACACGGGGGAGACAGATAAGAGTTTTCCATGTGAGATGAGGGAGGGAGAGCTGGCGCGAGCACCTTGTAGCAGTGATGCTCAGAGAAGGTGAGTCGTAGAGGTCTGCCAGGCTCAGCTGTCAGTGGGACTCACAAAGGGGAGCTCTCATCCCCACTCTGTGAAGACTGGGTTAGCTACAGTCTGCTCAGGGGGCACTCAGAGTCATTCTGCCCATGTCCCAACTGCAGTAAGAGCAGGGTTATTTAAGAAGGATAGCAGAAGCAATCACAAGGCCTGCTGCCGTGCTCCTTTCAGTTCTGTGTAGGGTTTGGAGGTCTTGTAGATTGATTTTTTGCAGGCTGAATAGACTATAGTCAATAGCTTATGGAGAATTTTATCACTAGAGCTTCACTTGAGATTTCTACCATAGGTGGTTGGGGAAATCAGGTGGTCAGAAATCCTCACTAGCAATGTATATAGGTACCAGGCTGCTGAGACTGAAAGGTGGAGGAGCGTTTGGCAGGTACAATGAGGAATTCCAGAGTTGTGCTTTCTAAACATTACACTATTTTTTCACAGTGTCTTTAGGATGAAAAATGGACACTGTGACATTGAGAGTATCGCAGGAAAGAGGCCCCTTTCCAACTTGCTGATGCACAGCCCTTATGTCTCAGCTTCTCTCCTTTCCTCTCCTCGCCACCATCCCTCTCTCCTCCTGTCCCTGCCCTGGCGGGGAATGGCAGTTGAAATACAGCACCGGCGTAGTGGGCAATGCAGCCATGCCAGCAGCTTTACAGTGTGCAGTAGAATGCCAGGTCAGAGGGGCAGTCCTGGCTCCCATCAGAGGGGTGGTGAAGGCAGGGAGGTGCCTCCCAGGGTCACACAGCACATTAGTGTAGACTCAGGACTAGAACCCAAGACTTAGGATGTTTTCTCTGCTTGTCTCAAAGTCTTGTTTACTGAATGAGACCATCTGAACTGGATGGTCCCCAAGCCAGTAGCTGGTCTCCCTAGCTTGGAAGCAAGGGCAAGGTTTGTTTAGTTTGTTACCTCCAGTCTTCTCCCCTTCTTTTCTTTCTACCCCATGGAACTGACTCTGTGAGTCTGTGACTCCAGAGAATCTCTGGGATTCCAACTGATACTGGTAGGCGAGGACCTCTCAGGAGACAGGTGGGGTTGGGAGAAGTGCTGTGGTTTCAGAGGTGACCTCTTTGTGGATTTTGGAGCTCTGTTTAGAGCCTGTTGGCTGCATGCCAGTACAGAAAGAGCTCTGGATTCGCTAATGCTTGGTTCATGGTTAGACTTCCGTGCATAATTAGTATTTTTTAAGTCATTTTATCTGAAGACGTCAAATTTAGAGGCTCTAAGTACTTGAGAGATATTTTATGGCTCACAGCTGAGTTTAAAAGGATCTTGTAGAATTTCTCCCCGGCCCTTGCTACTGGCCAGCTGCTTCTAATCACATTCACTAAAGTCCTGTGACAGCCTCATTCTTCTTCTAACTTCTTGCAGAAAATGTCATGCTCTAGGTCAGCCCAGGTCTTTCCAAGGAGCTGTAGAACAGTGTTTCTAACTTCAGTGGGCTTGCAAATCGCTTAGGAATCTTGTTAAAATGCAGATTCTGATTCTGCAGGTCTCTCAACAGTCTGCTCTGCAATTCTAACAGGCTCCCAGGTGCTGTGATCCGAGAAGTCCCCTGTGAGCAACCAGGTGATTGCTGAATGGAAGGCACAGAGGGGCCTTAGATGGATAACCCAGGTGAAGTGTGTGGCTGTAAAAGGAGGGTGCTGACGTGGCCAGGCAAACAAAGATGGACAGTTCTGCAGTGTGCAGCAAGTTCTGTGTCAGAGGAGCCAGAGACCTCAAGAAGGAGAGTGACTTGCCTGAGATCACACAGCAAATGAGTAGAAGGGACCAGAACGCGGTCTCAGGTGAACACCTTCCCTTTGTGTTGTATATATATTTCCTTTGCTGACCTGAAAAGTAGACATAAAGAAGTAGAAATATGGTTTCACACTGGAATGATCAGATTTAGAGCAACTTCGTCTATAACCAAAATCTCCACTATAGTCAAGATCCACTTCTTTAGGTTCTAGTGAGACATTTTCTGTGTCAACCTTAGGAACTTAAACAGAGTCTCCCTCAGATATTCTTGGTGCCCAGCAGGGTTTGTTGAGCAGAACGGAACTTGAATCCCTTCTACCCTGGAGCCAGAAGTTGTCCTGTTGCTCAAAATGAATTAGACTGGACTAACTCAGATTCCAGGAGCAACAGACAGACCTAGAACACTGAGCCAGCCATCAGGTTTCAGAGTTTGCTCAGCACTTTGGTTCTCGGCATGTGCTGGGTGTCAGAGGGGGTATGCTGGAAAGGGAGTAGGCAGGTTTTCCCCAGAGAACCTCACCAGGGGCCTGGAGTTAAAGGAAAAGCACAGCAGCTGAAGAACACGCTAATAAGCAGCGACACTATTGTTGGTCAGGAGATCCTGAGAGTGGGGAGGGGTACGCGAGCCGACTATGCAGTCATTTAGGCAGGGGGCAGACTTTTCATTCTCTAAATATTGATCGTGTGCCGACAACTCACCCGATGCTGAGCTTCACACTGCGGGGTGTGCGGTGAATTCCTAGGAGCTGTGGTTTCAGGAAGCTCCCAGGTAGTTTCTGCATCAAGAGACTTGCACAGGCAAGGCAGGACTCTAGTCTTCGTGGACAGTTTAGTAGGTGGGGAATCAGATAGAAACAGTTCAGGGTCATACTTGCTAGACCTTGTGCACAGAGCAGCACATGGTTTTTGGAATAAGGCTGATGCCTGGTGATGAAAGCCAAGGTCAGGGCACTAATGGATGCATACTGAGCTTATTTCTGAGCTGTGAACGTCACATACTTTAAACCTTTCTAACTGAGGATAGGACTGACTGGTCAGGGCTGGGCTGGAGCTGAGTCTACAGGTAAAGGTCAAAGGTCACCTGGCAAGGACGTGAAGCCCAGCGCTCTGACCTAGAAGGATGTCGCCATGCACACTTACTGTCTGTTCAGTTGCGTAACTTCCCCACCCCCACCTTTGGTTCTGATTTTAAGAATCATCTCATTCTGTGGTTATGTAGGGGAAAGTTCTGGAAGTGTCTTAGGATCAGGCCCTCTGGGATAGGACGTAGCAAGAGGCCGCTGTCCCTGTCCCCATGTAGTCTTATATATACCATAGCCTCTCAGGGCCGAGATGTCATTGGCTGTCTCTTCCGGTGGGGGCTAGTCACTAATGCTTCGCTGGGGAAAACTGGGTGAACAGGTATGTGACTGGAGACCATCGACCAGGCTACATTTGAAGGTGACATCCAGTGACTGAGCTGGAAGAGGTGTAATATTCGGTCATGATGTTAACTGTCAAAGGGCATCAGTGCCTGGCACCCAGTGGGCCCTCAGTCAACATTTGTTGACTGAGTAGGTATTGACAAAGTATGAAGATGGCACCACACTTCCAAGTACCTCCCCCCACCTACACCCCGAAATGGGCAGCCATTCGCCCGGTTGCTACGTTGCTACGGAGGGAGCAGTGGCTCAAGGTGATGTGTCTTTTGCCCTCCAGCTGGTAAATGGCTGAGCTGACACTAACACTCAGGTCTTCTGAGTGTCTCTCTAATGTTCCTTGAAGACACATCTGAAACACAGGCACTGCCGGAGATCTTGCTGTTGTTCATTTGATTTTTGGTACTTATTAAACAGATACTGTTTTTTAATGCAAAACTTTTTTTTTTAAAGGAAATGTGCCTCTCTGTGTGCATTTTTACCAAATTGAGCCCTTGGGTGTCTTTATTTTTAATAAGGGAGAAACACTTGGGTCTGGAACAGCTGAACCAAGCACCATTGCTGCCTACTTATTAGCTCTATCTAATTAGATTGAAACCAAGGAAGGAAGCAGCAAAGGCAACCATTTTGTGCTTAGCAGGAATGGTCACGTATGGCCTTAAGCCTTCTGTCCCCCAACTCCAGAAAGACGTCAGATGCAGCAGCTCCTTGCTTACATAGGGCAGAAGTATATTTCTACGAGGGTGGGAGAAGAGAGAGAGAGGGAGGGAGAGAAAGGAGAGAGGGAGAGGGAGGGGGAGGAGGGGGAGAGAGAGAGAAGAAGAAAGGAGGGAGGAGGAGAGAGAGAGAATATGAGAGACTCATTTCCGGGACCCTAGAGACTTAGTGATTCACTGCATCTTTTTGTTGGTGTTCAGACATGGAGGGCAAAGACATGATTGTTTTTTCTTTAAGAACAAGCTAAATAGAAGCCATTTCTCTGAAGTACTTGGAGAACCTTGGGTTCCTGTAAATGGCTTTTTTTTTTTTGTGTACACCTGAAGGGTTTTGTCACTGAAACGTGGGCCCAAGTTTGTATGTGCGTGGGGGGGTGCTTGCTCCATCCCAAGCCTGTTGTAGGTGGTTTTGTCAGTTGTCAGTGATGGCTGTGACCTCTAGGCCTGCTCACCCGGGGCAAAGCTTTCAGCTGGAATTTTCCATTTTCCTTGTTCTTCTGTTGTTGCACAAATTAAAAAGCAGGGAATGTGGAGAGAGGGTGATTTGTCTAACTCATGTTTTATATGAAGAAGCCTTGGGGGGATGCCAAGGGCCAGTTGCAGTTTTGCAGATTCCTTGAGCCAGCTTGCTTTGTTTCCCCTGCCTCTTTATTCTCATCTTCTTTCCTCTTTACTCCACCCCAAGTCAACCTCCCTCACTACCCTGCGTTTGGCCTGTCTTACTCCATCCACTTTTTCACCCTCCACACAGCCTTCATGATACCTGTACCGTTCATCCCCTGTTCAAAACCTTACAGCGGCGCTTCACCATCTCCCCAGAAAGGTTGGTTCTCCTTGGCAGAGGATGCAGGGAGTTTTTGGCTCTCACTGATTTCAGTCTGTGTGTCACCACTGCACCCTTGTACAGACCCTTCACGTAGCCAGACTTTCAATTTCAGCGCACACAAGATTCTCAGCCCTGCCCCTGTGCCTTTGCACACACCATTTCTTTCACCAGATTTTCATTTAGAGTTTCATTCATGTGTTAACTACTTCCTCTTGGAAATTTTCTGTAGATGTCCAGGTAAAATTAGATCCTTTCTCTCCTTTCTACTCTTGTAGTAATTCATATTGTGTTCCTACTATATATTTTTTTATTATATACTCTTTTGTAATCATTTGTTTAAATGTTTATGCCTCTGTGGACACCAAATTCATCATGTATTTGCTTGACATCTGCTTTATAATACTACCTAACCATTATTGCATTCTGACTCTAAATCAGGCGTTGAGCTAAGTAAGGGTTTTAAATACATTCACTTATTTCCTACTCCTTGAGTGTAGAGCTGATTATTATTGCCGCTCTACAGACTAGGAAATTGAGACTTCGAGAGTTTCATGATCACAGAGTTAGTAATTGGTAAACCCAAGATGTGTGCCAGGCACTGTACTAGACGCCGTAGGTATAACCTTCCATGTGACAGTGTCTTCCCTCAAGGAACTTGTAGTCTAGTACACGAGACATATGAGTCAGAGTGTCAGTCCAGGGTGCTCATCTAGCGATGAGGAGCTTCAGGTGCTTCAGAGGGAGGAGTGGGGGGTAGGAATGTGCAGGCACCAACCTCTGCATCCCCAGCACCCAGCACTGTGCTCGGTTATATCTCCGGGTGACCAGTACTCCACATCTAAGTCATGCCGGCCCACTCTCTATACTCTTACCAGTCCTTCCACGGTACCCCGCTTTCTGCTGAGTCTGGAATGTACTGCCTGCAGCCTGGGCTAGCCCCCATTCACATCAGCTGCTCCAAGTGTGTGAGGAATGTGCAAGAGCGTGTGAAGCTTTCTGGAGTGTACCAGGAGTCTCTGGAGATTGCCTGTGCTCAGCTCATTTGTCATTGCTTAGGCTTCCTGGAGTGTTTCCACCCTAGGAAAAATTTTCTTGGCCTCACGACAGAACTTCTAAGAACATGTCCCAGGATTGGGCCCTCTGGCACTGTGTCCTCTCACCCCAGGATCTCTGGCCAGCCTCTGCTGTGCTGCATCCCGTGCTGCTTGCTGGGCAGAGAGCACTGAGACATGGCCCCTGCTCTCCAGGCCTCTGGCTCCCAGAGCCCAAACCAGGTGAAGGGCAGACACTTGGCTCCCCCTGGGCCTGTGGCAGGGCTGGACCAACAGACAGGAGTCAGCTGAGGAGGATCGAAGAAGGTCGAAGGAGCAGGCAGACCTTATAGGTGAGTCAGCTAGGGAGGAGCACGAACTGAGTGCCACCAGGTAGCGTAGACTCTCAGAGGTCAGTTGAAGGAGAGACATGAAAGGACTGACCTTGGGATCCTTACCTGGATTCCAGTGAGGGTCACCCCTGGTGGAAGTTAGGGTAGAAGCAGACAGAAGTGCAGGAGGGTGACTGTTTTGATCTGCAGTCAAAAATGGTGAACCCAGCGCCCAGATAGGAAACATTCAGATGTGTTCAGGGACACAAAAGGAGCAGAATATAAGGAGCCCCTCCTATGTGCATTGTGTGGAGCTTTTTAATTTTTATTCTTAATAACGCATGTTATTTAATTTTTCTAGCACTCCATGCACTCCGGGGAAACTGATAGTGAGCGTCAGGCAGCGTGGAACAGGAGCCCAGCCTTTGAAGCCAGTGTGAGCCAGAGCCTCACCTCAGCCTCCTGTTTGTTCCCTGGGGACTGACAATCCCTCCCCCTGGGGAGAAAATTGGGTAAACTACTAAGTACCACACAGGAAGCCAGAAACTGGCCAGCGTGAAAATACCAACCAAGGAGCAAATAGTTGCTACTGAGCTCTTTGCCAGCATGGACTGTGTCAGACCTGGGGGATAAAAAAAACCCCATGCTTATCAAAAGGGTCAGGTCCTTTTTTACTTTCTCTTCTCCACTCTGGACACGACTGTTTCTTCCAAAGTGTTCTCCAGAAGCTTTGGTAACATCCAGCCCTGAGTTCTCCGAGAGAGCCCTTCACCGCCCGCCCTGCCTGTGGGCACCTTGATGAATAACCCCAGCGCAATTTAGGCTGGCCTGCCGGAGCCCTGTCTGAGCGGGTGCGATCTGTCTTACTGCCAGAGCTCATTTGGGCTCATTTAATAATTGAAGGCCAATGTTAAACGTTTCGCGGTCTGTCCTTTGCTGGACAGGAACAGTTTTCTGTGTGAAAGTGATAGGCCCTGTCTCCCAAGGACACTTTCCTGAAGCGCAGCTGATTCAGCACGTTCAGCCATTGCTGCGGGTAGCTTAGATTTCCAGTCCTCTTCCCGAGTGCTTTCTCCTGTCACATCTTTAAAAGCAGGTACCTGAGGCTTGGTGACTGGGGCCAGTGATCACCCCTCTGGGAATTGGCACTGGAGAAGGTGGGCTGCAGCCACTTCTGTTGTGGTGAGACGTCAGTGCACTTTGTGCCGTAACACAAAAGAGCAGCCACTGCAGGTCTAAATGCCACCTGTTTTCCCTGGGTTGGGCCATTCTGGGCCAGTTCTAATTGCAGTGCCCTCGAATCTTGTGTTCTCTCTTGCTACTAGGACCATCCCAGCCCCGCACCCATCTTGTCCTGCACTCTGCTGACCTCTGTTCCTATTTCTGGCTCAGTTCAGGTCTTGTTCTCTCCAGGGTCTAGAGTTAGGGCTCTTTCTCTGTACCCACAAAAGCATTGTCTGTAGCCCTCTTTTTTAGCACTCACTTCCCTGTGTGGCAGTACTTCTCTACCCACCTTTCTCCAGTGTCGTGAGAGCTCTTGGAGGATGATGAAATCCTAAACAAATCGAGGTAGTTTGTAAATTCTGCTGGGAAAATAACAATACTAATTAAGGGAAAAAAAATGGACATCTATTGAGCACCTGTTGTGACCCAGGCGCTGGGCTAAGAATGCTGATCTCATTTAATGTTCACAATGGCCTTGGAAGGTGGCTCTTAGAGGTTATAAGTGTCCTACAGTCTTTCATTGTTATCACTGATTTTGGACTGACTCATCATAAACGACCTGCTTTATAATTTCATAATGAGTGCTTTTGAAACTTGAAAAAAGCGCTTTCTTTTAATTTTGCAGTTTCACATTTTAGCACTGAGTACAATAATGTGTCAGATGACTGTCAAAATGCAGAACCGAGTCTTTTGCTGGAAATAATTACTCTTTGCCAGCCCCGTTGACTGAGCTGTTCCAGTGTGAACGTACTGCGCTGTAAATGGAGCCTGTGATGTCTGGAGTACCTGGAGTGGATCGGAATGCCGATGAAACCAAGTTCAGGTCCATTGGATGGGTTGTCAAAAGGGAGACAGGACATGTCTCCTGTTAAATACATTCCCATGAAGATAAGTTTGTAATTTGACAATTTAGACAGCTGGAAAAATTAGGAACTGCTTTGCTGGAGAAGCTGGCCTGATTCTTCAAATTTGCACTTAAAAATAAAGCCATTGGTTCTCTTGATGACTCTGTGGTCCGACTGCTTTTTCTTAGGCCTTGTGCACGTGGGTTTACTGCCAGCCCGGCCAAGACCACTGTTCTGTGGGTATGGGTGCTGTTGGCTCCAGTCTCCCATTTTGCACTGCCAGTTCATTGTTACCTTCTGGGGGGGCCCTTTCCCCCTCAAACTGACCTGTCTAAAGCAAGACTCAACTTGACAGAGTAGAAGTTGCAACTGGGCAGATTTGTTTTTGAATTCAAGCTTCCCCTACTGACAAATTTCATTGTTTAAGGAAGACTGCAGTACCTCCTGAGCCTCGCTTTCCTCATCTGTAAAGTGGAGATTTAACGAATGTGTGCCTGTTATGTGCCAGCCACTGTGCAAAGATATGGGAAATAGGACCTAAATCCTGGTGCTTGTGGAATTAATTTTTTTGTGAGAGGAGATAGACATTAAACTGCAGATATAATAAGAAAGAAAATGATATGTTAGAAGGTAATAAGTACAATAAAAGGAAAAAGAGAGCATAGTAAGTGCCTGGGAATTGTGTAGGGAAGTTGGAATAAGTGTGGGTGGCAGTTTTCAATAGGCCTCATTAAGGTGGTGGCGTTTGAGCAGTGTTGGTGAGGGGCTTGGTCGCACAGATATCTGATGAAGTGTCCCAGGGCGAAGGCCCTTACGTGTGAGCAGGCCTGGCAAATAGCAAAGAAACAGCGAAAAGCTTGTGTGGCTCAAGCAGAGTGACATTGGGCGGGAGTTGCAGAAGCTAAGGTCAGAGAGGTGATGATAGTATCCCTGGGGTTGTGAGGGTTACATAAAGTAGTTTCTGCATAGCACCTTGCCAGCTTCCATCCAACTCTCGGCATTTGGTTTTTTTTTTAAAAGAAGGAAAGGCGAGAGGGAGAGGAGGAAAAAGCATTTTTATTTATTCAGTTGTTGGTTTTGATTTTTCCCTCTGGTTCCAGGTGTTGAAACTGTTCTTTGGACTTTACATGGTTCCCATCCCAACCATCTCAACTGCCTAAGCCGCAGGGGTGCACCCCCCACCTCCCTGTTATTTCCAATGATGTTGTTATTCTCCCAGCCACCTTGTGCCAAACCTCTGTGAGACTTTGACATCTCCCTTCTCTTTGCCCTCATTGCCAGTTACATGCTAGAGCCTACGGTCATGTCTTTCTTTCTATTCCTTTCTCCTCATCCACATTGTCCTTAGTCTAGTTAGTGCCTTGTCTTTTGTCCAACCAAAATAGCCTCCCAGTCATCCGATCTGCTGACTCGATCTCTCCATCACTATCCCTCCTGTCACCTCTTTCCTTTCCATGCCACAATGCAACATTGAGCCACCTCTGTCCTGCTCATAACCCGTCAGCTACTCATTAGTGTGCTCATGTATTCATCCCTTTGTTCGTACATTCAGCATCTTTTGAGCATCTACAAATGCTCAAAGTCATTTGAATTGAGTCTAATGGAGGAAGCAGACTTGAAAATAATTACAGTGCCAATTCAAGAATGTTTGTTTTTACCCTAACTTTTTCAAAAGGATTTGGAGTTCAGTGATTTATTATGTAATATGATGAGTAATGTGAAGTAGCTCTCTATATATGTGCAAAGTTAAGTCCCTATATCTCAACCTGGCATTTAAATCTCCCCTCCTTTGGCACGGACCTGCCTTTCTAGTTGCATCTCCCACATCCAAGTTAAGTGAACTTTTTTGCTTTAACCAAAGCACTAGTTTGCAGTTCCACGACGCTGCCTTCTCTTTCACACTTCCATGCCTTTCTTCACACTCTTCCCTTTGCCAGGAGTGCCAGTTTTGCTAATCCATATTCCGCCTATCCTTCCAGACTCTGCTTCAGATGGCACCTCCTTGGGAAGTCTTTCCTGGTCTCTAAGTCCTAAGTGACTTCTCCCTTCTCTGAACTTCCATTAGCATTTCTCTTTTGTTGTTCATCACTTTCCATGTTGGATTTGGGGGTGGTGGTGGTGGTGGTGGGGTGTGTGTGTGTGTGTGTGTGTGTGTGTGTGTGTGTGTGTGTTCATACTCCATTTCCCTTAGTGGCCTATGAATTCCTTGGGGCATGGATCATTTTCATCTTTGTCACCCATAGCACCCGGCACAATACTTTTTTCTATAGGAGGCACTCAGTACATTTTTGAGTGCAAGAACGAATGGCTGTTTCCCAAGCCATGCGTCTACAGAGGGATTTACCTTGGAGGTGTTTTCTCTTATGCTGATATGAATGAAGTGTTCACCAGTTTCTGGAGTCCAGATGTATTGACCCTGCGGGGAGCTGCACCACCTGGTGCTGTAGTTGGAAATGCGTTTTCTTATAGAAGCCAGGATGTAAATAGTTTCTACGCATAGTTCCCTCAACAGATATTTCAGATATCAATTCTAGATATCTGACTTGGAAGCACACACTTTTTGAGACTTGCTCGTTCATAAGTTGGGAATTACCTCTGTTACTCTGTTTGTCCTGGCAGGCAGGTGGTGTCTCTTTAGCCATGCTGTCAGCCACTATCTATACACAGACACCATGCCATGGAGAAAGGAACTCAGACTTAGGCCTCACTGAGATGATCAGCTCTACTACTTAAACTGTGTGACCTTCAGCAAGTTACTTTACTAATTCGATCCTCAGTTTTCTAATCTATAAAACAAGAAGAAAATACCACAGGCTTGGTGACGAGAAACAAGGTAACCTGTATAAAGGACAGTACTAGTAAGTACTTAAAAATGCCATTTGACAACAATCAAAACAACAATACATTTAGTTCCTTTTATCTCATGTGTGTCTGAAGTTTCTGTGGTCTGAGACAGTGCTGCTCAAATGATATCGTGCCTGTGAGTCACCTGGGGACTTCATTAAAATGCAGCATCTGATTTAGTAGGTGGGGGACGGAGACAGATTCTTCGTTTCTAATATGCCGTGCTGCCACTTCAGGGACTACACTTGGGGTAGCAGGATGCTAGGGGGGTGTTCTTAAACCATGGCCTGCTGCACGTCCCTGGGAAAACTCGTTCTAGTGGATCTCTGGGCCCCGCCTCTAGTGATGTGTTCTTTCAGTAGGTCTGAGGTGAGCCCTGAGAATTTTCATTTGCAATAATTTCCCAGATGATAACTGATGCCAGTGGTTCAGGGACAATGTGTGGAGAGTCACTGTACTAGGGGGCAAGAGGGATGAAGTTAGTAACAAAAAAAGAGATGTGCTCTTCCACTCCCAGATACTTGTGATCTCTGCTCTTTTAATTGTAGATACTCATGCTTTACTATGATCTGACTAGACTCTGAAATGTCTTATGAATAATTAACAATAATCAACACTTACTGAGCACTTCTTATGTGCCAGGCACTGTGCCAAGAGCTTTATATAGTTCCCCTTAATTCTGATAATAATCCCGCAGAGTGGAGACTGATTTTCTGGCTTGGTGTTTCCCATGCAGTCACATCATAAGAATCACCTGGTATGCTTGCTAAAAATGCAGATTTCTAGCTGTCTATCCTGGTGACTTTAGTTTGATGGGGCCCAGTGTCCCCAGGTGATTCTTACGATCAGGTAAAGTTGGCTATCTTTGTTCTGGTTAATCACCTTTTTGCTTCTCAACAATACCAAATATTATGCCACCCGCATGGGCTTCCTTGGCCTTCTAGTAAGTGGAATGCTGTATCACCTAACCTTGCTGCTTCTCTATAGACCGGGGATGGCCACATGAGGATCCTAAGGCATCTGGAGATCCCAGAGGGTTTTTGGAATCACACACAAAAATATGACCCAGAATAATTTAGTGCCAAATATATTGTGTCGTATTGATATGGAATATCTTTGAACTTGACAATTTTATATCGAGCACAGATGAAAGAGAAGCCAAATAAAGCTCAATACAATAAAAAAAAAAAAACAAACCCCAAATGTCTATAAACGAAGCCCCACTATTGTATTCTTTAGGGCCATGAATTCTCTTTGGAACTGCCTCATGTTTTCTCTGTCTTTGTTGTGGTTCTCTTTTTGCTCCTCCATTGTTTTCCTGATTTTAGCGAGTATCGTTGAAATTGTTGTTTATAAATCTTCATCAGATAGTTTACTTAAGTTTGTTGCATTTTGATTTCCCCCTGGCATTTTGTTTTGTTCCATCATTTTGCATGTATTTTACTGTCTCTTCCACCTATTTGGAATTCTTTGTTTATTTCTGTGGGTTAGGGTTTCCTGATGTAAAGACCTGTGTCAGGGTGTGGAGATGCACAAAATAGACCTGGGTGTTGGTCTGTTAAGTTGGGACCAACTTCCTTTGGTTGTGTCATCTCAGCACTGATTTCATTTGCTGAAGCCCTAAGGTGAGCCCCGTGTTGAGGCCTGAGATGACAAACGACAGGGTTAGCGTTGGTTTAGGGAATGCAGAGGTTTCCCTCAGAGTCACAGGTGTGTACAACAAAACCCACAGAAAGAAACCCAGGAGTTATGGTCCCAGTGCACAAGCAGGCCACAGTCCCAACACAGCCCACAGAGAAAGCTGGGTGCTCTTCTCAGTGTAAGCCCCTCAGCCCTCCAGAGGCATGTCAGTGCTAGTAAGGAGTGGTAAATAAGACCTGAGGACTGTGGGTGGAATGTCAGGCAGTACCAAGCAGGTAAGAGGCTGTTTAGCAGTAGCCACAGACTGGCACGAGCTCCTGTTTTGATATAGCCCTTGTAATTATTTCCCCCTTGCCGGAAACCAGTCAGCTATCCACTCAGGTGCTGAATGACCTGGCTATCTGTCTCTGGCTGCCTGCCGAAAGGCAGCAGTAAGTGCCAACAGTTCTGTACCAGTGTGTGAAGACTGAGAGGTCAGGCACTCCCCTGCCCCCAACCCCTCCGCCCCCAACCCCAATGCTCAGGGGCTTTCCCTTAATGGTAGCCTCCAGTGTCTGTCTGTGCCTTGAAGAAGTGATGCCTCAGTTCACAGGGATGCTGCCCTCTTTCCACCCTGCGCTGAGGTCAGCTGCCAGATGTGGAATGCTTGCTTCGGAAGAAGGCCCTTTAGTTCCAGGAGAGCGTTGGTTTCCCCATGGCCCTGCAGTTTCCAAACAAGGATGATGTGGTGCCAAGATAGATCAGCCTCGTAGCTTTTACAGAAGCATATGTCTCCTCTCTCTGTGGAGATGCAGATCTCATTTATTTTCAGAGCTTGTAGTTGCCTAAAAGATTTTTGGGGGGGGTTATATAGGGAGGAGGTGAGCCTGAAATCTTAACAGTCCATCATGTTGGACTGTGTCATGCGAATTTTTCAGTTGAATGATCTTTAAACAGAAGTCATATGAGCAGAGCTCTCCCTGGCTGTCCTTGGACAATGGCTTAGGAGCAGACCAGAAGGCCAGTTAGGAGATAATGTCCAACCAGTGTGGGCTCAGCTTAGGACTGCATTGCTGGCATTTGAGAAAAGGGTGTGAGGGAGACTCTGGCTGTGAGGCCTGCCTACCCACTAACCATGAGTCTCTTTTGAAGACTCTTGATGGAATCACAGGTGTTACAGTGATCATGGCTTTTTGATTAAGCCAAGGGAGCCAGGCAGCACTAGCATCCATAGCCCAGTTTTTCCTATGCATGGCTGATGAACCAAAAGTGTGGCTAGGCCTCTTCCTGAACTGGCAGACCATTTTATCCGGAGAACATTCTGCGAGCAGAACCTGGTACCATGCCAAGCTGCCTTTGAGACAATGGTTTCCGTTGTTTTAACACTGAGATGTACTTCTTTGCTTCATCTCTGGCTAATAGGAGCATCATAGACACTACGGAGTATGACTGGTAGAGGCCATCTCTACCAGCATCTGGAGTTGCTCATTTCTGAAGCTCTGGTTGTACTGAAGACAAGACAGCTTTGAGCTAGGGCTGGAGACTGTGGGCCAGGGGCTTATTTCTAGTGGCCTCAGAGCAGAATGCTCATTTACAAAGAGCTAAAGTTTCTGGGGGTGCAGGACATCTGCATAGGCAAGGACACCGTATGGTGTGTGGGACTGTGGGGAAGTGGGGTTGCTGGAAAGAGGCGGTGATTGGGTCTAGTGTTGCTGATAGAGGCTTGTGCAGGAGGACTGCCTGCCCTTGGCCAGATGCTGCCAGCAGCAGGTATATCCCCAGGGTCATACACTACCCAAAAGGACAGGCGAGCAAGAGTTGCTAGTGCAGATATTCTTTCCCTCCCCTCTGTCTGTTTTGTGAGGGCTGACCTTATTCACAGTCAGTTATTTCAGAATGTCAGTCCCTTCGACATGCACAGACTTTCCAGTTTGCAAGGAGCTTTCACACTCTGTATCTCGTTGAATCTCACAGCAATCCTGTGAGTTAATTAGGACAGGATTTGCTGGTCCTTTTACTGATGAGCAAACGGGCTAGGATGGGGTGAGATAGCTCATTCTAAAGTCATGTAGATATAAAGCATAAAAGCTGGACTTGTTCTTGCAGGAGCCAAGAGGCCGCTAGTCAGGCTGCTTTTGCTGGAATTTATGCAGAGTGCATCGAAGTTAATGCTTTGATTCCTTCATTAACTAGGTGGGTGACTTTGGGTACCTCCTTTGTCGTGCCTCTTAACTTTTGTCAGCTATAAAATGGGAAGAGTAGTATTGCTTAACGGTATTACTTGGGGATTGAAATGATCATTTGCTAAGAAAGTATTCAGTATACTATTTCTCATACATTAGATCAATTTGTCCTTTTATTTAAAAAATTTACCTCGAAGCAACTCTGGACTCACAGGAAGATGCAAAACCAGTGTGGAGAATCCTGTGCGTCCTTCTCCCACCTCTCCCCGCTCTGGTACATTCTTATGTAGCTCTAGAGTAATTTCAAAGTCAGGAAACTGACATTGGTACAATACCTATTGTTACCTACACCACACACCTTATTCAGATTCCCTTTGTCTTTTCAAATAGAAATGAGACTAGATTATTTCTGAGTTTTGGGCTTTTTATTCTCTAGCTCTGAAATACCAGATATAGTGTCTCATTGTCCTGACTTCTTTTGGCATCTGATTTTCTAGAAACTTTCTTCCTCAGTTTTCATAGCACTCTGCATTTCTCATCCTGGCACATGTTTTCTGCCTCCTTCACGGTGTTCCTGTCCTCTGTTGTATATCTTCTCAGATTCAGTTCTTCGTCCTGTCTCCCGCCTCCCAAGGTGTTTTCCTCAGGTGGAATCTTAGATTCATCTAGACTTGAGGATTCTGAAGTCAGTATTCCCACTTCCAGTTACCAACCTCCTTTCCAGTTCCCTGTTTCTGGCTATTTATTAAATATAAGCTCAAGCTCGTCATATCCAAAACAAAAGTTATCACTTGTTAAGCCCCCAACTATTCCTCTGCTACCTCTCCACCTGATTTTGCTATTTCTGTCAGTGAGTTTTTGTTGAAACTGCCTGGAGCTATATGAGGAAACTTTTGAGTAAAGGATATGTTTGCTAGGTGGATTGTGGTGAGGCTTTTGCTGGATTTATACAGATGTTAAAACTTATCACATGATCCATATACAATGTGCATGTCAATTATTGAGAGAAAGAGAGAGAAAAAGACAGAGGGGGGGGGAATGAGAGAGAAAACACACAGAAGGAATGAAAGAAAGAACAGCTTTTTAAGAATTAAGTGAGTTAATTTGG
This sequence comes from Solenodon paradoxus, assembly GCA_004363575.1. Lineage (NCBI taxonomy): Eukaryota > Metazoa > Chordata > Mammalia > Eulipotyphla > Solenodontidae > Solenodon > Solenodon paradoxus. Next base: position 446,023 of record RJWH01000643.1, on the reverse strand, counting down.
GTAAAGTGCTGAAACAGTATCTGTCACAAGTTCAGTTCTCCAAATGTTTGTTGTTGTGTCTCATTCATCTCAGGTTCACAGTGTCTGGCACAGAGTAAGTGTTTGATAAATGTTCATTGGATAAGTGAGTGAATGCATGAATGCCGCCTGATCTTGAAGTACTATTTTCCTTCCAAACTGTTTTTTTTTTTAAATTGCAGTAATAACATTGGTTTTATAACATATAGGTTTCAGATGTATAGCATTATAAATTAACATTTGTATATACATTATATTTACCACCAAAAGTCTAGTTTCCATCCTTCATACAACTATCACCTTTAATCTGATTCCCCCCCCACCCCCTCACTTCTTCCTCAATTGTATCCAAATATTGTTGCTGTTCTGAGGTCCAACTGAGGCTTTCTCCCCATGAAGTCTCCAAGTACCCAACTGCAAGGCCCTTCTGGTTTCCCTCCTCTCTTCCCCCGTGCTGATGTTTTCTCTAGTGCATCTGGCAAGAATTCACAGATCCGGTTTTGGTTTTGAGTGACTTAATGGGTACATATCATTCCTCTTTAGTTACTTTGGACATCTTCCGAGGGCATGTGTAATTCTGTCTTTTTTTTTCTGTCTTCTTTGTCAATGCTGGGTATTACAGTATGTGCTGAGTTAAAGTGGGATGAATATGTGAATGAATGAGTGGTGTGTGATCCTCAAGGTATTATGAAGTCTTCATGCGTAAGACAGATTTCCATCAGTTCATTATGTGTAGATGGCAAGTAGTCCCAATTTATTTCCTCTGATCTCACCTTCCCTTTGGGGTCCTGAGGGATATACGGGCCTCCTTTAACATGTTGGCCCACATTTAGACATGGAGCTGAGTGCTGAGCACAGCTGTGGCAGGTTGGTACTATTCCGAAGACTTACCTGTATGACCACAAGGAAGTAATAGGGAATGAGGTAAAGAGGAGGAGAAGCTGAAGCAGACCAGCTCCCTTGGGCTAAGCCACTCACTGTTTTGCCCCAGAGTTGGGGCACAACTCTCCCAACTCCGTCCTCAGTTTTCTACCTATAGCCTCTTGCCTATGTGGAAGGTGCATTCTGAAAACTTTTTTCCCCAAGCCCTTTCTTCAACATTCTGACATTTTTGTGTCCAGGACCAGAGAATCTGGCTTCTCTCTCTTGATACATAATTCTTTTTTTCCAACTTGAGAGAAACACCAAGATGAGTGCCTTTCAGGTACCAGCCCTGACTTTTCATGCCTTACCAACGTGGTTCTGGCTTGTCTTCTATGCAAATCTAGTAGAATAATGATACCTTAGCCATTTCATGAATAAGACATCCATACTTCATACATTGTCCCGTGCCATCCCATTGGGCTCTGACCTAACTAATAAATTCGCATTATTAGTGACATTCCTTTGGATTAAGGAATGCCCTTTCCAGCAACATCTCCTGCTAGGAATGATAACATGTCGGGTTATCAGCATGGTTCCTCCACTTTACAAAGAATCTGGAACAAGTTGTAAGTACTAGATGCCTTGGGACAGGCTAGACACAGCTCCTGTCCACATCACATGGCAGATGCCAGTTATGTTGTTTCTTTTTTTCAGCAAATTGTGAGTTTCTTATGTTCTTTCAGGCATTTCTCTGAAATGGGTATTATGTTCTCAGATTCCTAGAGAAAAACGGTGTGGTTGGCTCAAGGTCACAGAGCTGAAAAATAGTGGAGCAGCCTTACTCCAAACCTTGTTCTTTTAGTTCTGGCCCCTTTTCCTCCTACTAGCATCTACTCTTGGATCGGCATAGGCTTATTCTGGCTTTAGTCCCAAGTTTTTCCCTGTAATTTCACGCTAAGTTATTTACTTTCTCTATCTTTTTAATCTTAGAAGAGTTTCATAGATTATAGGAGGAAAGAGTGTATTTCTTTAGACCCTGAGATTCTTCTGTGACTTTCCTTGTTGACAGTGGGACTCCACCTTCCTTAGCTAGAGCTCCTAGGCTCTGACTTTATTTTCTCACTGTCAAGTTTGTGTGAACCTTAGACCCTACTTTGTCCCTTATCTCTTTTCTCCTAATCTTCTCCATATTTCTCCTGGTTCTTTCTGTCAGTCTTGCTTCTTTGATAGACGATGGCTCTCTTCCTATCAGTTTCCCACAATTTATTCATTCATTGAGCAATGATTTCCTGAATGAATTTGCCTGAATGATTTCTTGAATGCCTGTGCTAATCATTGTATTTAGGCTTGGGGGTTCCAAAGTGTTAAAAATGGTTGAAGAAATAGAAGACTCGGAAACTCTTTGCAATCAGTATGGTAATGGTTGTGAAGCACACACGTTGCTGTTTGTGGGAGCAGAAGAAGGGGGACAGGCAGTCTAGATTCAGGGACTTGGAGGAGTCTTGATGGTGTTATATCTGAACTAAGTCCTGAGGGATGCGCTGAAGTGGGTTTAGCGTGAGTGTGCAGTTATGGTGGCTGGGGAAGTTGTGAGGAAGGCAGGTGCCAGGCACGGAGATAAAGATCACTGCTGCACATTCTAGCAAGCACTTCGATCTGACTGGAACAGAGATTGTCCTGTTGGTCAGGAATGAGGCAGTAAGATAATCTGGAATGACAGGACTCTATGCTGTTCTAACGGGGGTCATGGAAAGCTCTTAAGTAGAGGAGTAAGTTTAGAGTAGTGTTTTAGATACATGACGATGGTGGCAAAGGTGAAGAATGGGGAGAGTGCGGGAAGAGAGAGAGAAGAGACACATTGAGATGTGACTCAATGAGAATTACACATTTGCACGAAGGTTATGGCAACAATAATAGAGATAATAGATTCAGAATATAAGTGAGATGGAATTTCCAGGGCTAGTAGCTGATTATCTGTGCATATAGTTACAAGGATCCATGCTCTCGTGTTTCTCCCTCATTTGTGTTCACCTCGCTTTTTCCTACATGCAGTTCTTTCTTTGCTGTCAGAAAAAAATCCTCATGTTTGTCTCTTGGTTGGCTGTCTTCCTCCTCTCTCTTCCTTACCCCTTTCTCTCTTTCCAAGGTCCTTTTCCTTTTGGCTGGCCTCTCTTTATCATCTGCTTGATCAATGCCCATGGCATTGTTTCAATTTCTATTTGTTAATCTGCGTAGCTCCTCGGTTCAACCCAGAGCTGTCACTCAGGTTTCCCTCTAGGCACCCTCACTCCCCTCTGCCCAGTTGTGCCATCCCCTTCCCGGAGTGATCCTGGGGAGGAGTGAGATAAAAGGCGACCCTATTTGCTGAGTTACTTCTAAAGGAGGAAGAGGCAAGTATCTCGTGTTTTTAGAATAGATCTTTAAACACAAGTAACTAATCCCCATCAAAAGAAGAGGAGACCGAGTGTGGCACACTGACATGTTCTAGGTAAGCTGAACTGTCTTCTCCATGCTAGTGCTGACAATTTGATCTTTCATGGAACAGAAGAGAGCATTAGCCATGGAAGAATCTTCGAGTTCACTCAGTTCATCATCCTTATTTTGTAAATGAACACTTTGAAGTCCCTCGGGCTGGTGTGGGTTGGCCAAGGACACAATTAGCTAGTTGCAGAACTGGAACCACAATTGAGGCCCTTCTAGTTCAGTTCTTGTTTAACTGGCCCCAAGAAAGTCTATGACTTTTTTTGTTTTTTTTGTCATAAGTTTGACAGTTTGACAGCCTGAAGAATAGGAGACTCACAGGCTATTTTGATGACTGTATAGTTTGGTAAGTTTTCCATTTCCCAAGAAACTCGAAGTAGCCTATCCAAGGTCACAGGGTGAGTGAGGGGTACAGGAGCCTTTGGACCTGTAGCCTAGTGCTCTTTCTAGCACAATCCAACGTCTCTCCCAGGGCCAAAGGCTTGGACAACTTAGCTCCAAGGACCTGGAATAGAATCATTCTTCAAATGCTTGGCAACCACAGTCAGTTTCATAAGATCCGAAAGACATGATTTCCTCCTCTTTTTTTTTTTTTCCCCCTCTGAGTGTGTTTATTATTATTATTTTTTTCTTATTTGATAAAAGTGTATGACTATGGAAATTATGTCAGTTTAATTAGGCTGCTCACACAGTACTTTTCCACTGAATTTACTAGGAGCTGTGAGTTTGTTGTAGCGAACTGCACTGCAGGCTGCAGTATCTGATTGGCATGCCAGGAGCATCACTAGCGAATGGTTAAATAGAAAATAGAGATTGGGGAGAAAACTGGGTCAAGATACAGGCCTCCTGTACCTGCAGTGGCTTTGGAAGGTGACGCAGAGGCGGCAGGTGGCCACCGCGTGGCACTGTCTCCCACAGCCTGAGGGCCCCCCTCCCCCCAGCACCCTCCCTCCAGCTCTGAGCTGCACCCCCTCGCCCCCGCTGACTCTTCCCTTTACAGGTGATTGTTCCTTTGGTCATTTTGCCTTCTCTCTATAGGCTGCAAACCTTTCTCACTTGGCAGCTCAGGGAATGGCTTTGTCTCAGTGAAAAAGCCAAAGGTTGGTTCAGATAGAATCTTCATTAGCCACTGGTATTCCAAACCATGCAACTAGTCTTTTGGCTTTCTAGAGTTGGATTTGTCAGGAGGCTGGAACTGGCTTTGAGAGTTCTGCACAGTGATGAGAAAAGGATTGCTTTCATTTCCGTTTGCTTCTCTCCTTCTCCCCCTACCCACCTCCCAACCTACTCCAGTTATATCATATCCATCTCTAAAGTTCCAGCACTGAGTATCAAGACAAATCAGGGACTCCTAGAGACAGGAGTGAGTGATTACACCAGGAAAGTTAGGGGAAACTCCTTGAAGGCAGTAGCAGTTCAGCTAGGCTTTGAGTGATGAACTGGGTCAAGAGAAGAAGAAACAAGAAGAGCTGCCATGTTGGTGTCAGGGCTACTTTGTGGAGGCTGGAGATCTCAGGTATCTGGATTAGAATCTATCGCAGCTCATGGCACTGACTGACTTGGATCCTAAAAGAGTGGTTGTCCAACCTCCTTGTTCTGTATATGAGCAAAGACTCAGTGAGGAAAGGGCTTAGAACACAGGCCAGCCCAGTGCTGTTATGACTGCTCTTTGCCCAGTCATGTACTTGTCTTAATTTCTAGTAGGATTCTGAGAGTATTGACTTCCTCCTTCTGGATTTCGTTCCTTTTCAGAAATTTTCAGTTGTCAGGCATTCATACTGAAAATCATGCTTTGAACAGCCCTGGTAGTCAGGTGTCCAGAACAGACTCAGTTCTCCTCAAAGCAGAGATTCCTTTATGCCCTGTCATGTTGTGGCAGAGTGGGTGGTTTTAAATGCCTCTAAATAATTTCTCTGGCCTTAGGTTATTTACAAATTAGTAGGTTTTGTGTCTAGGTGATATGTGGGTAAAGAAAGAAAGGGAAGAAGGGAAGAGAAGAAGGAAAGAAGAAATGTTTCCTGCTACCTACGTAAGCTTCTACCCAGAGGCAAACACATTCATAGAAATTTCATACATTCCCATTTTGAGGTCATACTGAGACTTGTCACTAGAGTGAATATCATCTGAAATGGTTGAATAGAAATGGTTGGGATAGACAGAGAAAAGCTGGAGAGAGATTGTAATTTGAGGTTTGTCAGGAATCACCTGTCTTCCTTGTGAGGTTACATAAGGGAAGTGAGAGATGGGACCTGCAGTTACAGTGGAATGCCCTGTGCATGGTAGAGCACTTTTCCTGAAGGTCACGGTCTCCTTGGTCCTTAGTCTCTACCGTTCATGTCAACTACCGTCGAGGGCAAGTGAGGTATCCCAGGCTCTTCTCCCTAAGGACTCTCCCTTTGCTCTACTGGTTCACATGGGGCCCATGGCCCCATTTTTTTAGCCTAGGAAATACTTTTCTATTTCTCGGAGTCCTCATTAAGGAAGAAAGTGTGTGAGCCACATAACAGCATGGGGTCTAATGCAGTGGGCTTTTTACATTTTTCTCCTCTTCCCTCTGCTTTGCTACTCTCCCAGCCCCCGGACACTTCTCTGAACATACTGTCATGGTCCTAGACACCTGTCCTCTGTTCTGGGCACAGAAAGGGCTGTGCTCACTCTGTGGGCTGACCTAGTACTTCACGGCCTTGCTTTCAAAACCTACCAAGCTGAGAGGAAAGCAGATGTTGTCTTATATCTTAAGACCATAGGAAGATGTAGAGACTCTCCTTTTCTTCTCTTTCCATGACTTCCTCTTGTCTGCCGTGGTGACTTCCCAGTTCTGACGCTGGTTAGGAAGCTCAGTCAGCTCCATTGTGCCTCTGCATTCCTTTCAGATCTATCCCTTTCCATCTATCACATGTGTTGATTTCACCCCTTCAGTTTCCCTCCTATCTATCCCCATCTTTTTACTCTGCTACCACCTGAACAATTGCAAATAAATTCCCGATGCTAGGCCCTGGAAAAGTCTGTCCTGGTTGTAGGCTTCATGTCATCTTCCACTGCTGACCCCCGGGCCCCTCATCATTTAATTGTTTGCATTTCAGGCTCCTATATTAAATGTTCATTAAACATTCTGCAATCCATCCAGTGCAACCTTGTCAGAACAGGGAGGGAAAAAGTAAATATCTATCTTTTCTCTTGTCATTTCTCTCAGATGAATGAATTAAATATTTTTATTGCCTGGCAGATTAATTATCTTCAGTCCCTGAGCCAGCATTAATATTCTCACTATCATCCCTTCTGGTGCCCAGGGACCTGACATTTGGCATTTCTGCGCCCCTTCTAAACCTGTGCTCTGCCAGTTGCTCAGTATCTCCCTATCCTGTAGGCTCCTGCAGTGCGTCAGTCCAGGGGTTCTGTAAGATTGAAGAAAGACATGTAGGATTTAGGTCATCTCAGAATCTTAGATCTTAGAACCGAGAGACCTGCAAAAATCTTGTACTGCCTGGCCGTGAGGTACCATTCTTACACTTAACAAAAAAAATACCTGTGAGCCAGAGAGTTTAAGTCATTAGCCCAAATTCACTCAGCTAATATATTTTAGATTGTAATGCCACACTAAACATTAGGTTGTAAATATACTTTCTCTTCTTCATGTAAGCCAAATCTTTATTTGACACCAATGCTTTGAACTTCTTTGCAGATGAGACAACTGCGGATCCTGTTTTACAGTACTATGTCATGTCAGTGTAAAGAAGGAAAGGCAGCCTAGAGGTGACCTCCCTCCAGCCAGGTGAACTCTGGTGGGTAGGCAGACATCCCCTGTCCCTTGTCACCCAGAGATCTCTTGGGATCAGTGTGTGGGACACTTTGTCCTACTTGCCTTTTGTTTAGTAAATCCACAGAGATCTTCACGTACAAAAAGAGCATTTTTGTTTCTAGTTTCTTAGTCCCTCAGGATCATCACATGTGAATTCTTCATTTCTTCCTATGTTCCACTCCCCCAAAATTGAACTTGTATTCTTCCTACATGTGCTGCTCCCCCACGCCCCCCACCCTCAGCTCTCCTCTGTTCTCCTGGGTGTGCTTCTGTTTTCCTAATTACCCGGGCTTGGAGGCCGATGTGACTCAGCTTGATAAGGGCTCTCCAGTCATTTAGTCTGTCAGCACTCACCAACCCTGTCAATTTTGCCCTTGGACATGCTTTACAAATCCCGCCATTCCCTTCTGCTCCCTGTGGCTGCCACCAGCCACAGCCCGGTGTTTGTACTCTCTTTCCTGGACCACTAGGGTAGCCTCTTCATGTTCTCCTTCGTTCTTCCAGCATCATGTAGACTGATAGCCTGTAAATACTGCCCTACTTTTGAGCTTAAAACTCCCTGAAAATGATCAGGCCAAATGCTCCAGCTCTTTCATAATTCTGATGCTTCATCCCGTGTGTGAGTTGTTCATGCCAGACGGTCCGGACTACTCCTGTCCCCTGTGTATTTAGTGGTTCAGTACTCTCTTCTTGCCTCCATCCCTTTCTCAGTCTTCAGTGAAAAAGCATTTCTTCGTAAACTATAAAGTATGCAAAGTTTTATTTGTTCAACAGGTACTCTGCTATAGGGAAGGGAAGATGGTTTTGTTTTTTGGGTTTTTTTTGGTTTGGTAACTTCCTACTGTGTGCTGGTAATTTTTATATGTTTTTCATGTTACCTTAATATATTAAGATAATTGTTAATCCTCTTAATGTCATGATGAGATTGAGTTGTGTTTGTATTATAGATGTGGAAAGTAAAGCTCTGATCAAAAAAAGCAGATTCTTTTCTGCTAGGCTGTGGCCCTGGTGTTGCAAGTGGAGGGGTGGCCAGGACCTCAGAAATCTGTAGGCCGGAAGGAGGGTAAGGTAAGCACATAAGCAGCTGTCATGGAAGAGAATGCTCACTGTCCTGAGAATATAGAGATGGCGCTATGGAAATTCTGAGGGGGGAGAAGTTCCTTCTAGCTGGGGGATTAGGGAAGACCTCATGGAGAAAAATAGATTTCCTTTGAGTTTGAAGGATGGGCATTATTTTGAGAGAAGGAGCCTGGAAGATGGGACAGAAGGAGGAACTAGCAGAGGCAGTGGCACAGAGGACAATACCCGTGGTATCACCAGAGATCATCAGTGTACTGTCCACTTCGGTTAGAGCACAGGGTTCTTGTGAGGGAAGCTGCAGGGATGCACTGTGATCTGTTCGTAGATGAACTTAAATGTCTAGCTCAAAGATTCATGGTTTGTTTTGCAGGCACAGGGGAGCAGGATTTGAGTGGGGAGTGTGGCTAGTCAGAGCTGAGGTTTTGGAAGGTTACCTTGGGCACTCAATGAATTGGAGAGAGGAAAACAACATAGAGAGGAAATAATTACTGGCTATTGCAATTGTCCATGACAGGTGTTCTGAGGTTCTGAAATAGCACAGTGACAACGGGAATGGAGAGAAGAGGGGCCACGTAAGAGTAGAACCAGGGAGACAGAGTTACAGAACTTGGTGATCTACTGGACTTAGAGGATTCAGATGATTCTGAGTTGATGAGAAGAGCGATAGTACACCTAACAGAAAAAGGAGCAGAAGGGAAACAGACTTGGGGATGGGAAAGGGTGGAGTGATGGTGGTTAGTCCTGTTTTACACAGGTGGAAGTTTAGATGCTGGTGAATTCTCTATTTCACTTCTGTGCTCAGTGCTCTTGACCACCACTGCTGCCATTCTTGTCCCCCCAGACCTTCCTCTTAGTAAGCAGTTTTGACTGCCTTTCACAGTCCAATTGAATGAAGCCCTCAGGTGGACCTTGTTTGTCTTTGGATGTCTGACTTGCATCAAGCTATTTGATATTTCCTGAATCCGGACTCCCCAGCATGTGCCTCATCCCCACAAGTCTACCTGGTATATGTGAGATGAGCACCTGCTGGTTACAACTGACACAGTAACAGTAGTTCGTATTTATGTAAATGTTTGTAATTGACAAAGCATTTTGAATGGTTAGAAGTGTGTTGCATTTTCTTTTTGTTGTAATTAGTATTTTATTGAAGTAACATTGGTTTACAAATTAATATAAACTCCTATGTGGTGGTTCCCCACAGGTGCACATATCCCATTCCTCAAATAGATGTCAGCACACGCTGGCCTCCACCGAATTACAAAGAGTTCTTCACCATTGTCCACTGGGCCCCACCACCACTCCTCCTCATCCCCGCTTACCCTGTTCCTTTCCCTACAGGTAACTGCATTTTCCTTCCTGTCCTCCCAGGTGGGATCACTGAGTCACTGATTCAATAAGCTGAAGAAATTAGTAGAGAATAAATGGTAGGTTTCAGTTTAATAATAAATGTAATTGAAGGCATTACTACATATTAAATGAGAAAGTAAGGATGATTTTTTTAGCTCCTACAAGTAGGTAGATTCTACTGGGAAGAATGTTCAGATTAAAAAAATATTATTGGTGCGCCCTGGTGGAGTGGGTTGGATGCAGTCCATGTGCATCCCAGGGCCCCAGGTTTGCGTCCTGGGACCGGCAGGAACAACCAAGATAAACAACTAAATAGGGTAAATGGAGTGCTTCTTCCTCCTCTGCCTGCTGCTTCTGTTCGCCTTTATTTCTGCCTGCACCTTTCCTTAAAACAAAAACTGATGATATCTATGCTGAGATTGATGTTTTATATGTATTAAGAATAAAGACTCTGAACATTGAACTTGGCACATTACACATAGTACTCAATAAATGTTGGATTATATTATTCCTGATGGTAATGTTTATAAAAAGGGAAATATGTTTTTTTTAATATGGAAATATATCTAGCACTTTTAAAGTATCCTTTAGTATCATTGTTAGTTGTTGAATATAAAAGTGGGGTTTTTTGCTCATTAAAATGATCGTGGCTGACGCATTTAGAGATAATTATTCCGAATATTTTGGAAGAGTTGTTTTAGTCTTCTAATTTTTTTTTAAATGAAAGATAAAAAGTCTGGGGAGAAAAGATTTCTTTCCCACCTTTTAACCGTTTCCCACTTCCCCTTTTGTTTTGCTGGTTCCTCAGACCTCCAGGGGACAGAGGGGCATGTGAACCAGCATTGAAGTGTGTACGTTGTCCAGTGAACTAAGTACAGGCAATTGAATTCAGCCCTCATGGTATTCCTGAGAGGCTGTCACTATCCCTAATGTTATGCAGATGAAGAAATGGAGACTTCGAAAGTCTTAGGAGCTTGGCGGAGTTCACAGAACTAATTGGTGACTTAACCAGAAATTACACCCAGCCTCACCTGGATGACTACAGCAGCTCCCCCAGTCTTTACTGCAGAGCTCATGTTCTTCCCTGTCCTGATGCCTCCTGGCAGCGTGTTTGCGGTGCCGCATTAGAGCTGTGAGAACAAGTCGTTCATTCAGAAGTATTGGACCTGTGTTTTGCTTCACAGCAGAGCCAGATTTCTGAGTTTCCCCATCATCATTGCTACTTATTAAAAAAAAAAATTTTTTTTTTTAAATAGTGTTAAATTATTGTAACTACTCAACCCTCCCTATGTAGCCCCTCCATAAGTGGGACATATTGTTAAAAGGAACTTGACAGAAATCTATGTAGTTTGTATTTTTTAAATCTTGGTTAATTCCCTTTGGAATACCTGTTTTAAGGTTTCAAATTTTGATAGAGTGTTTACCCACAGAAGGGATGATTAAGGCCCTCAGTATTGTTAGAAATGAATGTTCAGTGGTGTTTTTTATGAGTAGGCCTCCCAGCTCCAGTGCTGGACTGAGGCCATAGGTGGAGGCAGTAAAATCAGATAGGAAGGAGATAGGACCAGTCAGCTCACACACCCCAATGCCAGCCTTCCTATCACTATAAATTAGACATCTTTTTATGGGTTTTCTATCACTATAAATCAGATTTGTTTTTTCCTAGAATTTAACATGAATGGAATCTTACAATAGCTACTTTTCGTTTCTGGCTTTTTTCGTTCCCGACGTTTTTGAGATTCATCCATGTTGTTATGTGTATCAGTAGTCAGTTGATGAATAGCATTCCATTATATGGTTGTACTACAGTTTGTTAATCTATTTATCCATTACATTGGTTTTTCTTACTGCATAACGAATTACCACAAACGTAATAGCATGCAGCATCCTCTGCTAGCTCACTGTTCAATTGGTCAGAAGTCTGGGTGGGCTTAACTGGATTTTCTGCTTAGCATTTCCCCAAACCAAAATCGAGATGTCAGTTGGGCTGTGTTCCTCTCTGGTGACTGTAGGGAAGAATCTGCTTCTAAGCTCACTTAAGCTTGTTGGTAGATGTCATTTTTTTGTGTTTATAGGACGGAGGTCCTGTTTCTTTGCTGGTAGTTGGCCTAAGGTTGCTTTCAGCAATTAGTTGCTCTGCAGTCCTTATACCGGAAGATGCTTCTGGAACTCCCAAGCCAGCAGTGGTGTGTCCAGTTCTTCTTGTGCTTCAGACTTTCTGAATCATCCCCTTGCTATCAGCCAGAGACAGCCCTCTGCTTCTAGAGGGTTTCTGTGATTAGATTAGGCCCACCTGGAAACTGTCCTTCCCTTTTGATAGACTTTCATTTTCAGAGTGGCCTTTCTGATATACTTTGAAATCTTAAGCATTTTTATCCATTGATCTTCATTCTGCCATTTTATTCTGCAACCTGATTTCCTTATTCCTTGTCCTGTGAACTTTGTGCCATCCGAATCTTCTCTAGACTGAACACACTCATTTTTCCCCTTTGTTTTTTCACATGCTACGTTGTTGCACAGCTTTAAGTGTAATCATGCATAAAATAGGTTTAAATTCAGCTATGCCACTTAGTCACTGTAATATTGGACAAATTAACATTTCTAGATTTTGGTTTCCTTACATACCTTCTAGGATTAATTCATAGACTAATTGAGCTAGCCTCTGGAAAGATCTTAAGTATCCATATCACATATCCAAAATGCGCATCCAATGTATGTTAGCCAATATTACTGTTATTTCAGTTTTGTTATCCCTTTCCCATTTTGTTCTTTTTCTTCCGAATGTGATCTGTTTTGTCAGTTAACCTTAAAGAAATACATTGCCAAAATTCTACAAGTGCCTTATAAAGAGGGCCAGAGCTCTTTATTCAATATTTATGTAGAAAATATATCCCAAGGAAATAAGCAGAGATGTAGATAGTGATTTTTGTTCAAGAATGTTCATCATAATATTTATAATGGCAAAATTATAATTTATAATGGCAAAATATTGAAAGCAATCTAAAGGCCCAACAGTAGAAAAATAATGAAATCAGGACACATCCCTATGATGCTGTAAAGCCATGAAGTTTACATTTTCAATGAAAATACTAACTTGAGAAATATGACATCATGCTAAGTGCAGAAGTCAGGATATGAAACAGAATCTATAATATGATAGCCCAACTGTGTTTCTGAAATTGTATTTTATTCATACACAGGTATATATTTGTAAGGAGAAGACTGGAAGGAAATATACCATGTGTTAACAGTGAGCATTGGGGTTATAGGTGATTTGTTTTTTACAATAACTGTATGTTACTTTTAAAATCTGAAAAAAATGAATAAACTTTATTTAAATATTTTGTGTGGGTAGGCTAGAGCAGAGCCTGATACCCTACAGCTTTGTCTTGAGCAAGAAAGTTGCGGAGTCGCATCAGTAAGAAGCTCAAGAAGTCACCTCTGATGATCATTTGGCTGGGTACTGAGCTGCCGGCCATGGGATTCTAGCAAGCTGCCCCTGAGACAGGACGGCAGCAATCATTAGACGGTGGACTGTTGGGCTGTCCCTAGGAGGAAGTTTGTCTGGCTGGATCGCAGGGCACTAGTTAGCTGCCACAGTTGGAGTTCTCATTCTTAGTGCTTTGTTCATTGTTAACGCTGTACACACTTGTTATGATAAGCTTTGATCTCTGTCACATCTTAACTGTATTCTTGACGTTCAATCCCATAAAGAATAAAGCTTTTGGATGTGTTCTAATTAGAAAAACAGAAGTAGTCCTTAATATGAGAGACTTCAGGGTACCAGAGAGCCTTTTGGTCACAGTCCGTGTTGAGGTGCTCAGACCCCATGCCTGGCAATGGCTCAGCCAACTGTAGCTGCAGAAAAGACGAAGATTCTTGGGCCTTGTGTATAAATGGCTCAGAGTCAGCCTGCCTGCTTATTTTTGTTGTTACTATTGTTGGGATATTCTTCCACATACCAGGAATCCACTTTATAACTGTTCCCACCCAGAGCATCACCCAAGGACTTTTCCTCAGGCCTTGTTGGATCTACCTGTCATGTCTTGGGAGGCTATTCTGTTTATCCACTGACTCAAATTCTGACCATCTAAAGGATTATCTTGTCTCTAAATTCAGCCATTGCTTACAGAGCTCGAAGCATTTACGAGACTCTGGTAAGGAGCTGAGGAAAATCAGAAATACATTTAGTGTCATTCATCTAGCATTTCCTGAATGCCTAATCTGGCATTGGACTCTGAACTAAGTAAGAACTGTGTGGTGAGTGACTTCAATTCAATGAACATCTGAGTTGGGCCTACTATGTGAAAGGTACTGTGTGAGCTATTAAGGAAAGAGATTAGTGAGTCACAGTTCTCATACTTAAGAAAGTTATAATCTTTATAATCTGAGAAGAGACACAGACATGTGAGATACTTAATGTAAGTGAAATAAGTGCAATATCTATAACAGGACCCAAAAAATGGAGCAATTACTTCTGAAGTGACTTGACCACTTAACTATATGCTTTTAGTCAAACTATTTAACCACTGTAATCCTTAGTTAATGTGTCTTATGAAAATATAATGAGTTAATTCATGTAAAGTACCTAAAATGGGATTTAGTCAATAAATGTTAGCAATCCTTTCTCTTCTCTTCTGTCTCCCTCTTTCCTGAGGATGAGTGGTGTTGGTTAGTTATCCTGAACCAAGGGAACAGCATGAGTCAATGTGAGGAGTGGGGTGGTAGGATGCTGTGTATGGGGTCTGATGAGGCTGGAATGCAATCATTTATGGATAATTCTCCTGAGGAAACAGGCTAGAGAACCACCCTGGGTCCAGACCGTGGACTAGTAGGTGGACTCCAGCAATGAGAAGCAAAATAACTTATTTGGACTTTAGGAAGAGCATTTTGGCAGAGAAGGGAGAGACGGAGGACAAGGATAGCAGACTAGAATTTCAGGCAAGAGCTAAGGCCAGAACCAACACTTTGATCATTTATCCAACTACATCAGTGTACAGAGGTTGATTTATTTATCTCTGTATGCCTCTGGGTTTCTTGATAAAAGAACATTGGTTCAAATGACAGTTTATCCCATGTAGTCCATAAATTCTAATATTCTGAGATTATATTCAACCTTCCAACCTTGTAGTGGATCCACCTATATATTTCTGCCTACTGAGCTGTTCTCACTGCAGTGTATGTGAATTGAGCATATACATAAGACCTTTCTGCCCATGGACAAGAGTGTCTTACACAGAGCTGGGCTGCTTTGGGATCTGATGCAATATGAAATAGTCTCATTGCAAGGGAACCTTTATGAAGAGAAGCTTACTGTTGAAAATCACAACAGTAAAAATTACCTTGATATTGATCACGTATAAAGACATATAAAGAGCCTGATCATATAAAAAGAGTGGGGATGTCAAGGGAGATGGGGATTTATTGAACTACTTCTAAGTACTGGGAACTGGGTTGGGATTTTTGACATAATTTGATCTCATTGAATCTTCAGAATCCTGTGAGGCAAGTATTACTATGCTCATTTTACAATGAACACTCAGAAATAATAGGCCTCATGCCCAAGGTTAGATGACTTACAAAAATGTCAAGACTTTCGACTAGAATCTTAATTTTCATGAGCCTCAATGTTCTCATCTGCAAAATAAAAATCATAATGAAACCCATTCACAAGGCTGTTTTGTAGATAAAGTAAGATGCTGTATAGGTGAAAAAGAAAAAAGCAGCTCCTGATATGCAGGAGCTAGTCTAGTACTATCAACTACTAGGCCTTGGTGTTAGTATGTGTTGACCTGGCCTTACAGCTGTGTTTTGATGTTCTTCTCTTGAACACAAACTGTTTCACAGGAATATCAACATTGGTCAAGGTCACTCTGACCATGATAGATCAAGACTAAAACAAAACCACTCTAATAATCAAGTCTGAACACAAACAAGAATGCATTCTAAGCCATAACCTACTACACATTCCCCCTCTCCTGACTAATATGACTGATGCTGCTTTACCAATTACAACTCTAGCTTGACTCTTGTCAGCCTTCTCTGTGAATAAGATTTATTGAGATACTGACTTACAGAATTGTTCCTGTTTTCTGACAGCCCCGATTCAGAATGAACTTGTACTTCCTTGGACCCCACCCCCAACCTCATTACCCAGTCAAAGCCTACTTCTTGTATTTAGTCCTTTCTGATCCTTTTTTTTTTTCCGCTGAGTTGGCCAATGGATCCCCATAGTGGTGTGTGTTCTCCTTCCTGGCAACAAGTCATAATCCTCGGTTGTGTTCCTGGTAATCTTGGGCTGGAGGGCAGTGACAATGGATACAATCTGTAAACTCTTCAATGCTAGACAAATAAGGTGACCTCTGCATTATCTCATCACTCAGCAGGCCAGCCTAAGCAAGTTTTCATGGCAGTAGCAGATGGCAAAAATACATAGAAAAATACAAGAACTTTCTCAAGGCTTGCATGTGACACTTTGCTAACACCCCATTGCCAGAGCAAGTCCCATGACCAAGTTCAGTGTCAAGGGATAAGGTAGGAAACTCTCTCCAGAGTGGGAGAGTAGTTCATAGTAAAGGGTGTTGGTAAGTGGAACGGTAAGAAAGGGACATTAATCTAATCTACAGTAGTATTTTTATGCTTTACTTCTTGGGTATACTTTTAACCTCACGTGTTCTGGACTTTCTTCATGATTCTACAGTGTTTTGCTGAAAGAGGTTCTGGGAAAGTTGTATATTTCCCCTTTTCCCTTCCTCAGTTCTCATAGTCATGCTCCAGAATTTTGTTATACACACATATTTATTTTTAGTGTTTTTTTCTACTTTGAGAAAAAGATTCCAAAAGATAAGAAGACCAAAGAAGATGATGACTTAGAAGAATTATTTTGTGACAGTAGCAGAGCAGACGTAAGACTTGAGTGTAGATTTATACTGGAAGCGATTTCAACAATTAGTTCTGAGAGGCAGTCACACTGTACTTAAGTGCTTCTCATGATGGGAAGCTTGCCACCTTACAACACAGGTCATTCTATTTTAAAACAACTCTGTATTAAAAAGGTTCTTCTGCATATTGGACCATAGTTTATATTGATACACTATCTGTAATTAAGAACCACACACAATGAGTTTTCTGCACGTCTGTCCTTTGATTATTTAAAGAAATATAAGTGCCTCCTGCAAACCTCTTTTTTCCCTAAAGAGTAAACATCTGCTTGTGCCTTCAGCACAGGACAAGATTTCTAAGTAGTTCACTCTTCTAACTACTTTAATCTGGCTGTTTCTTAAAAGGAAGAGTCCAGAATGACCAGAGTCCTCCTAATGTGGTAAGATCAACACAGAGGCATTGGGACCAATTCATTTTTGTGGACAGTGTATTTCTAGTAAGGCAGGATCCTAATTTTTTTTTGAGAGACTGTCACTGCTGACTCAAGTTGCAAGTATGAGTCTTTTTGCAAAAGAAATGCTGTTTAGTCATTTCTTGCCAATATAGCTTATATTTTGAACCTAAGTGTAGGAATCTACAATTTAAATTATAACATGCTTCTTTCCATTTGTTCATCTATATGAGTTTAGAGCATCTCATCAGTGTACTGAATGCCTCTCCCAGCATTATGCATTCTCTGTGTTTAATAAACAATGTCTGTTTTTATCCAAATTGTTGATTAGAGGTTGAGCTGAGAACCATATCCCTAGTATACTACTAGATGCCTGGCTTTAGGTCAGAGATTCACATGGGGTAAGAGAAAGACACAGCCTGTGTCTATCTGAACCTTCAGAAGATCAAGTGTACAGACTGAGGAAGTAAATTAAACATTACAAAATAGTTTCACAGGAAACAAAAAAGACTTGCTTTCATCTTATAAATCACAACATACTTTTTTAAAAATTTATTTCTTATTGTAGTAATTATTCTATACATTAAAATAACTTCCTATGTATAGGTTCCCCATTTCTTAAATATGTTTAACACACCATGCCCTCTACAAAATTGCATCATTCCCTTCTGGTAACCTCAGTTGTGTTGCAAATGTTTCAGGGTTGGTTATATTTCATCTGTTCCTTTGTTTTATTGATTCACATTCCACCTATGAGTGAGGTCATCTGGTATCTATCTTTCTTCTTTTGACTTGTTTCACTTAGCATCATCCCCTCTGGTTCCATCCATGTTGATTCAAATGACAGGGTTTCATCTCTTCTAAGGGCTGTGTAGTATTCCATTGTGTATATGTACCCCATCTTCTTTATTCTTTCATCTAATGTTGGGCACTTAGGTAATTTCCAGTTCTTAGCTATTGTGAATAGGGCTGCAATAAACATGGGGATACATACATCTCTGTGGATGGTGCCTTTGTATCTTTTGGATAGATGCCCAGAAGTAGAATGACGGGACTATATGGGATTTCCATCTTCAGTTTTTTGAGGAATCTCTAAACTGTTTTCCATAGGGTTTGTACCAATTTGCATTCCCACCAACAGTGCAAGTGTTCCCTTTTCTCCACGTCCTTGCCAGCATTTGTTTCTAGGCTTTTGGATAATAGTCAGTCTTTCAGGTATAAGGTGATATCTCATTGTTGTATTAATTTGCATTTCCCTGATAGCCAGTGAGTAGGAACATAATTTCATGTGCCTGTTGGCCATCTGTGTATCCTCTTCAGAAAAGTGGCTCTCTAATTCCTCCTCCCATTTTTTGATTGGATTGCCTGTTCTTCTGTTATTGAGTTTTATGAATTCTTTGTATATTTTAGATATTAAGGCTTTGTGGGAAATAGCGAATGCAAATATGATCTCCCAGTTAATAGGTTTCGTTTTGGTTTTGGTGATGTTTTCTTTTGTTGTGAAGAAGCTCCTTAGTTTGATATAGTCCCAGTTGTTTATTTTTCTTTTTGTTTACCTTGATGTTGGAGCTGAGTCCCCAAAAGCTTCTTACGACTGATGTCATGGAAAGTCTTTCCTATGTTGTCTTCTGAGAGCTTTATGGTTTCTGGTCTTACGTCCAAGTCTCTAACCCATTTTGAGTGAATTTTTGTGACTGGTGTTAGAAAATGGTCTAGCTTCATTCTTCTGCATGCAGCTGTCCAGTTTTCTCAACACCACTTGTTGAAGAGACTTTCCTTTTTCCATCAAATGGTTCTGGCCGTTTGTCATGGATTAACTGATTATATGTGAGTGGGTTAGTTTCTGGTGATCCAGTTCTATTCCACTCATCTGTGCCTCTGTTATTATTCCAGTACCTTACCGTTTTGATCACTATAGCTTTGTAATGTAGTTCAAAGTCTGGAAGTGTGATCCCTCCAGATTCATTCTTTTTTCTAATGATTGCCTTGGCTATTCGGGGTCTTTTGTTGTTCCATACAAATTTTAAGATTTTTTTTTGTTCTATTTCCTGGAAATAAGCCCATGGGATTTTAATGGGGATTGCCTTAAACCTATATATTGCTTTGGGTAAGATGGCTATTTTAATAATATTGATTCTTCCCAGCCACAAGCAGGGGATGTCTTTCCATTTCTTTGTGTCCGACTCTGTTTCTTTTAAGGAGGACTTGTAGTTTTCATTGTATAGATCTTTTACTTCCTTTGTTAGAAATATGCCCAGATATTTCATTCATTTAACTTATATTTTAAATGGTGTGATTTTTGTGATTTCATTTTCTTCTAGTGTGTTGTTTGCATATAATAATGCAACAGATTTTTGTGCATTGATTTTGTAGCCTGCCATTTTACTGTATTCAATGAGTTCTAGAAAATTTTTGATAAGAGTTTTTGTGATTTTCAATATATATAATCATGTCAGCTGCAAATAATGAGAGTTTTACTTCTTCCTTTTCCAATTTAGATTCCTTTTATTTCCTTTTCTTGCCTAATTGCTCTGGCTAAGACCTCCAGTACAGTGTTAAATAGCAGTGGTGAGAGAGGACAACCTTGCCTTGTTCCTGCCCTAAGAAGAAATGCTTTCAGTTTTTTGCCATTGGCTATGATGTTGGTTGTGGGTTTTTCATATGTGGCCTTTATTATGTTGAGGTATGATCCTTCTATTCCCATTTTATGGAAGGTTTTTTTTTTTTATCATAAATGTGTGTTGGATCTTGTCAAAAAGCTTTCTCTGCATCTATTGATATGATCATGGTTTTTCTCTTTACTCTTGTTGATATGGTGTATGACATTGATAGATTTGCATATATTGGACCTCCTTGCATTCCTGGGATGAATCCCACTTGGTCATGATGGATAATCTTTTTGATGCATTGTTGAATTTGGTTTGCTAGTATTTTGTTGAGAATTTTTGCATCTATGTTCATTAGAGATATTGGTCTGTAATTTTCTTTCTTGGTGACATCTCTGTCAGCTTTTGATATCAGTGTAATGTGAGCCTCATAAAAAGTATTTGGGAGCGTTCCCTGTTCTTCAATATTTTAGAAGAGCTTGTGAAGAATAGATGTTAATTCTTCTCTGAAGTTTTGTTGGAACTCATTGGAGAAGCCATCTGATCCTGGGCTTTTATTTTTGGGGAGTCCCTTGATTACTTCTTCAATTTCTTTGCTTGTGATTGTTCTGTTTGGGTTTTCCAATTCTTCTGGGCTCAGTCTTTGGTAGACTGTATTTTTCTAGAAATCTGTCCATGTACTCAAGGTTGTCATGGTATAGAGCTCTTCATAGTAGTCCCTTATGATGTTTTGAATTTCTGTAATATCTGTTGTAGCTTCTCCCCTTTCATTTATGATTCTAGTTATGAGATTTTTGTCCCTTCTCTTCTTTGTGAGTCTAGCCAATGGCTTGTCAATTTTGTTTATTTTTTCAAAGAACCATCTTTTGGTTTCATTGATCTTCTGGATTATCTTTTTGTTTTCTTTTTCATTTATTTCTGCTCAGATTTTTTTTGTTATTTCCTTCTGCTGATTTGTGGCTTTAATTGTTCTTCTTTCTCTAGCTATTTTAAATGTAGAGTTAAGTTGTTTATTTGTGACTTTTCTTGTTTCTTGAGATAGACCCGGATTGCGATGAACTTCCCCTTAGTACTGCTTTTACTGTATCCCCTAGATTCTGGTAGCTTGTGTCCTCATTCTCATTTGTCTCTAAGTATTTTTTAAGTTCCTTTTTGATTTCCTCTTTTACCCAAGTTTCCTTCAGGAGCATATTGTTGAGTTTCCAACTGAGTTTCCAATTGGTTTGGGGTCTTCCAGCTTTCTTTTTGTGATTGATTTCCGGTTTTAGGCCATTGTAGTCATAGAAGATGGTTGGTATGACTTCAGTCTTTGTAAAGTTGTTGAGAGATGTTTTGTGTCCCAGCATATAATCTATCCTTGAGAATGCTCCATGAGCACTTGAGGAGAAAGTGAAGTCTGTAGTCATTGGGTGAAGTCATCAGTGTATGTCTATTAGACCTGTCTGTTCCAGATGGTCATTTAAAATGACTGTTTCCCTATTTATTTTCTGCCATTGTTGTAACTGGGGTGTTGAAGTTCCCCACTATTATTGTGTTGCTGTCAGTGCCTCTCTTCAGGTCCAATAATACTTGCTCGATATATTTTGATGCTCTTTCATTTGGTACATATATGTTAATAAGTGTTATTTCTTCCTGCTGGATTGATCCTTTAATCATTATATAGTGTCCATCTCTGTCTTTTGTTAGGCTTTTTAGATGGAAATCTGTTTCAGCTGATGTGAGTATAAGCTGTTCCCCCTCTTTTGAGGTTGCCATTCTACAATAGGATTGTCTTCCAGCCTTTGACTTTGAGTCTTTGTTTGTCTTTTGGAAGAAGATGGGTTTCCTGAATGCAGCAGAAGGTTAAGTTATTCTTTTTAATCCATTCAGCCACTCTGCGTCATATGACTGGTGAGTCCATTAACGTTTAGGGAGATTACTGATATGTAACTTCTTAGTGTCATTTTGTAATTTATCTTTTGTATGTTGCTCCAGATGATGACTTTGTTCTCTCTCTCTTTTTAGGTCAGATGGGTGCAGTTATGTTTTGATTGATTTTGCCTTTTGTTTTCTTCTTTACTTTCTCCCTGGGGATGTATTTTGAGGTTACCCTGAAGTTAGCATTCACAGTTCTGTGTTT
Source organism: Solenodon paradoxus (assembly GCA_004363575.1). NCBI lineage: Eukaryota > Metazoa > Chordata > Mammalia > Eulipotyphla > Solenodontidae > Solenodon > Solenodon paradoxus. The sequence continues at coordinate 424,376 of RJWH01000643.1, read as the reverse complement.
ACTACCTAATTTTATTTGAAAGCATATTAGTATTCTATTCATTCTATCTATATTTTTGTTCTTTTCTCTTCTTCCCCACTTTTAATATTTGCTGTCTTGCTGTTTTTCTGTGTGGTTTCTTTGCACTTTATAGAGCATCCTTTAATATTTTTTGCAAAGCTGGTTTTGTGGTAATGTACTCCTTTAACTTTTGCTTGTCAGAGAATGTTTTTAATCATTCATTCAGTTCTGAATGGTAATCTTGCTGGATATAGTATCCTAGGTTGAAAATACTTTTATTTCAGCACTTTGAATGCATTATGCTATTCCCTTGTGGCCTGTAGAGTTTCATTTGAGAAGTCCAGTGACAATCTTATGGGGGCTTTTCTGTATGTGACATGTTTTTCTTTGGTTGCTTTTAATAGTCTTTGTTTATCTTGTATAGTTGACATTTTTATGATGATGTGTCTAGGTGTATTTCTGTTTGGGTTTCTTTTATTAGGAAGTCTTTTGAGCTTCCTGGATCTGGAGGTTCGCTTCATTCTTCTAAATGAGGAAGTTCTTGTATAATATTGCTTCAAATATGGTTTCTGCCCCCTTTTCTCTCTCTTCCTCTGGGACCCCTATGATGTGAGTGTTGTTCCTTTTGATGTTATACCAGAAGTCTCAAATGTTGTCTTCGATCTTTGATTTTTTTTTTTTTTTTTTTTTTTTTTTTTTTTTTTTTTTTTTTTTTTTTTTTTTTTTTTTTTTTTTTTTTTTTTTTTTTTTTTTTTATCTCTTTGCTGGTTTGCTTGATTGAGTTCCTCTGTCCTATCTTCCAGATCACTGATTCTATTGGAAGCTTCATCCCTCCTATTGTTGGGCCCCTCTATTGAGTTCTTTAATTCAGCCATCATATCTCTTACCTGTTTGATGTCTTATTTTAATTCTTTTCTTTGTCCTGACTTTCTTGTTTACTTCCTCTACTGATATCTGGATTCCCATGAGTATGTTAATCACTGTTACCCTAAATTCCTCTTCAGGTAATTTTCAGATGTCTGCTGTATTCAGATTTTCCCAGGGTTTTTGCTGGATCCATCATTTCACGTATATTTTCTCTGTGCCTTTGCTCTATTCGGCATCCTGTTTATATTTCTGAGGGTCCGTTTCCCTGGTGTTGTGTAGGTTTGATTTGCCCAGCATTGACAATCAGGCTGCATTTTCCCCTCTCCCACAAGGTGGTGCTAGTGTGTAGTATTGGGACTGGAGACTGCCTTCTCACTATTCAGGGGTTGGGGCACCCAGTGGGTGGGATGTCTGGTGACTGGATATGCGGTGGGCAGTATTTCTGCTCAGTGGACCCCAGGTTCTGGCATGAAATGGTTATGGGAAGGGTTTCAGATCTTTCACTGATTTCCGGTTATGACTGCGCCCAGCGCAATTTCACTGTGGGCTCCAGCTCAGCTCGTGGTGTGCTGGCTCTCCTTTCACGTCCAGCCCCCAAGTTGGCCCTCTGTCACTCCGCAGCTCAGCTCCACTGGGCCCACCTCTTGTTGCCTCTGCAGCTGGTCAAGAAATCCCCAGCCTCCGCCCCACTTTGCATCCAGAGACTGCACCGGGTCCCCTCACTTAACGGTTATTCGTCAGTGGATTAGTCTCCTATTGAAGTGCCCGTTATTTCTTGGTTTTTATCTCAGGCAAATAGGTGATTTTTTTTTCTTTCGGTGTCTGTCTGGAGTGACCCAAAAGTGTGTCCTAGTGAGTCACCATCTGGAAGTCCAATCTACAATATACTTTTTAATATTTTATTTTGAAATAATTTCAAATTTACAGAAAAGTTACCATAATAGTACAAATACTTTTTTCTAAAAAAAATTTTTTTTTCCCAGTGAAGACATAACATTAGAAACCAGGTTAATTTCATCTGTCCATTTACTGGTGATGCTAACCTTGACCAGTGGTTGATAGGATCTTCACTAGGTTTCCCCAATCAATGATACTCTTTCCCCCTTGCATTCAATATACATTTGGTGATGAGATAATGTATGTAAAGCATCCTGCTTTGCAATCATCGCCCATCGGTTTCAGCACCCAATGATATTTCTTTTTCCAAACCATTACTAATAGCTACAAAATGGTCATGTTCTAATCTACCATTTCTTCTCTAGTTGGCAGTCTACTGTAAGGAAATTTTCTTTCTCTTTTCCCCTATTTATTTATTCACCTAATGATTAATATGGAAACAGATTTTTCATGAATTCCTTTTTTAGTCTATGGTTCGTATTCTGTTAGTATCATTATTTATTTTGATGCCCAATTGTCCCATACTTAGCCAACAGAAATTCCTTCAAGTTGACTTTTTCATCCTTTGACCTGTCCCCATCATTCTTTGCACACCCTTACTCTATGACACAAGATGCTCAAAGTTCATCTTGTTCATTCCCTGCTTGAATCCTGGAATCTAAGAAGGCTTGAAACTTTTCCATGGTGAATGGTTTTTAGAAGCAAAATTCTTAACTCTGGGTGTGCTTCTTGCTTTGGAGATTGCTGCTTTCAGGCCTGCTCATCCAACAAAACTAGAAAAGTATGTATGGATGTGTATACATGTGCATGCATCCAAATTTTGATCTCCCCTGTTCTCTCTCTTCCTCTCCCCCAACCCTCAGTCTTTGTCTCTCTGTGTGTCTCTGTCTTCAAAATCATAAGTTCATAGCTTCCATTATAATCCAGTAGTACAGAGTTTGTTCTCTCTCTTCCTCCTTCTATTGTAATTTACTTCTCTGACTAAGAGAAACTAGGCTACTGTTATCTTCAACACATTTACCAATTTGCCCAGTTCCCCTGTACCCAACCAGTCCACTGTGTCACAGCTCTGTCTGCTACCTTCTTTGCACAGTCTCGGATTTCCCACCAGGCCTCAATTGCCCAGCTCAGCTCTGATCCCCTACTGAGCTGCTACTGCTCCTTTTTGACCTGTTTCCTCTCATGGACTCCAGTTCTCCACTCCACTGCTTGCTCTCCTTCTTCAGGCTTTTAGACTGAATTATTCAGGAAGGAAAGTAGGAAGGGAGGCTATAACTTTTACTTTTTAAACCTTTTTTTTGTTTGTTTGTTTTGACTGAAGTATAACTTAAACATAGTAAAATGAGCAAATCTGAAGTGGTGCAACTGAGGGAATTTTTACATTTGTGTACAACCATTTGATTATAACTGTAATCACCCAGGTTAGAGTCCCTAGTAAGCTTTCCTCATGCTTCTTCTCTGATAAGCCCACCCAAAGAGAACCACTGCTCTACACTTTCACCATAGATTAATTTCGTTTACTATTTTTAACTTTCTTTTTTGAAATAACCTCACTTTTATGGAAGAGTTACAAGAATAATATAAAGAATTCTCTAAAGCCTTCACCCAGACACAGCATGTATTAATATTTTGTGTCCTCTTTTTCTTCTGAAAATTTAACATTGATGGAATACTGTTTTCTAAACTACAGAGCATCTTTATATTTTTCCAGTTGTCTCCATGGTATCTTTAATGGCCATTTTTCACATGAAGAGGGACCTGATGTCAATTGATCCCATTATTAGTCATGATAACTTAGGTCATTTGTTAAGGCAGTGTCAGCCTCCTTCCTCTCCTATGAAGTTACCATTTTTCTACATAATTAAGAATTAATCTGAAGGGATTCTTTGAACCTGTGCAAATATCCTCTGCCTCTTTAGACTTTTGCCCAGTAGTTTTAACATGCATGAATGATTCTTGCCTGAACTTTTACTAGGATGGTTGCAAAATTATTTTATAGGACAACTATTCCACTTACACTTACTGTTTTTGACATTCTACTATAAAGAAGAGTTTTCTATTTATTATTCACTATTTAAGAATTTTTATTATAAGTTATGTATCAGTTAGAATCTACTACTTGTCATTATCTATTTTGATGCTCAGATTCTCTCTGGTTCAGCCAGTGGGAGCCCATTCAAGCTGGCTCCTGTTTCCTTTCAACATGTCCCTGTAACTCTTTGATCATTTCCTTATTTCTTGGCACAAATAGGTATTTCAGGCTCAAATTGTTCTTTTCTGACCTCCTGCCTGGAATCAGCCATTTTTCTAATGAACTCTGGTTCATTTGAAGCCAAGATCTGGGCACCAAATGAACGTATTGCTGCTGTCATTATTTTTAGGCAATTTTGTATTAACTTAGTGCATCCTGTGTGCGTATGTGCGTGCATGCATATGTGTATGTAAAACTGAGTCCTTGCTGAAACCACTACTTCTAATCTTGTGTTCACAAAAAATTCCTCTTTGCCATTCCATATTTGTACTTATTTCATCTGTAGTGAAAATGTGCAGACAACATCCATATATTTCCTCATTTGCACTGTCATACAAAACCTAACAAAATATTTCAGAATAGAGACATACATACTACTGTGAAGGAAAAAAATCCCTTAAGAAGAGTTAAACTTTTTTTATCGTTCTATTTGCTTTTAAACAAAAGTTATCTAGTTAAAATACTGTGTTTGAAAGTTATTTGAATTGGTTTTTCTTCTCTTCACAACAGTTACTTAATTGAAACAAGTTTTGCCTATTTTTGAGCTTCATGTCAATAGAATTTTTGAAACATTTACTTTTCTGTGTCTCGTTTCTTTTGTTCACCATCAAATCTTGAAGATTTATCCATATTGTGAATAATAGTAGTTGTTTTCCCTTTTATTTTATGCATATTCAGTATTCTGAAGATAACCACATTTTATGCATTCTACTGGTGATGAATATTTGGATAATTTTGCACTTTTATTTATAATGAATAAAGCTGTGATGGACATTGTACATATTTTTTGTTGGAAAATAAGTATTTATTTACTGGGGGAATATGTGTCTCTTAGCATGTAAGTGTATATATGTGTACATTTTTTCTTTTCACAGTAAATCCTCACTTAATTTTGTCTAATCCTCAAATAATGTAATTTCCTTCAACGTCATTGGGATTTTTCTTCTCTCTCTTCAACAATGGCGAACAAAACAATATTGTTCAAAGACCTGTTGGTGTGTGTGCACATTCGCGCACACATACACACACACACACAGCCTATTAGATATTGCCAATTTTTCTAAATAGATGTTGAATTTATAATCTTGCTAGCAATGTAAGAAATTTCTAGTTATTCCACATTGTTATCAGCCCTTAGTATTGACAGTCTTTAAATTTCAGCCTGCTTTGGCAGTGGTTACTTTCTTTTTTCTTTTTCGTTTTTGCGAAGCATGCTGTAGGCTGTTTAGCAGACATGAGTCTGTTAGTTGCCTGTCTTTGAGTTTGGTTGTTCAGCTTACATGGTTCTATTATCCTGTTCTCATAAGTAACTCAGTGGTGTACCTTTACTGAAATCCAGTGCATTGTTTTTTCAGTCTGCAGGGGTCAGAGGTATTCTCAGGTTGCTTTCATATTGTGAGGATGCACATAAGTAAGGAAAACAGTTGAATCACATGCCTCAGAAAAGAAAAATGGAAGGTCATTTAAAACGTACGGCAGCAACTCAAAAACCTAGACTTTCTTGCTCTCTGGGATGTAGGATTGAGAATTCTCTCACATTCCGGTACCTTAGCTATTCTTTTCTACTTTTACTGTTCCTGCTGCTTCTGACTGTTCTGCTTGAAGCTCTTCCTTGTAGTAACCCTTCTCGTATCTGTTTCTTTCAGTGGCTGCTTCAGTCACCAGGAGCCTAGAAAACTCACTCCCTGTAACGTTTTCCAGGCAAATTGTTCTACCTCTTTGCAGACTGTGACTAATTGTACATTAGTTCACCTTAGGACATGTTTTCACCCAAAGTTCATCCACACCACTTAGATATGGCCACCGGAAGCAGGCGCACACAGTGTCACACAGCGCTCGCAGCAGCTGAGGAGAAAGGAATTCTCTTGGAAGTGTACTTGGGAAAACTAAGCATGCTGAATACCTGGCTAGTTTGTGTATATTACATTCTAATTCAGTGACATTTCTCAAGCCTTCTCCTTATCTGCCAATAGAATAACTGCGTTGAAGAAAGAAAATGTTCTTTTCATTATATATAATATATAAAATCTCCTGGAAATGTATCTGCAGAACAGGGTCAAATTCAAAATGAATTTTATTCAGTATATAGAGCAGGGGGTGTGGCTTTAGGATTATGAGATATTCCTGGTTGTTATTATCCCATTTAAAGAAGAGGGAACTAAAGGCAGAAAGACAGAGATTTGTCCAAGGTCATATGAACTGAGAGCTCCAGGACTCAAATCCATGGCTTCTGGTTTCATAACCAGAGCGTTTCCCAATGTCCTACACCCATGCCCAAATTATTAACAGTATAAAGGATATTTGACAAAAACAAACTGTTGTCAAAGAAGGTGATAGGATTTGAGAGAAGGCAGATCTCTGAGGGGTTGAGATGATCTGGGAGTCTTCTTCAGGGGTTGATGGGGTTTAGAGTGGAATGGAGAAGGAAAAATGGTGCAAATAAATGTGTACAAAGGTGGAGAAACACAAGAGACTTTCCAGGGACCGAGAAGACACTTGTGTTGCTAGGTTAGTGGTTTTATGTCAGAAATAAGAAAGAGATCAAATATGATAGGAAGCTAGGAGGTTTTGAGATTATGTTAACTGACGTTTTAAAATTTGTATTTATCAAGGTAACTTTGATTTACATAATAATAAAAGCTTGTATGTACAGGTTCACCATTCAGCAAATATAACATACCACACCCACCACCATATTGCCAAAAGTCCTCTACCACTGTCCATTGAGCCCCGCTCCCCTTGCCCCCTTCCTTCCTGTCTGGTAACCTCAGTTCTATTGCCAGTATGTAAAGGTTGATTTTGTTTTACTTGTCCCTTTACTTTGTTTCTTTATATTCCACGTATGAGTGAGGTCGTTTGGTGTTTGTCTTTCTCCTGACTTATTTCACTTAGCATAATAACCTGTAGTTCCATCTGTGTTGGCACAAATGACAGGATTTCATCTTTTTTAGGGGTGTGTAGCATCCCGTTGTGTATATATACAACATCTTCTTTATCCAGCCATGTGATGGGAACTTAAGTAGTTTTCAGTTTTTGACTATTGTAAATAGAGCTGTAATAAACATGGGGCTCCACATACCTCCGCAGACTGGCGTTTTTGTCTTTTTTGAGTAAATACCTAGAAGTGGGGTGATGGGATCATATGGGATTTCCAGTTTCAATTTTTTGAGGCATCTCCATACTGCTTTTCATGAAGGCTGCACCAATGTACATTCTCCCCAACAATGTAAAATAGCCCTCTTTTCTCTGCATCTTGACAACACCTGTTTCCAGACTCTTGGACCAGCCTCACAGGTGTAAGGTGATACCTTATGAAATTTTTGTTTAAAATCAGATCATGACATGACAGAAGAAAACTTTAAATCATTTGGTGCTTCTTAAAAGAGTTGGGACTGGTTTGAAAATGACTAAATTAAGAAGGTAGCAGCTGGAAATCAAGAGAGATTTCAGTCTTTGAGAAGGAAGAATGGCTAGAACACTAACTGTGTAGGAGAGAGAGAAAGAAAAGAGAGCGGTATTGGGAGTGTGAGCCATAGCGATGGGTGTTTGGTACCAGTATAGAAGAGGAGAGAACAGTTCAGGTTTTAGATCACGGCAGACCTGAGCATATGGGACAGGTGATTTTACTCCTGAGTGCGTCTGCTAGCCTGTTGAGTAGGGAGACAGCCTCCCTTCTCAGAGTAACTATGAGGATGAGAGGCTATGCAGGTAAAGTGAAATTCGATACTGTTGCATACTTGACATCCAGGCACTAAACTTATCTTTGCTGTGTGCTTGAAAAAAAAAAGGAAATTAACTTTATAGGGAGAATGACTTTTTCCATCCTGGCCTTTGAGTTAGAGCCTCTGGGTCTGGAGATAACCATTTTTAGGTCTCCTTTGACATCTAGGCTCCAGTTAAATTTTCAAGCTCTCACATAGGAGTTAAAAGGTACCTTTGTAAAGCTTGCTGTTTGCAGAAGCAAGTATCCATGCTGCTGCTCTGCTGTTGCCAGAACATTCACTTGGGGCTATTTCAGAGATTTGGGGTGAAATGCCATTGGCTGACAGGACTACAGTTAGCCTCCCAGTCTCCCAGCCTCCCAGCCCTGCTTTCCTAACTGGCATGGAAATTCTGAACTGGCTCCGGGTGGGGTTGTAACAAAGGCTGCATTCCCTTCCCTGATAACCCTGGGCAGGCAGAAGGCTAGCATTCTGGGGTACAGGTCTCCCCTATGTGTGGCTGTGGTGCCAAGGAAGGACTCCGGGGCAGACAGAAAGGAGGCACCAAGCCCAAGCCCTCTGCCTAGCACGCAGGAACGGCAACTGCTGCCCCCACCTTACACACACACACGCACACACGCACAGCCTGTTGTCATAGCATCCGGGGCTCCCCACCCACTGGTCAGGGGTGGGAACCAATCAGCAGGCCTCACAGGCTGCCAAGAGACCTGATGGTCCCTGGGCTGCTGTGCAGGGCACTGCAGATGAGAGGGTAACATGGGACTGGCCCTAGCCTTCTTCCTCTGCTTGGTGATTCAGTGCTTCTTCCCCTGAGTCCTGGTCACATCCTGATACACTTAGTTTTCCCTGCCCTGTTTTCCCCTTTGTTTCTACTTGAACAATGTCTGTTTCAGTTCCCCAAGAGATGATAGCGTCCATGCGGGAGAGGAGGACACAGAACTTTGTTGCCATTTTGCAGCCATTTTGACCAATAAATCACTGTTTGAGCAACTTCTTTTGGGGCTCAGATACTGACATGCCTAGGTCCCTGGAAACTATTGTTTGGGCCTTGTAAATCTAAGACTTTCCCAGCCTAAGATGCTTTGATAGTTACGGCAGGATTACAGATGTCAGAACTAGGCGGGAGGTTTATTTCCATCCCCCCTGTGAACAGGAAAGGTTATAGCAGTTGGGAGGACAGAAATGTTGAATCTGAAAGACGACAGACTCTAGCACCCCACTAGGTGTAAGACACTGGGCAAGTTGCCTCTCTGAACCCCAGTCACCCTATTTGTAAAGCAGTTCTAACAAAAGAGTCTCTTAGGTTTGGTGTAAATTTAAATGAGATAATATAGGCATAACCGTTAGCCAGGCACTTGGCCATAAGTATTCAATGAGGGCCACACAGCTGTGTTTTAAAAATGGTACAAGTGTATTGCTGAGAACTAAAATGCTCACACTCAACATTTGGCAAATTTTCTCAAATTAATCTCATTTTTACTTCTTCATTTCATTTTTCATTCATTGAACCCATTAGCACATTCAGCATATGTTCACCGGGCATCTGCTACCAGTCAGTGCTTGCCACAGCTCATCCCCGTCTCACGGTTATTTAGTGGGATTCGGTCCCCAGGGGAATTGTGATTCCCTTCATAAGAACTGATGGTATCTAGCCAGGTGGGAGATCCCCATGACATTAGGGGTTTGGACATTGTTTTCTCTGCCTCCTTAGGCTCAGAATCCTGTATGGAGCTACCCCCTCTACTGTTTGAATAGCACCGAATCAGGTCAGACACCTTTGTTCCCTATTCCTCACCTTAGGCAGGTGTGACCTCCACCCTTCTGTTGAAGTTGTCCTCTCTCCAGACCAGCAGGTTGGAACCTACTTTGTCTACAGTGGGACTCTGTTTGCTAGGACTGACTCTGGTGCTGGTCTACTGTCTGGCTTCCTCATCTTTGTGTTCCCCCCTTCTCACCCCATGTCCTGCCCTCGGGCTGTGCGGCAGAAGACACTGTGGAGCAGACAGTCTGCTGGGTGTCTGAGAGACAGAGGAGCCAAACACATGTGCAGTTCACAAATAGACATCTCTTGTGTGACAAGGGCCATAATGCATAGTGCTGTGGGAGGAGCCTGGGTGAAGCAGCTGGCTCTGCCTGGAGACAGCAGGCTTTTGCAGGAGGTGATGTTTGAGCAGTCTTAAAGGAGTTAGCTAGGTAAACACTGAGAGAAAGGGAATTCCAGTCAAGGAGAATAGCATATATAAAAGCCTGATGCTCTTAGAGAAAAGCGTAATGTGGTGTGACTGGAACAAAGGGAACATGTTATTTGGGGATAAGGGTTCACGAGTAGCAGAGGGAGGAAGTGAGGCCAGAGATGTAAATGGGTCTATTCCTGAGGGCCTTGCAATCATACAGTGTAGTTTCGATTTGCATTCCCAAGGCTGCAAGCCTGTGAAGGGTTTCATATGGGGGCATGGCAGAGTCAGATTTCTGTGTAAGGAAGGTGATGGTGCATGACTGTGAGGAACGAATTGTCTCATTTGTTCTTTAGCAGTTCTATAAGGCAGGACAGGAGAGTGTTATCTACTTTTTAATCCCTGGGAATACTGAGGCCCCAGAGGTTAAATAGCTTATTTAAATAGTCTCAGAGCTAGAAAGCAGAGGACCTGGAAGTCACCTGAATTCCTGGCTCTGAATCTCTTTCCCCCGGGCACACTGCCATTGTTAACAGAGGCTTCTAGAAAGCTGCCTGTAACTGGGCAGTGGGTAGATGCTGACAGGAGCAATATAAGCAAATGGCCATTGATACAATCTTGTTAAAGGAGTGTAGCCTTGGGATTTTGTGGCCTGTGGTGTTCAGTCTCTTCCCCCTATGCCAATGCAGAGACACTAAAAAGCAGAGAGGAACTTTGAGCTTCAAGCTCTACATTGTCTTAACAAAATCCATTCATCACTATCTCACTCATTAATTCAGAGCAGCATCTGCTGCCTGATACTGGCATTTGTCAGTGACTTGTTTCTGGAAGTCCTTGGTCTACAAGATTGGTCGGCTCTCTGGTCTGAAGCCCCAGGGTGAGCCCTGGCAGTCAGAGGCGGGCCCTTTTTTTGATGTGCATTTTGTAAAATGAAATACATAACTTAAAAGAAAAAGGTAGCATTACCTAGCAGTACAGAACCCGAGCTTGGCGATCAGGCAGACCTGGGTTTTACTTGTGCGGCTGCCACTTAGCTCACTGTGAAAGTTATTTCATATGTATGAGCCTCAGTTTTCTTAGCTCTAAAATGGGCCAAGTCAAACCCACCTGAAGAGATTGCAGTTCTGGTTAAGATGTGATCATGTTTAGAGAGTGTCGGCTTCACACCTGGCACATACTCATCCTCTGCTTGTAGTGGCTTTTTACGTTTTTGTCTGGCTATCACTGGACAGTTTTTAAAATTGTTTATTATTGTTTCATTAGTTTATAATACTCTTTGTTTAATTTCTGCTTTTATCACTGCTGCTACCACAGTGATAGAATATTTGAAACTACATATTAGAAGAAAAATATCTTATATATTCCTGCTGATGCATGTATCCTTATAAGTTAGTTATATTTCCTTCAAATGTTTCTCCCCACTACTTTGGAACATAGCACATGATAATCACATGCATTATTTTTCTCTAGACAGGATTTGTTTTTCTCTGTGGTGGGAATTGCATCATACATATGTATATATATTCTCTTAAAAGTTATACATAGTTATATACACCTATATATACATATATAGTTATATCTATAACTATATATAACTTTTAATAAGAGCTTTTCTGTTTATAAGAAGAGTATATAAAATTCAGAGAGGAGAGAGAAAGCAAGAAGAAAAACATACTATAATCCTTACCTCATCCCTAGCCAAGAGGCCATTACTGTAAACATTTAGATATATTTCCTTCCAGTGTTTTTGAATCATGTTTTATTATAGGGTAGAGACCATATTACTTAAACAGTTTTAAAACACTTTTCAAGGTCATGTGATATATTGAGTATGCTATTATTGGTAAGCATCATTTGCCAAGGCTGCCTAATAGTCCATCAGATAACTCTCCCACAGTTTACATACGCATCCCCCCCAGTCTTTTCCAGTTCTTCAATCTAAGTAGCTTTCCATGACAGAACCTGGGAACTGGTCTCAGTGTAACCAGGTCACATACAATGAACTTGCACTGTGTTCATGGCTCTGAGTGAGTCATGGGAAGAACCCATCAGGTAAATCAGACAGAACCTGCCTCAAAGCTGCTCAGAGACCAGACAACCTGGAAATGTTTACTGGGGTGACATACACAGACGCTGTCAGGGAGCCCCTGTAAATGTGGATAGCCCTCTTCTCTGTGGAAGCTAGCATCTGGGAAGCACAACTTTTTAGGTAAAAAGTCTTCCTGCTTGCTAACATGTTCCTTGACTTCCAGTGTTCAGTGCCTTTTACCTTTACGTAACTTAATTAACTGTCAGGTCCCGTGCTAATTACCTTTCACTATCACTCCCTGATGTTTTCACTGGGAAATAGTGAGAAGCCTTAGATTTTAGAAAGGAACTTGTGTGAGAATCAGGAGAATTAGAGTGACTCTAGTCTTAGTTTTGACACGCATTTCCTCTGGCATCCAAGGCAAATTACTTGTCTTCCCAAGCAAGCCTCAGTTTTCTCATCATGGCGGAAGATTGGACTAGGTCGTTAGCGCCTTTCTAGCATTGACATTCCATGAGTACCCGAGGCTTTACTCCTGTCAGGACGTAAATTGAATGTCTCAACAACGATCACAGGACACTTTCCCTAAGTTTGGAGTTTCTTTTGATAGTGCTAGGAGGACCATTTATACTTTTGTTTTCCCAATCACTTCCTCCTGTAGCAGCTGGGATAGGCTGAGACTGAAAGGCAAGAGTGTTTCTCTCTCACTAGGTAGAAACACTGGGTTCAGAACCTCAAACGATTGTCTTTTATGTATTTGATATTTGCTCTTTTCTGTTCTTGATTCATTCATTTATCCTCTCATTTAGCAGGATTAACCAGCTCCCAGGTCTTGTATAATCCATCTGTGCTATAGAGAGGTGAATGAGACCCACCTTTGTTCTCAAGACACATGCATTCTAGTGAGGTGACAGGGAAAATGTAAAAGGCAGCAGGGGTAGTTGCTATGATGAGGGTTTATATGTGTTGCTTAATGAAAAGAGTACTTGAATTTGCCCAGAGGCAACATAAAAGGAGTGTCAGTGGATGCTTTGACATTGTAAAGGATGAGTAGGAACTTTCTAGGTAGACAGAGGACCAGCATGAGCAAAGGTCTGGAGGCATGAGAGAACAGGTCACTTTCAGAGAACTGCAGATGGTTTGAGTGCTGGGAAGGTGGAAGGGAGAGCAAGCAGATAAGGGAAAGTCAAGCATTTCTTTTGCACAAGTCTGTTTTCACTGAATTTGTTGCTTATTTTATCAGTCCAGATGAAAGCGATGGTCTTTTCAGTTCTGTTTTCAAAAACTGTCATTTTTATTGCCTTTTATTTCCATTTTTGTAGTAACACATGCTCATTATATACAGTTTAGAAAATATAAAAATATAGACAGGAGAAAGGATTTAAAAAATCACTCACAGTCTCACTGAAGAAAAATATTTTAAAATCTTGGTATATTTCCATTCAATATATTCTTAAATTTTTCATTTTTTTCTTTTTTATGTTGTGTATTATAATTATAGTCTTAACTTTTGTATAAAGTACACTTTCTTTTTAAAATAATAAGTTTATTATTTATTTTGCTTACAAAGCCCTACTCAAAGATATTGAAACTACGGTATTGCACACCGCGCCTACCACCAGAGGTCCAGCGTTCCCTACCACCACCATGTCCCCTGTCTCCTTCCTCCCCACCTCCACCCTCCTGGCAGTCATAGTCTTGTGTCCTGTGAATTTTGCTGGGGTTTTTCTGTTTATTAAGGTGCCCTTTCTATTTACTTCCTAAAATTAGCCCCCAATGGATGTTAGTATCATTTAAAAATAACTATAATCATAAAATATGCTGACTGAAATAGCTATACATTTTCTTTCTCTAATATAACTTTCTTTTTACAGGTCGCTTGTGGCTCAGAGCATAATCTGGCAGTGATTGGTGAGTAATTATTAGACCACTATTTTTTCTGAAACTTGTGGCAGAATTTAGGAAGAGTCTTGGTGAACTAAAGACGTGTGTGTGTGTGTGTGTGTGTGCACGTGTGCATACACTGGGGAAATGGAAGTCTTTAGTCGATCGAAACTTTATGATAAACCTCTTTTCTAAAAATTTCAATTCACTTATTTTTTTTAAGATGCCTAAACTGACCTGTCTACCCCAGGGAGCAGCATTTGAGGGCATTAGAAATCTTACAGGTTGGGGCACATGTATAGAAAGCCAGATATAAAAGGGGAAGATTAGACTGCTTCTGATTCATTGAGTAACTCTCATACATCAAGTCCTTTCTTCTTGCGAGACTTTTTCTTTGAAAATATAGCGCCCTGCTCACTGCCCCCACTGCCTTATATTTTGTGGCACTCAGGAACTCCTAGTTGAAGCCTAGTTATAAAAACTGTGACCAAGTGCACTCTGGTGGCTCAGTTGTCAGGCTCATGCCTGAGAAGTGGTCCAAATCAGCTCAAGGACCCAGATTCGAGTCCCAGAACTGTGGGTAGCGGGGAACAACTAAAATGAAGAAATAAATAAATGGAATGCCTCTTCCTCCTTCCTCTTCCTTCCTGCCTGATGCCTGCTTTCAAGAAAAATAAATAAGTAAACCAGTGACCAATGGTTATCCAGAACCAACTAAGACAAAACCTCATTTAATCATGCTTGGCTTCAACTGAGAGTCCCAGAGTGCCACAACTTAGAAGGCAGAGCAATGCCTGGCACTCAGCAGAGACTCGGGCACTCTTCTCTGACATACGCTAGACTGGCTCAGCAGCCTGGGGAGGCAGCAGTTGGAAGCACTACTGTGCAGGCCCCAACTATCGTGATGTGCAAAGAGGCAGAACCAAGGACAACAGAGGAGGTAGGCTGCCAGCTGCCAGAGAGGGTAGAGAGTAAAGGGGGCTGGAGTCAGAGAAGGAGCCAGGAAGTGTACGCAAGCCCGCATGCTTTGCAGCAAAACCAGATACATGCTACGGGAACTGCTCCAGCCTGGGTGGAATTAAGGCAGGCTAATCAGAGACTCTGAGGCGGTGCCTAGGCTGCTGCCACTGTCACAGTGCTTGGCTGGGAGAGGTTGACTTTCTCCAGGACCAGCACAACAAGAAGACTGCAGGGAATCTAAATACATGAAGCAAAAAAATCCACATGAAGGAGGGACCCAAGCTAGCAGGGCGGCAGGCTAGTTGACAGGCAGCTTGGTGCTCTAGAAAGAGCATAGTCTGCAGGCAGCAACCTTGGTTCAAACTAGCCCATCTCTGTGTGATGTTTTCCCTCACCTAGGTAATGAGATACTTCCACCTTCTAGGATTATTACTGTGAGGAGATGAGATAAAGTATGTGAAATACTTGGTATATTTGGTACATGGGGGCGTGTAAGAAATATATATACACACACATATTTATAATCACACACATCTATTTCTGTTTGTTTATTTTCCTTGGTCAGCCTGGGCACAGGGGAGAATCTCTTGTTAGTGTAACTGCTAGTGAGGTCTTTCTTTGGTGGGAGAGAGAAATGATCATATTCTGGAAACGTGTCCAGCATTACCCAAGTGAGGAGACCACCAGTAGAGGCCGTCGAAGGGCAGGACATGGAGTGAACTCCTTGAGGCAGACCTGTTATTTTCCATTTTGTCCCCAGTGCCGGGGGCCTGGCTTAGTCCGCTGAATGAATGTTTCAAACAATGTCGGGAAACGTGGGCCCACTCTACAGGACTCTGGACATGTCGCCCTGCCTGTGTGTGAGCTGGGAGCAGAGGCTCCCTGCCCCCGGAGCAAGGAGGCCCTCCGTGGGTGCCCTCAGTGAAGCTGCCGGATTGCCACAGCAGGAGGCCAGCAAGAGGGAAACAAGCTGAAGGCGAGGGCATGTTCCTACCTGTCTGTTTCTCTCCCAACATTTCCCCCAACCCTTCTGCCGTTGCCTGCTCTAGATGGTCTTTTCTGCCTGAAGTCTCATTGGTGAGATCTAGCTCCTCAGTGCCTGGTGCTGTGGCCCCACCTATGATAGGCATGAAGCAGTTAGAGACTTGACTAGAACCCTGTGAAGAAGGCAAACTTTGCTCAAGGGTAGAAGCAGCCTTAATGTCTCAGGAATAGGGGACAGACAAATCGAAAGGGGAGGTGAAATAGATTGGTGAAAAGACGTTATTGAGGACTTTCTCTGTCTTATATAATGGACACAACTCCACAAAGTGTATTTGTTGTACCTTCTTTATACAAAAGAAAACACTGAGACTCAGAGGTTAAACAGGTTAAATGGGTTGCCCAGAAATAAGTAATAGTGAATGCTAGAGGTACCTGTCTGACTTCCTAGGCTGCTCTGTCATATCCTGGGGTCTGAGTCAGCATGGGTCCTGGTTAACAGTGTAAGCACTCAGGTCAGATCACCTGAATTCAAATCTGGGTTTCTCCCCTTTGAGCTATGTAAACTAGTATAAGTGGCTTAACCTGTGTCTTTGTTGCCTTACCTGGAATATGATATGATTGAATTGATAAGGTTGTTATGTAAAATGCTAAGGACAGTCTGGCACAAAAATAAAGCTTAAATAAGACCACAAGGAAGGAAAGAAGTATAAGATGGCCGTAAAAAAGCCTGAGGCTAAGGGTGGGAATCTCAGAAGAGGGACACGTCTTTTGCAGCCAGGATATCGGGGCCCAGGGCAGCATCTCAGCATAGCTGCAGAGTAGATTTGTAAACTGGAGCCTGGGGACTCAAACCTGAGGGTGGCATTCCCATCCATATATGAGATGGGCTGGATAGGGAGGTGAGTCATGTGAGTTCCTGTTTTTGATGATGGGAGAACCTTTGTAGCTGGGCATGGAGAAGTACAAGTAACAGTCAGGAAGGACAGAGCTGAGCCCACTGGCCACACTGGCCTGGCCACTCTCTACCTGTGTGTCATGCACAATCACTGCCTCACCAAACCTGATTCCTCATCTGGAAAGTCAGCATTCCCATCCCCACCCCTAAAGTTGTTGTTCTGAATGGCATAGGTATGCTGAGTGCCTGCTCAGAGCCTGCCACGCACTAGGTGCTCAGTAGGTGCACCCTCTCTCGGCAGGTTCACTAGTTAACTCCTTTCTTTCTTTCCACCTCGTATTTCCCTCCACATCTGACAAAGCTAGCAACCTGGCTCCCATTCTCAGGCACAGACTGAGGTCGAGGTGATGTGAGGGCATGTGGCCACCACTTGTTCCAAAGAATCCTACCTGCCAATGGCTGGCTTTCCAGCCCTGTTCTGTCTTTGGGGTTGTCACCTTCATGTCTGGCTGAATTGGCTCCAGCTGTTTTGCTTCCCCCAGGAGCAGCTTATTTTGGCTTGAATGGGCAATTTGTTTGCCTTCTCTCCTGATGTGCAGTTGTTCAGCCTTCCCTTCCTGCAGAGAAAAAAAGAGCTGACTGCATTTCCTCTCTCCGTGCTCCACACAGACACTTGGAAAGGATTTTATTGGTGGCCTTTTCCTAGAGCACTCAGGCTCGCCAGACAGGCATTGTTAAAGGGTTAGATATTTGGCAGGAAAGTGTGGTACCTCCTCCTCCTCCTCCTCCAAGCAAAGCCAGTTTTTGGTTGTTGTTTTTTAAAAAACCAAATTGGAGCTATAATCTGTGCAAGGATGTTATTTTTTTCTTTCATTTCATTGATGATTTCCAGTTGTTGAACCTTTGTACCATTGTAATATGTGCAGCAGAACATCTGACCTTGGCCTAAAGCCCATCAAACAGGGTCATGTAAGAATTTAACAGAACTCTTTCTGACACTATGCTCTGAGTGGCAATACTCCAGAGTTCAGGACCTTATAGAGAATGTAGAAGCCAGCATAAACCCCTGTGATCCTGGTCACAGTGTGATAGCAAAGTGTCATCGCTTGTACCTACATTATCCCATTTAATCCTTTTAGCAAGTAGGGGTTGGCATTCTTGTTAATGCCATTTTTTTAGATGAGAGAAGCTGAAGCTTGGGCTGAACATTTGTCATATGGTCTTGAGCAATCTGTATAAATTCTTTAACCAAGCTTCTAACTTCAGAACCTGTGGTCTACCTCCTGTAGACCACTGACTTGCTTTAAAGACCACCAGAAGAGATTTTTTTTTCCATTTCAATATTTAGTTCCCCTTCATGTTGGTAAGTTTCTTCTGTATGTCTAACCTAAATTGTTTCCACTTCAGATCAAGTAGTTTTCTGTATAATCAGATAAAATTATGATATTGATGACACTGTTTTGGAAAACCACCCTAAGATTCTTCTTCCCCTTTTCATTATCCCTTTTAAAAAAACATTAATTTACTTATTTAATTTTTGAATAATGAATACATATACATGAAAGATTAAAAATTAAAACCAACCTCCTTCCCTATCCTCAATATGTCTAGTTACCAAAAACCCTTCCACTACACGTACAGCTAATGACTATCATTCGTTTCTTATTTATCATTCAGTTTCTTTTTGTGTATATCTGAATACTCAAATACATTCGATCCCCCACCTTCTTTTACATAAATGGTAGTATACTGTGTACACTTTTTAGTGTCTAATTTTTTTCTTTCAACAATTTGGGAGATAGAGCCTTATCAGTATAGAAGCATGTCTGATTCTTTGTTACAGCTGCATAATATTCCAGTGTTCCCATGTACCATGGTTTATTTAACCAGTGCCTTGTTGGTGGACAATTTTGTCATTTACGTTCTTTAGCTATTACAGATAATGATGTAGTGAGTAAATTTGTATTGTGCTGTTTCATGTGTGGGAGACTGTAGTTGTAGGATAAATTCCGAGAAAGTGAGTTTATTGTACCAAAGAGTAAATATATTTGTTGCTTTGCAAGATATTGCAAAATTGGTCTCCATAGAAATGATACCATTTTTCACTCCCACCAGCAATGTCTAAGAGTGCCTATATCTCATAATAGAGTATGTTAAGAAAATTTTGCCAATATGATAGGTGGAAAACTATTCAGGGTGGTTTTCATTTCAAACGTGAATACATATGCAATAAAATGCACCAATCTTTTTATAGTAATTTTTTTGGTTTAGATTGCTGTAGTTTAGGATATTGAAGTCCCAGCTCAATCCGTGAGTGTTTCACACTGCACCCACCACCAGAGTTCTAGTGTCTTTTAATGCCACCTTGTTCCCTCCTCCTTCCCTTCCCTCTCCCATCCCTCTAGTAACCATGCTTGCATCCTGTGAATTTTGTTGGGGTTTGTTTGTTTGGTTTCGTTTCTTTATATTCCACATACTAGTGAAATCATCCTGTACTTCTCTTTTTCTTTCTGACTTATTTCACTTATCATGATCCCTTCTAGTTCCATCCAGGTTATTGCAAACGGCACAATTTTGTCTTTTTAAAAAGCTGCAAAGACTTCCATTGAGTATGTGGACCGCCACTTCTTTATCCATTATCTGCTGACGGAATTTAGGTTGCTTCCATGCCTGGGGATTGGGGATTGTGAATTGTGTTGCTATGAACATAGGCGTGTGGATGTTTTTTCTGATTAGAGATTTTGTATTCTCGGGGTATATTAGAAGTGGAATTACTGGATCAAATAGTAGATCTAGCTTTATTTATTTATTTTTTGAGAAATTTCCATTCTGTTTCCCAAAAAAGTTAAACTAATTTACGTTTTCACAGACACTGCAGGAGGGTTCCTTGTTCTCCTCACCCTCCCCAACATTTGTTGTTTCTAGTTTTTTGATAATAGGTCATATTCGTTGAGGTACTATCTCATCGTGACTTTCGTTTTCATTTCTCTGATGAAGATTGATACAGAACATTCTTTTCATGTGCTGTAGGTCATCTGTGCTTCTTCTTTACATAGATGTCTACTTAGTTCTTATGCCTGTTTTTTGAGAGGATTGTTTAAAATGCACAGATCTTAAGGATTCAGAGTGATGAATCTTTACATATCTATGTACCTAAGAAACAACCACCCAACACAAGACAGAAAACGCTTGCAGCCTTATAGCAGGCTAGCCCATATTCCTCAGTTTGATGATTGTGGCTGAAGCTGCTGTGACCATTCCTACATGCATTTTTTTTTTTTTTCTCTTGAGTGTATAACTAAGAGGGGAAATTCTAGGTCATGTTATATAACACTGGTAGACACATACTGTTTTCCAAAGTAGTTGTACCAGTTTGCACTCCCACCAGCAATATAGGTCAGTTCCAATTGTACCATTTCCTTACCAGGTACTTTCAGTTTTTTTGATTCAGGCCATTCGAAGGTGCAGTCTCATTGTGCTTTTAATTTGCATTTCCTTGATAATGGTTTGGAGTACCTTTAAATATGCTTATAAGCCACCTGGGTAGCTTCTTTTGTCAAATGTGAACTTATAAGTGCAAAAGCTTTATGTCTTTGCCCATTATTTTAAATTGGGTTATATGACTTACAGGCATTCATATGAATTCAAGTTCTTTGAATATATGTATTGTAAACATCTCCCAGTCAATGACTTGCTTGCTTTTTTTCTCTCTTAATGGTGTCCTTCAATGAACAGACATTCTTATTTTTAATAAAGCCCAATTTATCAGTCTTTTTCTTTAATGATCTGTGTGTTTTGAGCCCTATGACCTTTTTGCATACTCCAAGGTCTTGGAAATATTCTCCTGTTTTCTTCTTAAAATTTTATTATTTTAACTTTTACATTTAGCCCAAAAATCCATCTAAAAATAGTTCTTATTTTTAAATCATTGCTTTAGAACCATTTATTGAAAAGTCCATCCTTTCCCTCGTGAATTTTAGAGGCGCCTTTGTTGTAAATCAAGACACTGTATATATACTTCACAAAAATATGGTTTTTTGGTTCTCTTTTTCATTAGTGTGTTTCTCTGTCTGCATGTGAGTACCACACCATTTTGATGACTATAACTTTATTATGAATCCTAATTACAAACCCACCAACTTTGCTCATCTTATAGTGGTCTTTCTAACCTCTTTCTAGTTGTGGTGAGTAATGAAGTTGAGCATCTTTTCGTATGTTCCAGAGCCACTTGAACTTTTTCTGTATGATGGAGTTTTCCATACTTGGATTCATTTTTCATCATTACTCTAACAAATTATCACAAAATAATGTTTGAAACACCACAAATCTTGTAGTCTGAGGTCAGAAGTCTGAAATGGGTTTTACTGCTCTCTGGATGCTACAGAAAGAGTCTTTTTTCCCCCTTTTCCACTTTCTAGAGGGTGCCTGAATTCCTTGACTTGCGGCCCCCTTCCATCACCAAAGCCACATTGACTGAGAGTCTTCACAGCACCTCACGCTGATGCTGGCTCTCCTGCCTCCCTCTTCCACATTTAAGAATCTCCATGATTACATTGGACCAACCCCGGTAACCCAGCATAAGATCCCTATTTTAAGGCCAGCTAATTAGCAAACTTACTTTCATCTGCTGCTTCAGTTTTCCTTTGCCATGTAACACAGCATATTCCCAGATTCCAGGAATTAGAAACTTTTGGAAACCATTATTCTGACAATCACAGTATCTTTTAATTTTTTTATCCAATTAGATTGTGCGTCTTTCTAATAAATTTATAGTAACTTTTTACATTTTAGGAGATTAGGCCTTTGTGATTTGAATTCAAGCGTATTTCCCAGTTTTGTCTTTTTTTTTTTTTTTTTACTTGTGGTGTTTTTGTTTATTTTGTTCTGTTTTAGGCCATGCGACATTTTCTTTGACTGTCCATGAAATGTATCATTTTTTCCTGTATGCCTTCTGGATTTTGAGTTAGAGAAGCCTTCCCCACTCCATGATTTTTTGTTTTTTTAGGTGACTTTATTACATAGGGTGAACATTGCAGTATTTCTCTTCCTACACTTTAGGCGAGAGCTAGCAACCTAGCTGATATTTTTACAAAAATACAAACACTGCAGGCTTTAAGCTCACAGGCAGTATGCTAGAGAGCAGGGCCACAGAGCTGCCGAGAGACACTGGACCTCCTCCCATAGAGAGCGTCATCAGATTGTGGGGCCACAGGAAGAAATGCCTCTTGTACCTTGTATCTGTTCTTGGGTTTTGTAATTATTAGTTATATAAAATTTCTCGTACCATAATTGCTAAAAATAAATGCTAAAATTCCTTTACAAAACAAAGAGCAAGTACCTATTCACATTCCATCTATGAGTGAGGTCATCTGGTATCTATCTTTCTTATTTTGCCTTGTTCCACTTAGCGTCATCCCCTCTGGTTCCATCCATGTTGATTCAAATGACAGGGTTTCATCTCTTCTGAGGGCTGTGTCATATTCCCTTGTATCTATGTACCACATCTTCTTTATCCATTCATCTGATGTTGGGCACTTAGGTAATTTCCACTTCTTAGCTATTGTGAATAGGGCTGCAATAAACAGGAGGATACCTACATCTCTGTGAATGGTGCTTTTGTATCTTTTGAGTGGATGCCCAGATGTAGAATGATGGGATCATATGAGATTTCCATCTTCAGTTTTTTTAGGAATCTCCAAACTGTTTCCCATAGGGGTTGTACCAATTTGCACTCCCACCAACAGTGCAAAAGTGCTCCCTTTTTTCTCCACATCCTCATCAGCATTTATTTCTAGACTTTGGATCATAGCCAGTCTTTCAGGTATAAGGTGATATCTCATTGTTGGTTAAATTTTCATTTCCCTGAAGGTAGCCAGCCAGTGGGAACATAATTTCATGTGCCTGTTGGCCATCTGTATATCCTCTTCAGAAAAGTGTCTCTCCAATTCCTCCTCCCATTTTTGATCGGATTGTCTATTCTTCTGTTGTTGAGTTTTATGACCCACTCCATCTTTTAAGGGACTTGTTCAATTTTATTCTAGTACTCTATATGGTTTTATTACTTACATGTAAGCCTTTGATCTATGTAGAATTTATTTTGATATACAGTGTCAGGTGTGGATTCAACTGCAGTAATTTTCCAAATGGCATCCCAGTTATCTCAGCACTATTTATTGAATTCCTTTTCTTTGGACTTCTTGGGTCTTGTTGCTACCCGAGCAGCCCTAAGGCATAAAGAGAGGCAGTGACTCACCTACGTTTGCCAGCTAGTCGGTGGCAGAGCTGGAGCTAGAGCTGCAGTCCAACCGGTGCTGCTCAGGCAGGCACTTTCTCGGGTGGCCGGCATCCCCTAGGCTATTTGTTAAGTAGAGGGGGCTGCTTCGGCAGAACAACCTCGTTTAGTTCCCTGGGTTCTCAGTGTCCCAGGTCCTGCCTCCCTCATCTCTGGAGCTGCTGTCTATTCACTGTCACTAACATACCTGTGCACCAGAGGCACCATATTTTCTTCTCTGCCAGGCCAGAAAGACGATGAGACCTTTTGCATTTAGGAGCGAGCGATGTTTCACAAGTAACATGGGGATGTTTTTACAGACTGTTGGTTATCAGTCAAGTCACAGTTCTGTCAAGTCATTTGTTTTCTAGCTGTCCCTTCACATCACAAGGTGTGCCTTTTTAGCTTTCAGCAAAGGTGACTTTTTCCCCCTATAATTCCTACAGAAGCCGTCTCTTCATCACTCCACAGGGGTCATTCTATATGAGACCACAGGTGAGGTTGCCAGGCTATTGAGGAAGCTTACATACTTGCTAAATTTTACTCTCATGCCAGCCTTTTGGGGCACAAGCTTGACCACCGTGTTTTAGCACAAGACTATGGTCCTTTTAGGGTTTCTCGTAGTCACAATTACAATTGTGACCCACTGCACTTGTTTAAAAAGACTCAAGAGTTTTGGGACCTTGCAAAAGTTCGATTAAGTAAGGCACACACAAGGTGAAAAATAGAATAAGACTTCTGCATTGGAAATGCTGAGCTCTGGTCCCAACTCTGCCACTAACTGTGATCCTGGGCAGTCACTCTTCAGACCTTCGGATCCTCATCTGAGAAATGTTTCTGAAGTCTGCTGCACCACTGTTGTACGTCTTGATAGACCCAAACTGTCTACATTTGCTTCACATGTTTGTTAAATACCAAATGAACATTACATGCAGTATTTTCCTCATTCTCTCGCTTCAGCTTGGTACTGGCTGATAAGGCACCACGTGCCATTTTGGATGTTGTAGACGAAAACAGCAAATGGTTGTTACCTTATGGAGCTAACATTCAATGGGAAAAAGAACTATGAAGTTAAACCTGATATTGCTTGAGAGAATACTAAGCAGACAGCCATAAGAATTAGAAGATGAAGAGGAAGGAATGATTCATTTTGGAAAGCCGATGGAAGAGGTGGCTCCTGAACAGAGGAGGGGTGAAGAAAGAGCAACATGAAGAAGGAAGGAAGGCTCTGAAGTGTGAATCATGACTGAGGGACAAGACAACAAGACAGCTGAGAGTCTGCTGGGGCTAAGTCTCCAGTGACATGCTGAGGTCACTGACTCCTGTGGGCTATGTGGAGTTATTATGGGTTATTTAGGAAGACACTGAAGTTGACAATTGTAGCAGAAGATGAAAAAGCATGTATTTATTTATTAATTAGAAAAGACAATGCCTTTTTCCAGAGTGAAAGAACTGATGCTAGTTGGATCCTACTATGTGCTGGCACCTTCCTAAGCATGTTGCATATATCATTTCAGTTAGTCATTTTCATGTGAGGTAGAGTAAGCAGGTGGAGCCCCACATACAGACCAACAGCTGCTGGCTCTGAAGTCTGACTTTCCCCTCATCACACTACCTCCCTGTGGAGGGCAGGCTTCTGCTTAATTCACTTACCAAACAGCATCGACTGAGCTTATAGCATGCACTTGACTTTGGAAGACAGAACATAAGCAAGAGAAGAACTAGTGCTGATAGTACTTGTCTGAAGGGCAGAGGCCAGCCCCTCTCCCAGTCTATTCTCGGAGCATATTAAAAAGTGAGACACTAAGTGGGAGTCTGTGCTTGGAGAGGGCTCACTGGCTGGTGGACTTCCTTGTGAGTGTTGGACTGAGGAGTGAGGGAAGTTTGCATGGGTATGCCTTCAGATATAAGTATTTGGTTTTTCCCCCTAATATCCTCTCTATCTGGGACAGATTGGGGTAAGGTGGCTTGAGGCCCTATTATTCAGTACAGACTTTCACTTAAACCATTTCTTTCATTCTTATCCTCACTTCTGCCCTCCAGTGAATCTGCTTTTTCATGAGACTAAGGGTCCCCTATGACAGTTTCTCCAGAGAATAAAGGGGTGACAAGAGATAGACTGCCTGATTATGTGTGTTGGGGAGAATCTGAGCATCTGACTTTCCCATAAATATGTTTTCCAGCCAACCCCACTGACTTTAGCCCGCTCCTTACCCCACTTTCAAAGGAACTTAGTGTCCCCCAGCCCTGAGGCTTTCCTCAGTCTGCAACAAGAGTGGGGACCTGTCCACTCTTTCCTTCAGCAGGCACTGGGCTGCAGCCTCCTCCACTCCATGAGGCCTGTTACCAGCTCCATCGGTTCTTTATCTGAAGTGTGTTGAGCTCTCCTGTCTGCTTTCTCTCCCTTTTGTTCTCCCTGTCTTGGGGAATTTGTACCTTCTTTACTTCTTTCAGGCAGGTTAATGGGTCTGTGAAGGGAGTAGAGAGAAAGACTGAGGCTCAGTCTGCCCTCATTGGGGAAAAGTTTCTTCCTGGGTTGTGTAGCCCATGGCAGAAAATGGTAGAGGAAGTGATCCCAATATGGTCCTGGGCCTGCCAGGCAGGCTGGGGCTTGGTAAGTCACCTGGTGGAAGGTAAGTCACCAGAGATTGAGGCCTTGGCACCATGGCCTTCGTGTTGGTGGGTTTTGTGAGCATGCTCATTTTATTCAGGCAACTCTCAGGTACATTCTGCAGATGAAGATAATTTATGATGATGATACTTGGGAACTGACTTGCTGAATTTTGTCACAAATGGCATTACAGAGCAAGAAGGCAGCAAACAAACAACAATCAGGCAAAATGATGGAGAGCTCTTGGAGAGAAGCTTTTTACAAATTTCACTTTGCTGAATGGAGGGAATGGTCAAAGATTTATGGGATTCTCTGGAAGAGGACTCCCTTTCCCTGGGATAGGGGCTGACTTTAGCTGATCTAATCTCAGAAGATTAGGGTGAGACAACTAGAGATTTTAAAGGTGAAGGGGACTTCAGAAATGGCCTAATCCCCACAGACAAGGAAACGAAGGTCTAAGCAAGGAAACAATTTGCTCAGAATCACGTAGTAAGTTAGAGGCTAAGGCCGGGATGACAGACCCCAATTTCTCCAGCTGAAATCAGCATGTGTCTTTGGGGACAGAGCAGCAAGAACTTTTGAGATGTGCCCCAAAGGCCCCACCATGTGACTCTAACCTGGCAGCCATGGCATCAGGAGCGTTTGACTCAGTTGTCTTCTCGTTTGTGCTCCGTACCCACATGAGAGACGCCTTGGCCTCCATATCCCTCTGCTGTGCCATCTCAGGTGTGCATGCAGCCAGTACCATTAGGATATTACATCTGCTTTCTTTTACTTCCTGAGCTTTGAGGCTTCCCCAGGCACTGCCATGTAAAACTCAGTTGTGGTTTGGTACTTTCTTTTAAGGGTAAAGACTTTAATACTCAGCTTTTTTGGAGAAAGAAGGGCCAAATAAGCCAACACTGTAGATGATGAGCTCTCAAATGTTTACTGATCATACTAATGGGAATAGTTGACGCTTAATTTTACCATGGGTGATGTGCTGTTTTCCACAGTTCACATGCATTATTAATTGATACTTTAATCAACTGAAAGGTAAGTACTATCTTTTTTAAATTATTTTTATTTGTACACATTGAAATAAACTCATATGGATAGGTTTCCCATTCCTCATATATATGTCAACACACCCTGCCCTCCACCAAATCACCAAATGTTCTTCCCCATCGTCCAGTGGGCTCCCCCACTCTGTAACACACCCCTCCCTGTCCCATTCCCTATTGGTACCTCAGTTCTATTGCAAGTGTCCAAGTGTTGACTTTGTTTCATCTGTTCCTTTGTTTTGTGCATTCACATTCCACCTATGAGTGAGGTCATCTGGTATCTGTCTTTCTTCTTTTGACCTATTTCACTTTGCATCATCCCCTCTAGATCCATCCATCCATCAAAAGATACTATCTTTATAACTATTTCACAGATGGAGAAACTAAGGCTCTGAGAGGTTAAGTAATTTGCTCAAGGAGAGGAGCATTGTCCCAGCTACTCTGCAATATAACGGACTAGTTACCCAGAGACGAAGATTCATAATTAGTGAATCATAGTCTCCTAAATTATTTAGTAATAGATTGATAAGAGCTGCTAAGGGATCACCTCTGGCTGCCAGAAGGCTGCAACCTCAGCCTCTCCCTGGGAAGGGAAATCTGGGAGGATTTGTGTACAAAGTCAGGATGTAAATGAGAGTAGAAGTGCGAGCAGGAATCAGCAAGGTAACACTTAGTTGGGCATACATGTAAAAGCGGGTTACTGACGAAACTGTCAGTCCTGGTGTGATGAATGGTTTCTGGTCAGTCGGCGCTAGCGAGGCCAGAACACCAGTGGGCCAGCCACAGCGGCAGAAATGGTGGTGGGCAAGAGGATGAGCTTGTTGGTCGTGCTGCCTTTCCGCTGCTGCTGGGACAGCAGTGGAGCAGACCTGAAGACAAGATGTAAGAGCAGCCTCGTGAGGTAGTTTGTGGGTTGGGGATGGGGATGGCATTTTGAGCGTCTGGGCTTGTAGCCCCACATCTGTGTGCCCACACTACAGAATCACCTTGCCCTCGAAGTGCAGGCAGCCATGGGAACGTGGAAATGTTACTTTGATCGTATTAAAGTGGGCTGGAGCTGGAAAAGACCTCAGGGGCCATCTCTTTCCACTGCTTGTCCTCGAATGAAACACCCACGTCTTGGAAGGGGCAGCAGGAGCTGCCAGTGGTTAGCTCGCTGGAGGAGAGGCTCAGGTAAACTGAGGAAGCAGGTGCCCTCCCCTCTGCCCAGAACTCTTTGCTCTGAGCTCCATGCACTCAGAAGGGACTACTGGAAGCTGTGGCACCTTCCAAATCCTGCATGACCTTTAGGAATGATGTCTCTTTTCTCTGGCCCTTCAACTGGTTCAGATACTTTCATTGATCATCTATTTTTTGTGATTTTAAGTAATTTACTTACCCTCCAAGGGCTTTAATTGCACAATTAAAAGGAAAATAAAGATAGTAATCTGTCCCCCCCACACACACACCTTGCTTGATAGAGACTTTGTGACGTAAAAAGTTAAAGTATGGTTAGAAAAGAAAAAATAATAAATATGCATAAAAAGCAAGAGAGAATCACATTGTAGTTCCATCACCCCCCTCCCCCAAGTTCTGGGTCTCAAACTTTGGTTTATGACAGCCTGTGCTTTAGCAGTCTGACCTACTGGGGGGAGCTCACATTATAATTTTAATATGGGTTGTTGTGTTATAGTTCTCAAATGAATTTGATGTAATGTTTTCTTAAGGACACTGAATCCATGAAGGAAATCTGACTAGCTTTCAAATCTCAGCTCTACTATTTTCTAGCTATGTTATTTGGAGTTACTACCTCCCTGAACCTCAGTTTCCCTACATGGATGAAGAGTATGAGAACACTCAGAGTTATGATGACAATTAAATGGAATAAAGACCTAACTATCAAAGACCTAACTTAATACCTGACATATGACACCAGCAGAACATAGGATTTTTATAGCTCTGTGTACTTGCCCAAAACCTGTGATGACCCTGCTGTAAATTCTTACGGGTTCCATCGAAATGAGAATTGTGTTTCAGAGACAGGGTGCAGAAGCCCAGGTTCAACCAGAGGAACAGACCTGCTAGGAGATATATATTAAGAGATTTCATGCAAAGGATTGTCTTACATAACCGTGGAGTCTGAAGCCCATAGGGCAAGCTTCCTTCCTTTCAGGAAGCGGGGCTGACACTACAGTGAAGAGGTGGAGCTTCTTCCTCAGGGAAACCTCACTTCTTAAGGTCTTTCAGCAAATGAATCAGGCCAGATTAACCAGAAGAATCTTCTTTACACAGTTAGCTGACTATGAGTGTTAATCATGCCTCTGAA
The DNA here is from genome assembly GCA_004363575.1 of Solenodon paradoxus. Taxonomy (NCBI): domain Eukaryota; kingdom Metazoa; phylum Chordata; class Mammalia; order Eulipotyphla; family Solenodontidae; genus Solenodon; species Solenodon paradoxus. The sequence continues at coordinate 395,483 of RJWH01000643.1, read as the reverse complement.
ATACCTTCACAGTAACACCTAGATTAGTGTTTGATGCGTGGTACGACTTGACAGGTAAACTGCCCATCATATGGTCCAGCGTGAGTTTTAAGAAAATATTTCTGGGGTCAGGATGGAGGCTGCATTAAAGGAGAGGGAGGCTGGAACCAGACCAGGAGAGAAAGCAGAACATCAGCTGGAAGAAGTGATGAGGACCTGAGTTAAGTAGTGGTATCTGAGACAGCAGGGAAGCAGCAAGTGAAAGACAGGGCTCAGCCAGTCAGGGCTAAGTAGTCCGGTAAGAACAAGGTTGAGAAGAATGGGCAGGATTAAGTGTGATGTGCAATTTCTTGACAGACTGGGTAGATGTGCTGTCTTTGGGGAGGGAAATCGGTGGAAAAAGTAGGTTTTAGGCAATGAACTTACATCATAACCCAGTGTGAAATGCCTGTGGACGTTCAAACCGAGCTAGCTGGGAGGAGATTGGAATGAAGACTTTTAGCTCTTTAGAGAGGTCCAGGAGTTGTTCCTGTAAAGAAAGCTCAGTGAAAGCTTAGTGAAGCAGATCTATTTAAGTTTTTCTTCTTGTTTCTGCTAAGTGGCCCTGCTAAGGGGTGCAGTGCAGTGCGGTGATGCTTTTGATAACATTCAACTTACATCCATGTGACTGTTCTGTGATTAGTCCTGCTGCTGCAGAAATAATTCGACCTATGGCAAAAACTATTTTCGTAGGCATCTTGTACTGGGAGCTACCAACAAGACTTTCTCCCTAGATGCCGGGAAATCATTGAGGGTTGAGTTCTCTGTAGGGGCCCATACATGTGAAGGCTTTGTCTTCCTGAGGAAGAACCAGGATGGAGCTGCTAATTCTGGGGAGTGACCTGAAAGCATATATCACAGAGTCAGAGTAATGATGTGTAGACCTCGATTCAGAAAACAAGGCCAGTCCAGTTAGGATGCCTGAGAAAAAGCACCCTCTGCTCTCCCAGTTTCCAACCCTAGACTTCCTTCCAAAAGGTCTGCAGATAATGGCTGGGAGTTCGTGCCTGGGGAGGTAGGGGAGCATGGGGAAGGGGCGCCTCTGATGTTCCATGCAGGGTACTAGGCACCTTCATAATGATAATGAAAACAGTGACAGCTAATATGCACCAAATATTTGCCTTGGTGCCAGGCACAGAGGCACATATGGTTTGGTTTTTCTATTTATTTTTCACAAAGGTCCAAGATACTATTATGAGGTAGGAAATCATGGCAGAAAAATTAAGAGACTGGCCCGCAGTTAGTAGATCTCTAAGCTGGGATTTGGAAAAATGTTCTGATTCCCAAGCCCCGAGTTCCAGACTCTGTACTGCCTCTTTCTGGTTCTGACACAGCCACTTTCCCTCCCTGGTCCTGTCAAGCAGGACAAGAATATAGGGCTCTTTCCTTACAGTTGTCTCAGATTTCTGTCTTCACAGTTTTATGGGGGAGGTGAATTGGGCGAGGCACTGAGTAGCCTCTGTATGACCTTGGACTTTAAAACAGATTTTTCTGAACATAAATTGAGAGATACTAGCATCTACCTCCCAGGGCATTTGGAGAATCAGGTAAAGAAATTTCTAGGAGGGGGTTTTTGTAAACTTTGGATTGTTCTCCTGACCTGCTACCTTGATTTTTAGAATATCCCCTCTCCTGTTATCCTCCCTACCCCTATGCCACTTGTCCTTTGTTATGATTTATGACATTTTTATCACTTAAAAGTCTCTAATAATAATGCCTTGAGGCAGGAGGCCACTGAAATCCTTATATAAATAATTCCACCTTCCTCAGCTGGCTGGAGGGGGAAGGGTGGTGTAACAGATTTAGCAGCTGCTGAAGCTCTAACCAAGAGAAGGCTTGTCAGTCAGAAGACTGAATCATTCAAATGGCTGCTTTGCCAAGTCCTTCCTAGAGCGGAAAGGTAAATTAGAGAGCAGTGTTGCTTTCATCAGTCCCTTCCTTTACAATGAAGTTCATCTTCTTACTCTGAAATGTAGCAGCTTTGTATTTAAGAGAGCATGAGTCCATTCCCAGCGTCGCTACTTAGTAGCTGAGCGACCTTGGGCAAGCCATGTCACTGAACAGGACTTCAGTGTCCTCTGTTGAATGACTTACATGAGATCCCGAGTGTCAAGGGCCCAGCACGGAACTGACTCAGTCATTCTTACTTCCCCGCGTCTCTCAGTGTGGGACGAGCACCTTGGGGAGGTGGATTTGACAAAGGGGGAAACTGTGGTTTCCAGAGTGCAGAGAGACAGGCTCAGTAATAGACATTTGAATCACAGTACTATTTTTAGTTCCTTCAGCCTAAGGTTTTAGAAGTGCGTCCTTTCATCCTTTCATCTTTTCTGTGCAAGCAGTGGAGAGCGGGGGTGGGGAGGGGTGTCCAGCCTCTCTGAAGGTGCATACTCCTGCCTTCACTGGCACATCTTTGTCTCACTAGTGCTCAGCGTCATCACCTTGGATGCCATTAGCTTTGGGGAAACCCGTGGTAATGCTTGAATGTGCTTTACTCTAGTCGAGTCATGTTCTCTCACTGCCAAACCAGCCTTTAGCTCTCCAACTTTTAAAACTTTAGAGGAATTTCATCCATCACCCTTACCCACATGCACCATGTGCCTGACTCTGAGTGTGGGGAGCATAGCAGTACAAACTTTTCCAGCAGGTCCTGTCTCCCCTCTGTTCTCAAATGCACACATACCCCACAGTCCCACAGCCCCAGAGCTCTGGGGGCAGCATCCAGGCACTCGTGTGGAGGAGGCTGCAGGCTTCAGGCCCCTATGGGGGATGTTGTAATAAATGTAATTCCTCTCTTCTTTGCAGCAGCTCTCTGGTAGGCTGGACTGTGTTTTAGGGGATAGGTACGCAGGACTCCAAATTGAAGAGAGCAGGGCTTGAATCCTAACTCCACAACTTAATACTGTGTGATTTGGGCAGTTTCCTGAATTTCTCTAGTGTAGGTTTCACATCTGTCAGCTGGACATAATAGTACCCATCTTGCAGGATTGTGAGGGTGACCTCCGCCAGAGCCAGGCACACAGTAAGAAGTGCGTGACATTTGCTTCACAACAGAGGAAACAATGTAGAAGAAAGAGCATTGGACCAGGATTTAGGAGATTCATTTGTTACTCTTGGTTTCATCCCCATTCAACCGTGTGACTTGGACAAAACATAAATTCTTTCGGGTCTTACCCCCTCATTTTATAAAAACAGTTGGGCCACTTTTGGATAATTCTCTGGAAGTATTTTTCAAGAGCTTTGAAGATGTCCATTCTTTTTCATTTCTTCATACCCTGGAATTGTCTCCTAAGGAAAAATCTTAATTATGGGAAAAGCTTTATGATTAAAGATGTTCATCTTAGTGTTTCTATAATTTTGTAAAATTAGAAGCTCCCTAAATGTTCAACAATTAGGATTGGATTTATAACTAGCATTGTGCCTGGTCAGAGTAGTTCTGTAATGTATAGATATCATCATCATCATCATCATTATTCTCTTAATCTAGTGCTATTCCTAATCAGTCTATCAAGAGACTTGCTAATTGATATAGGAGATACATTGGGATTGAAGTGACTTCTCGATATCATCTAGCCTCTAAAGTGCTGCTTTGAAGTAAATTATTCTTATTAATTGTGGAGGTAGTTTGTTTTAATTCTTTTTAATAGCAGAAGCCTGAGATAGACTTTTATTCTGTAGGTAAAAGTAATTTTACATCAACACAAAAGGGTTGCAATGCAATAATTAAATATCATACGTGAATACTGCTGATAATAAATGCCCATGGTCTAGAAATTCTTTCGGGGTCATATTGGTTTGTCTTTCTAAAATCTGCAAAGAATTTGAATAGGGGAACAGGAGACATTTCATGTAGGATCAAAGGTGGAGGTAAGAGAGCGTAAGATATGCCCAGCTTCATAGGGTGGCATAATGATAAGGTTGGAAAAATAGACTTGTGTACAGAACTTCACATGCACATGTAAACACACACATTCTATTCTCATCTTCTATCCTTGTACATTGTTTATCTAAAATTCTTAGCTGGAAGTGGTCACAGGCATAGGTAGGCTGAATTTGTTGCAGTCAGCCTTGAAGGTAATGTGATATATGTATTTACTAAGAGTAACCATACTGGCTGTGTAAAAATGAAAACAAAGGGCCCATTTTTTTCAAATGAGGAAAAATCATTCTTCCCAATGTAGGCAACATTGTCGATGTCATCCAAGACCCTTCATGACCTAACCCTAACCATTCACACTAGCTGTTCCCGTGCCACCGCTGTTTACCATAGCTGGTGACTTTCCTATGCTGACCATAATATGCTTTCCGATCAAACACCTCTCTTCCTTAGATACTTCTGTATGTGCTGTAATTCCTTCCTAAATGCCCTTCCCTCCCTTGTCCAGCAGGTGAACATCTCTCCTTCCAGCCTGACTTCCTAGAAGAGATCAGTTGCTCCTTCACCTCTGTTCCTGTACATTGTGTGAGGGGACTCCACCGCCAGTGCACTGTGTGGTTGTCTTCTGTGCCTGTTTCTCTGTCTTCCCATGGAGAGAGCACTCCTCGACCTCATGGCGGTGTTTTCCCCACACCTTAGTGCTTAGTGATGGACACTCAGTACACACTGATTCAGTTATTTTTTGCTTTTACGTTTTGCTTTTCCATGTTTTCTGCATTTCCATATTTTGTAATGATCCCGTATTATGTGTAATAGAAGAAAAACAGCAGTTATTCAATCACCCTCTTATTTTTTAAGAGGTGACTGGCCTAACTCAAGCGCTCTTGAACCTAGCTGTGCGACAGAATTGACAGGAAAGCTTATTAAAGTGCAGATCTCTCCCTTTCTAGAACAGTCCCCCTGAAGCCCAGTCGTCCGGGCAAGGACCCGGAGCCATTGTTGTTAACGAGCCACACCGTGTGGGTGTGCTGCCGGGCCATGCGTGGGAACCCTTGACCGGAGTGCCTGTCAGGCACTGTCAGTGCAGTCTTTCTAGGCCTTAGACTGGGCTCCTGTCCCATGCAGCCCAGCCACGAGCGGCCCCAGCTTGAGGGGTGCAGGGAAGACCTGTCCTAGCTTCACCGCGAGCAGCTCTTCCGTGGCTGGACATGCAGTTCATATGTGGCAGAGCACGTGGGGCAGACGATTTACACACAACAACTTCTCTCTGTACCACAATACTTTCAGGTCAGATTTAATTATCTCTATTTCAGATGAGGAAATTGAGGCAAAGAAAAGTGAAGTGTTTTGTGCGGGTTAAATAAGAATGCAAAAAAGGCTCTCACATTTGAGTTAAGTTCTATCAGACTTCAAAACCCAGGACTGGCACCTCCCTCCTAGCCCCTTCTCTTCCCTCAGACCCCCAGGCTCCCCAGCAGGACCGGGTGCAGCCCTGGCAGGTTCAGCCATGCTCAGTGGGGTGGGCACTGGCGCCCTCTGCCCTGTGCTCAGGTTCTGGGATTAGCACACTGGGTGGGCAGCCATGCACCACGTAAGCGGAGGCTCTGGCTCACCAAATGTGCTCTGACGCCCACCCACCTGCTTACAGGGTGCAGTGAAGCAGCGGAATTCAATTTGCAGCAGTGACCTAAGAGGGGCTATTTTTAGTAAGAAAGTAGGTCAAGGCTGCAGCGGTGCTGCCTGAGAAAATGAGCAGCCTCCCCTCTCACCAGGAGGCTTGCTCACGCTCATAAAGCCAGTGTGGAGGTGAGGAAGGCAGCTCTGACATCATCACACGACTGCAGTTGTCATCGTGTCACTGTGGGGCCCCTTGGTGGGGAAACACACAGCTAAGACATAGAGGCTCTTGTCTGGGTTTGCTGAGGGTCCCAGCCCCAATCTTCCTCGCGAGAGGAGAATCCTGTCAGAAAACATCTTGAACGTGGCAGGTGGCTCATGGATTGTACACCTGTTACATGCCCGCTGCTGTTCTAGGTTTGCTATGCATCACCTCCTCTAATCCCTGTACATCTCTCTGGAAAGTAGGTGTGACTAGCTCCATTTTGCAGACCTGGAAAGCAAGTCACAGAGAAATGAGAAGACTTGCTCAAGATCACACAGAGCCGGGGATCATGGGAGTCCGATTTTGAATCCTGTGTGAGACTTCAGAGCTGACTTCAGACTTCAGATGCCTAGTTCATCGAACCCTGCTGGAAGTAACTTTTTTCAATTACCACTCTCCCTCTGCCCTATTTTATTGAGTATTTCAGAGAAAACAGTGGAGAGATGGCTTTCTCCAGCTGGACTTAGATCTGAGCCAGATAGCCTACTCCTTCCAGGACAGGAAAGGGTGCAGATCTTGTTCCCAGAGAGGAGAAAGTACATCCCTACATGCTGCTGCTTGATCTTTGCAGCCAGTATTTCCCTGAAACAAACCAACCACCTGATATCCCTGGATTTTCAGAATCCTTTGCCCCATTTGCTCTGCTACATATTGAGGGCAGGTCTCTGGCAAATTGAAGGACACTCATTGGTGATGCGTAGGCAGACATGAACTTGTTAACAAAATGCAATAATTGATGTGATTCAGCATGCGCAGCATGGGAAACTCTAGCAGGAGCCCACTCTGTGGCCAAGTGCTACTGCACTCCCAGCCTTGAGAATTTGTTCCTGGCTTAGTTCTGGCTCTCCAGCTGGAAAGCACCTTCAAGGGCCAGGAGCAGCCTGAGGCTTCTGCCTCATCCTACTCCCGCCTTCCAGATGAGGACTGAGACGCAGGCCCTTGCCCCCAGGCTGTATGCCCTTGCAGGAAGATTATCTTTCATTCAACAGAAATTTTTAAAAATGTGCCAGGCACCTAATGGAGAACAAGACAGATAGTTCTACCCTCACAGAGCTTACCATCGCTCTCTGGGCTTTCGTTTCCTTATCCTTGTTTGACTAGGAAAAAGAGAATTTGATCGGTGAGTCTCATCTAAGATTTCAGAATTTATGATTCTGCATTATAAATCTTGATTGTTGAATCACAGTGTCAATCTTAGTCACTTGTATCCAGTGCCAAAAATGCGGGGAAAATCTACAATTTCAGAATCTGAATGAGAACCACAGACTCAAGTTAATTCATTTTCTCCACTCGCAGATGGGAAAAATGAGGCTGAGAGGGTGTACCACTTTGTCTGGTCTATTAATGACAGAGTCAGGAGGTCCCAGGATGCTGATCAGCTGATCCCAAGTCTCCCCTCGGGTTTTCCTTAGTCTGCCTCCTCCCTCAGCTTTACTGATGACCCCCTCCTGGAACCCTTTCTACAGGTAGCTTCTCTAAAAGTGAGGGCTTCCCAGTCTCTCCTACCTTCCTCTCTAATCACTGCTCCAGGCTTCCTCACCAGCCTCAGAGCCTGTGCTTGAGAGTGGAAGAGGAAGGAGTGCAGCTCTGGTGGCTGAGCCTTAGGAGGCAAATACAATTGGAATTCATTATGTCAAGACTGCCAGAAAGATGGGCATGCAGAACTTGAAGCAGAGAATGTAGAGAACTCTGAGTTCTCAAACAAGCAGATGCAGAGGCAAACCATGGTGAAAATGAAGACGTGGAAGTGAGTGAGAAGATGCCATTAGTGAGCTCAGAAGACCTGCAGAAGGGCCTGCCTACCCTCTACCTTCAGAGCCTCTCTACACCTCTGGCCTTTGCCCGCCTCCTGCATTTCGCCAGTGGAAAGACTCTAAAGCTGTAAGGATGTCCTTTCTGATGTCCCAGTGAAGCAAGAGGATGGAGTTCATGGCAGAGAAGTCAGCAGCTGAATGTCATCACTTTTTCAGTGACTAAAACATTTCTACCTGGGTGGGGAAGATGTTTTGGGGCATAGCCAGGCTTTAACTAACTAATAAAGTGCCTGTCTGTCTGTCGTTCTTCCTTTCTCTGCATCACGTTTTGGGAACCAGTCCTTTGAAGCACTGTTCTTGATTAATTAATAAAATTTTCTGCCTCATAATGACCCCCTAGGATGATAGAGGTGGTCCAAGATAGGAGAGAAACTTTGTTATGAAAATCTTTGTCAATTTGGTGTATTCACATATTGTTTTAGTCTCCTAAGTTAATCTGTGTTATTTTATATAGAAAATAATTTTTCAGTAGGCACGTAATATTGTCCTTCACGAATGACTTATTTGGGCACACCTTGATGGCTTAATGGTTAGGTCAACTGAACGCAGTCCACATGAATCTCAAGGACTTGGGTTTGCTACCGGGGGGCAGGGAAGGGAGACAAGAACTATGATGAACAACTAAATGAAATAAATGCTTCTTCCTTCTCTTTCTCCTGCCTGCCTACTCACCTTCTTCCTTGCCTGCACCTTTCCTTTAAAAACAAACAAAAACCCAACCTAACTGATGTGCATAAAGTATGTCTCATGTGCACTCATCATAATACCCATGTATAATGCTTAAAAATTAATGATTCTGAATTTTTGATAAAATGACTTTAAGTTGTTTGACTGTGAGCTAGAAACCTGAGCCTGAAGCACTGATGCTTGTGTGACCTTGGACTGGTCACTTTCCCTTTCTGACACCTCCACCCCCATCTGCAAAGTCACAGGGGTGGATTAGTGGTAGTTTGCATTCACCTGGCCTTGGAAGCAGTTCTCTCAAATCACTTGAGATAATTATCCAATGTCCAGATTCCTGGACCCAGTTACAGATCTGTAGAATTGGGAATCATAGGATTGGAATTTTTTTTTTAGGTTGTCCATATTTTTTTTTGGACAAATAAGGGTAAAAAGAAAATAAAACCCACTTTTGGTCTAGTACCACAGACTTCAAAAAGGGATTACAGTCAGATTTTTATTTTTTAATTTGTTGAGTCTTATTGAAAATATATTGACATGCATCACGTATACATTTAAGGTGTATGGCATAATGGTTTGATTTACCTGTATTGTGAAATGATTACCGCAGTCAGCTCAGCTAACGTGTCTTCTCATATAGATACAATAAGAAAGAAAAGAAAAAAGTAAAAAGAATTCTCTGTAGGATGAGTACACTTAGGAATTACTTTGAACACTTTTTTATGCATGAACTATTGCCATGAACAATTTTAGTTTTTATAATCATCCAGGTGATTCCATGGATACTTGTCTTCCAAGAACCCCTCTGGTTCTGATGTTTTAGAGTCCTCTGCCTTCTTTTTTGCTCACATCCTGTTTTTCTCATATCCTTCGTTCCATAGAGCGCTTCTCTCAGGACCAGGCGTCCTGCCTTACTTGCCTCTGTGTCTCTGGCGTCCAGCTTGAGGCCTGACACGGGAAGTGTGCCGCTAGCATAAGGAGGGAAGGGGGACTTCACCATCACTGAGGCAAATGTATGGCTTTCCATATCCATGGATATCTGCATATCCAACTATGTGCCATAATTTTTCTTGCCGACTGAGTCACAATAAATCTCTTCTGATGTGATAAATGGAAAGAACACAGTTTTTAGAACCTAATAAAAATGGGTTTGAACCTCAGTTCCCCATCTTACTGGGTAGAGATTTATCCCAGGTCACTTAACCTTTTGAAACTGCACTTTCCTTGATTGTAAAATAAGAATAATAGCACCCTTTCTCCAGATTCTTGTGAGGATTAACTTATGTAAGAATATGCATGTAAAAGTGCTCTCGCCGTATTGTCTGGTTTGCTGTTTTTCTTCCTTTACATGACCATTGATGAGTGACAGTAAAAGGAGGGGAGGGGAGTCAAGAATGGCTCATCCCCAGATTGGTGAGAAAGCATAAGGTTCCCTGTCATTTCCTGGCTATCTGGGACCCTGGGGCTCTGATTGAGGCCCAGGCACCTTACTCAGTCCTGGGTACAGTAGAATTTAAACTTAGAGTCTCCTGACTCAGAATGCTGTGTCTTCTATTACTCTGCTTTGAGGAGGTAGAAAAAGAAGTAGCAAATGAAATTCAAGGAGCTATTATTAAAAATTTGGGTTCCCCATGCAGGCCCAATGTTGGCGCTTGCAATGAGAAATCTAAATTCATCCATAGTGGTGAGTTTCTGGGGCCAGAGATCTTTGGTTGATTTTGTTAGCACATCATCTCCCCTCTCCACATACTTTCTGTTGAACTGCCACAGTGTGTTGCTTTTTATGTCTTTTTTTTTTTTTTTTTTAACTAAGTCCAGCGGTTTCAACCACAGAAAGGCAGCCACGTTGAACAGTGGTGAAGAGCACTGGGTGATGTGGTGGAGGGCAGGGTGTGTTGACATATATTTAAGGAATGGGGAAACTACACATATATGGGGAACCTATACATATGAGTTCATTTTTATGTGTAGGATCAAAGTTATTGCAATAATTTCTTTTTTTAAAAAAGGGCAACCAGATTAGCTCTTTTCTGGGAAAAAAAATGGTAAAGGGTTGTCCCATCCCACCATACCTCCAACTCAACAATAGTAATAACAGCTACCTTTCACCGAGTGCCTACTATGTGTGAATCCTCATGACATCACTGTGAGTGGGTATTATTGGCCCCATTTAACGGATCTGCAGCTTATAATTTAGACCGTAGACTTTAGAGTTAGACCATGGTTCAAATCCTGGCCTCGCCATGTTTTAACCAACCTTCTTTGGGTCTCAATTTCTTAATCAGCAAATTAGAGTTAGTAGCACTCTGACGACGGCATGAGCGCCACATGAGTGTATTGAACATAGTGTCTAGTGCACGGTAAGTCCTCCATAAATGTAACTGTGGTAGCAGTGGTGATGATGATGCCATGATCTCTTTCTCTGTAGAAGGTGGATACCAGAGGGGTAGAGAGAGATGGCAAAAATTCAACACTTCCAAGTAGCTTAAGATGCACTCAAGAGAACCTCAGGAATGATGTTGGTGGTGTGATTGGATAGAATAAACTGAGAAGAGCTGCAATTTATTCCTTCAGCAGATTTTTATTGACTATCTGCTATATTTTAGACCTTGTACTAAACTCTGGAGATAAAACGATGATAAAACAGACATGATCTAGCTCAAGATGCTTACGGTCTCATGCAGGGTGTGGGGTGGAGAAAGCAGACACTTAGAATAATTGCACCAGTCATGTAAAGTTACACGCTAGGACACATGCTATGAAAGGGACACATTGCCATCAGAGCAAATAATAGGGGTCCTGATCTGCCGCAGAGGGTCGGGTGGCTTTGCAGACCTGAAGGGTTGCTGAGTTTATTTAGATGAAGATAGTGGGTGAGGTCTGGGGTGGGGGATGCTTTCTAGGCATATAGATCAATATGGTCCTTAAGATAAGAGGCAGCTTAGTGCTTTCAGAAAACTGGAAGAGCAGTATGACTTGAGTGCAAAGAATGGGAAGAGTATGAGGTAAAGAGTAGAGGCTGGAGAGGGAGATCAGGACTTAGTTAAAGATTTTATTCTACAAGCATGGGCACCATTGAAGATTTGGAGCAAAGCCTCCAAATATGTTATGACCCATTGGGCATTTACAAAGGGATGTTTTTAATAATGGTCTTGAAACTAGGTGGTGGGGGGAGGGTGCAAGAGTGTTTGTGGAGAAGCCAGTTCTAAGAGGAAACTTACATTAGTCCCAATAAGAAACAAGGGTGGATAGACCTAGAGTGATAACAGCAGAGATGGAGAGCAAGAAGGGTATTGAGATCTTAGGAGGTAAACTCTCAGGACTTGATGGTTAAATATAGCTCGGAGGAAAGAGAATGTATGAAAGCTAATCCTCAAGTTTCTAGATATGGAAATTATGGCCCAACTATTCTAAGCTATTAAAAAAAAAAAAAAAAAGACAAAGGGATACACCTTGTAGTGCACCTGGGAAGCAGTGCCACATACATGCCAAGGTCCTGGGTTCGAGACCCAGGGCTGCAGGGGGAGCAACCACTGCGAACACTAAATAAAAATAAAATAAGGTGCTCCTTCGCTTCTCTTAACAAAAAAAAAAAAAAAAAAAGAAGAAGAGTATGAATGGAAGAAGATCAGGTTTGGGTAGAAAGATCTTGACTGAATCTGAAAACACTGGAGGTGTCTTTTGGTGTTCCAGGTGTAGGTGATGCATGCTCAGAAGCACTGAAGGTGGGCTAGGTGACCTAGGAACGCCTCCTGCGGTCTGCACTAGACCCAGTGGCTCTGGGGGTCAGGCTTGCTTCCCTGCTTGTCCAAGGACTCAAGGCTTGCTTCCTACTCACGGTTCTGTTTTCTTGCCTGAAAAGGAGACCAGGCAAGAGTTTATCTTGAGGGTTCCTGAACAGTCTGGAGGGATAGTCTTCTTCCTCAGGGGGAACAGCTCAAATATTGAAGAATATCATTTGAGGTGTTTTTTTTCCCAAAATCTTGGTGAGTGTTTGATGTGTATTCTTTTCTCGTTTTTTAATTCATTTGTTAAAATAGTCATATACAAGTAGAAGTATGTGTATATATGTGTGTGTGTGTCTACGTATATATGTGTATGTATATGTAAATATATATGTTAGATACTCACAATATGGCAGGCACAACACCAAGTCAGAAAGGGGGCGAGGACCCCTGGTTCTTTGGGAACCGATATTCAAGAACCCATCTGCCATTGCTATTCCTGTGATCACCAAGAAACCAAGCGCGAAAATGCGCTTTCTCTGAATACGAAATCCCAGGATGCGGAGTGGCTGACTTTTATCAAGGGGAGGGCCACGTCCTCAAGCTCAGAAAGTCGGTTTGTCAGGGGCTCCCAGCTGCAACCGAAACCACCAGGTCTGTCCCTGGGCCTTGTCTCCTGTGCAGTCTCCCGAGGCAGCAACTGCCGCTGTGGGTTCTTCACTGAGTTGGGCGTGGCTGCGCAGTCTGAGCCCCACTTCCTCCCCGACCATACCCCCGTGCCATGTGCCCTGATGTGCTGTCTGGGAGCATCTGTTTCATCCAAGTGAAGGTGAGAGAAGTGGCACAGCAGGCTCTGTGTCCTCCTGTGGAGTGGCCGAGGGAGTGGGATTGGTGGGCAGATGGGGGGTAGGATGGGCAGAGGAGTGACTCTTCCAGCCCTGGCACCAGGTGACAGGATCCGTGAATACCTATGTGTAATAGATAGGTGCTTGAAGAACATTTTCTGTGTGAAAATCTAAACTCATGAACCACATGAATTCAGGACAGTGATTATTATCATGGAAGGGAGGATGGTACCATTTTAAGAATGCTCTAGTATACTGGACATGCAATGCAATGATTCAGGGAGGAAAGTCTGCTAACTAAGGCACTCAAGGGAAGGTGACATTTCCCAAGTCAATGTCACAAAGAGCTTCTTACTGCTGGAGCAGATGGTGAGCCCCTGTTGGAGGAGGTGGGCCTGCAAAGGCTGGGTGACTATGTGTCAGTCATGTGTCAGGTGGGACAGAGAGACTCCTTCCCAGAGTGGGATGATAGACTGAGACTCTCATCTCTAAGATTCTCCAAATCTTGACTTAGTCTTCCATCTTGAAAAGTATGTCTGCCTTAGGCCCACCTACCTAGGACTGAAGTGTCCTTGAATTCAGAAGGGCCTCAGCTATACCCCAATTCCGCCTTATCTGTGACTTGGGTGAGTTGCTCTCCGAGCTGCCTTCTCCTGGCTGGCAAAGCCAGGTTCACAATACCTGGGAGGGGTGTGTTATGAGGGTCAAATGAGTTAAGCCTAGCAGCCAGGATATAAGAAGGGGAGAAGTTTCAGCTGCCTCTCTTCCGCTGTCAGCTGGGCAGTGTGTGTACATGGCCTGTGTCCTCACCCTGTGCTCAGGGAGAACATTTGTTGCTCCCCAGAACACAAATGCAGGGCAAGTGTCAGCTCACTGGCAGCCTTGGGTGGGCTGGGGCACTGTGTTATTTCTGCCTGAGGTGACACTCAGCAAGCAGCCCACCTGGCCTAAGTTCCCCCAAAGAACTCAATCCTCATTACAGAGAAGTCTTTTCAGGTGCCAAGGGTGCCATGCTACCTGCAATCTGACCCTCATAAGAATTCTGGCTATGTTCTAAAGCTGATTTTATGAGGTTATTTTCCTAATGTGTTGGATAAAATCCTGATGCGTGTTTCCGATAGTGGCTTAGGACCTTCACAATGTTTGTCTTTTCTGGTGGGGGCGGGGCACTCAGATAGAGGCAAGCCTGTGAATGGAGCCAGCACAGCACTGTAAACTTAAGGTCCTTTGCTGCCTGCACCCTTCTTGGCACCCCAGGCATGGCCCTGCCTTCCTGTGTCACCACCTAGCACACTTGAATCATGCCAACCTGCTCAGAGACAATGCAGAAGTGTGTTCGCTGGTTATTTTCTCCTCTAGCACTCCTCTAGGCTCTGTAGGGTGGGATTCTCTGCCCCTTTAAACAAATTAGCACAACATGGCTCTTGCAAGGTGCAATGAATTGTGTGTCTACAGTCTTGCAGCTAGTCATGGACAGAGCTGTTTTTAAAATCCCAGTCTTCTAAGGGATAGCCTCGCATAGTGACAATGCCACTCAGTGTATGCTTCTCACCTAGGACATTCATGAGCTGTGTGACCTTTTAAGTAAAACTCCAGAGCCCCCAGCACATAGGACTGTACACCATGTCACTGCATTCTCACTAGACCTGTGAGGTGGGTTCTGAAATTGAGAGAGCTGAAGTAGCTTGTTTGCACCTCAGTTTCTCTATAAAAGGAGAATATTAATACCTCCCTGGGAGGGTGACTGTGAGGACTGAATGATGTAATGTCTGTGAAGTGCATTGTACCAGAGCCGCCAGTGGGGGAGTTGCTCAATCAATGTCTCTTTCCTTTCTCTTGTTCTTTCTCTGACTCCTAATCTGGTGGTCCTTCCACTGTATCCCATTTAATACTTGCAGAAACTAAGGTCATGCTTTCTCCGTCACACTTCCCACCGCCCCCCAGAGGCCACTTCAAGTCTCTGATGTGAGCTCCCTGTCAGATGCCGCCTGGTTAGTCGTATGCCGGTTCAGGAAACACCAACTTTCCCTGGCATGCCGCGTCCCGCCCCGGACGTTTGCCCCGGGCTGTGTTCTGCAACGCTAAAACCTATCCTGACCTCTCCAGCCACAAGGCTCTCCCCTTTCTGACTTTTTCCAGGACAGATATAAACTGTTTTCCTTATTTTTGGCATCTTAGCTTGAATCTTTTGTGTTTCATGAGAAACCACATATGGAAGTGACCTGGATTCCAGTCATGATCTGCAGCCATTTATGATTTTATATTTAAGAGGAGTATGCAGTAAGTCAGGGGAAGAAATAATAGCCCCATCTTTGGGGATCTTTAGAAAGATATTCTTCTACTTTTCCATATTTATTTAGCACTGACTCTCAGCTAGACAGTGGTAGACAATGGACTTGGCATTGAGATAGGTCTGTCTCTCATGGAACTTTCATCGATCTTATAGATCAGTGTGAGAGGTAGATAATAAAAACATAAACAAGCAGAGAAGTTGAAGTGATTTGATTTTATTTTGAGAAAACATGCTGACAGGAATGAAGGCGAGTGGGTAGGCAGATAGAGGAGGAAGAAGCATTTATTCAGTTAGTTGTTCATCTTATTGGTTCCCCATCCTGAGTCATGAACCCAGGTTCTTGGGTTTTTACATGGACTTTGCCCCCAAAGCCACAGACTTAACACCTGAGCCATCAGGTGCAGCTGAGATAATTTTAGATAAGAAGCACCATGAAAGAAAGAAATATGGCTCTAGGATCGAAAGCAGCTGGGTTTTATGCATGTTGTATCACATGGTCAGGAAAGGACACTTTGCAGAGGTGACATTTTGAGCTCAGATCTCAAGTGAAGAACTGGGGCAAGCGCATTCCAGGCTGATGGAGCAATGGGAGCACTGATCCAGGTAGAAAGAACTTGGCCACTTAAGTAGTAAAATGGAGAACGGGATGGCTGGGAGACAGTGTGCTGGAGGGAGAAGTGATAAGGTCAGAGATCATGGGCCAGCAACTCTTGGGCCCTGGAGGTGACAGAGGCGTTTGGTTTTTTTTTTTTTTTAGAATCAGTCGGAAGACACTGAGGGCTTTAAGCAGAGATGTGACGTGATCCTAAAGAAAACTGAGGCAGCTAAGTGGGAAATGGATTCTTCTAATAGCCCAGGAAACCTGGACCGGCATTATGACAGTGGCGATAGAAGCAGATGAATTTGTGTTGGGGTAAAGTTAGAACAGCGGGACTTGATGAAGGATTCATCTGTGCTGCTCAGTCTTCTCAGCACACAATTAGTGAAGGTCAAGGTGCTACCTCGTCTGAATTCCTAAACTGGGGTGCAGGGGAAGAAGAGGAGGAGGACATCCAGCATGGGTAGGCCTGAGTGCCAGGACGCACCCCACACATTGGAGGCGCAATAGGGAGAGGCTAGTTCCTCCATCTCATAAAGATAGTTTGGAGAAGCGAACAGAGGAGAGGTTTTCAAATAATCCAGTCAGTGCCTTATTGATGGTTGGTGGTCTGCTGTTGGTGACTAAGATGAAGCTCTGCTTTTTAGGACCCTCCCGTCTCTTGGTGGAGGTAGAATTGTCAGTCTGTCTTAGTGAGTCAGTATGATGGCAAAGAGACAACTAAGGAGATGTGGGAACACAAAGGAGATGGCTTGAGTTTTAATAGGAAGAACGGGAAGGCTTCACAGAGAATCTGGGCTTCAGAAGGAGATGAGATGAGAGCCCTCCAGCATGGCTGGGTACAGAGCATGTGGTGGTGGGGTGCCGGCTGGTGTATAGGTGTGGGCTGCACTGCCAGCGGCCTGTGCCACACGTTGAGTGTTCTTAGTCAGGATCTGGCTGACGGAGAGCAGCACGTTGCGCCACCGACTGCCATCAACCAAGTCCCCTTCCCTTCCGCGTCTGCATGCGGCCTCAGCAGCCTTCTCAACAGAGCGCTCGGGACAGTCACTTCCAGTCAGCCAGAATTAGCAGAAGGTGAGACCTATTTGCCGTTCTCCGAAGAAGATGAGTCTGTGGATGTGTTTGAAGAGAAACATGGCCTATAGGACTAAAATCTACCTTTGACATTTGTTTCATCCGCCATAAGTATAAATTGCGTACGTTGTAGAAAAATGGCAGAGGACAACGGTGTCTCTGTTGAAGGGAGAAATAACAGCCTAGTCCAGAGGAGCATATTTCTAGTGTGACCATGGTTGTATGAATTCCAAGAGGAAAATGCTGAGGCATAAAGTATCAGACTTCCAAGGGATTCCTGTCCACTCGCCTGTGAATGAGTAAAGGCCCTTGACCTGCAGGAAAGTGTGCTGCTCCAGTAAATTCAAGGCCTCCTTGTCTAACTGATATGGATTCTTTTTCTCAGGAAACTCTTTTGAAGAAGCTATGTAGCTCCTTTAAAGAAGGCTAGATGTCCTGGGCTGAGGAACCAGGAGGTAACCACTCATCTGAGACCTCCATGACGGTGGTGATGGTGTCTGCCTGGCACCCAGCATAGGACCTGGAACACAGTATGTGTTCAGTGATGTCTGTTTCCTAGCTAACCAGCCAATCAGCCATCCTACCCAGGCTTCAATCCCAGCTGTCGGATCTCAATGCTCTTAGCTGTAGAATGGCCTGTTGTCTCTAAAGTGTTCACACTCTGCTGTCCCAGGATTCTAGGATGATGAATAGAATGGCTCAGGGCAAGCCAAGTCATCATTCATATTTCTGATATGCTTCACATTTAATCAGAATAGAATATCAAAATCAAGCATGACTTTACAGCATCTCAGATATGCCTTCTAAAAACAGAGCCTGCGTCTGTCTCTGAGTTGTGAAGAAAATGTATTAGGTTATATTAAACAGCAAGATTGTCCTTTTTGTAGGAAAAAAAATGAATTAAATCTTGTCTTCCTGACTAGGGATTTTAATTAGGATTTGAGTCAATTTGATCTAAATTTGAGCATCCATCCAGAGAACATTTATTGACATCTGCTATGAGCAGGGCTTTGTACTAGGCATGTGGGAGATAGGAAAACGAGCAAGACACAGGAGGAATAAGAGCCTTCCAGGCAGGAACTGACAGTCTCATGAGACAAAATATATGCCCACTTCACTGTGATCCCAGGTGGACAGAGTGTGCTAGAACAGGGCAAGATCCAGGGCTAGGGAAGGTCAGAGGAGGAAAGCCCTTCAAGAACATTGTGCTGGGAGGAGGTCTGCCTCAGAATTCACCCGGCCACCGTGGCCACAAGGATGTGCCCTCTGACTGCGTACACCTCCCAGCCTGCCTGCAGGCACCAAGAGGTCATTGGCAGGGAAAGTCATGTTAGGTGTCAAGTCATGGGCCTTGTGAGCAATAGGCCCACTGCACTGCCAAGCTCAGAAGCCCATTTTTTATGGCTCACATCTTTGGAGCTAATTTCAAGAATAAGTTGTTCATGACAACATGAATTTGTGTTCTTTCTTTTGTAAGACGGGAAACTATCTGCCCGTGATTAGGCCTTGGCTGCCACTGAAATTCAGGCTCTGACTAAAATGGGAGAATCTGCTTTCTGATATTTATCCACAAATTATTTGACAAACCTTTTCTCTATGCAGGGTTCTGTGCTCAGTGGGTAGGGGGCTCACATGGACCCTGCCCTCGAGGAGCTGACAGTAGGGTGGGTGGGCCAGGCCCAGGAAGCTCTGTAATACCAGCTGTGAGGGAGACCCTGAAGAGCTAGTCATCAGAGGAGAGAGGGTTCTCTGTTAGGCCACAGGCATAAAGGAACACCTTCAAGAACGCCGTTGTCATTTGGACCTTGAAAAATGTAGGGATCATACATATTGAAGCAGGTGTGTGGTTAGCAGGTTGTCTAAAATAAAATAATGACAGAAACATGAAGGAAGCAAAGCACTCCAGCATCCTTAGGGACCTGGGAATTCTTCAGTTTGACTCTCACAGAGGGATGTGCTTTTTCCACAGAATGTTGGGACCTGTTGTAGGTTGGGCTTCTATAACAAGATACCCCAGACTGGGTGGCTTAAATGACAGACGTTTATTTCTGATAGTTCTGAAAGCTGGAGCTTGAGATCAGAATGTCAGCATGGTCGGGTTCTTGGTGAGAGCTCACCTGGTTTTCAGATGACTCTTTGCTGGGTCCTTACATGGTGAAAGGAGACAGAAAAAGAGGGAGGGAAAGGAAGGGAGAGGAAGGGGTATTTGTGTGTGGGCCCAACTCTCATGAATCCCAAATGTCCTGTTTCCAAATACCATCATATTGGGGATTAGAGTTTCACCATCTGAATTTTGGGGACATGATTCTCTCCACAGTAGGGTCAGATCACAAAGGACACCCTTAGGTATTCCAGAGTAAGGCAATTATATATTTAATTCTATTTCCAATAAGCCATCACCATTCATTTTTTAAGTAGAAATGTGCATAAAATTCGAGGATTGGAGAGGACTTTGGAGATACCCCAAGTCTAGTCCTCTGTCTCACGCATAAAGACTGTATCCCCAAAGAGAAAGTAACTAACTCAGAGTCAGAGAGCTAGTTAATGATGGAGATGTAGCTAGGGCTGGGGCCAAGGCCAGAACCAGATCTAGCTTCAAATACAGTGGTCTTTTAAATGCTGCGATGAGATCTGTGCTCTGGAAAGATGAATGAAGCTTTCCAGTGGGGGAAGATTGAGAGAAAAGGAGGAGCGAGAGTCAGGCAGAGCCTTGGGAGGCTTTTATATAAAGTTCAAATGAAAGGAAGCACCTGACATCTTTAATCATGGCCTTGGCAGTAGGCCGATGCAGGGGCTGATAGGAGAGACACACAGAGGTCCAGTGAGTGAAGAAGGCAGATGGGAGGGGAAAGCCTACCTCTACTTTCTTTGGTTGCTGTTCTTTACTGAATTGTCCCCTTGGGTTCCATTTGCTGAGCTATTTGAAATGGGAAAGAAGGGACATGAATCCACAGTACGTGTATCAAACACATTCAGCATTTCCAAAGTTGAGCCTCTTTGTCATTCTTGCCTTGAGGGTCTGGGCCTTTTCCAGAGCCTGGCCTTCCAGATCTTAAGTTCTCAGAAATGTGATCCATTTACCAGCCACCACTCTGGCCTCATGGTTTGATGCATGGGACAGTGGAACTGCCATCATCATCTGAGTGTCTCTGGTTTTAGGTTTCCTGCCAGACGCCATGAAGGTGCTGTCTCTGTGACTTGCCTCCAATCCCGTGATTCCAGGTTTGGAACCAAAGCCCTGAGATGACCTCCAACTGACACTGAGTTCCTTCCATACTAAGCCAGGCATCTCCCTCTGGTCATCTGGGTGCCTTGCTCAGGTCTGAGACCACCTTCCTCAGCACCTGGAGAGCTTTAAAATGCCCACTCCTGGGCTCCATCTTACACCTACTGAGTCAGAATCTCTTGGGGGAGGCCAGGAATCTGTGTTTCTGACAGGTGCCCACAAGTGATTCCTCTATACCTGAAGTTTGAGACTCTTCGTAGATCACTTAATTTTTTTTCTGAACCTAGTTTCCTTGTTTGAAAATGGGAATATTATGTAAATTTTACTGTAAAAATTATAAAAGCACTTTGACAAAAACACTAAAAGTTTTATACACACACACACACACACTATATATATATATATAGTTATCCTTAAACAACATAGGTTCGAAGTTTGAACTGCAAGGGTCCATTTATACATGTGACTTTTTTTCAGTAAATATAGTGGGTTCCACATTCATGCACTCAACTGACAGCCCCTGCCTCTCTGGAACCCACAGATACGAGGGCCAGCTCTCAGCCTTTGAGCATCCTAGGATTTTAATATGTATGAGGCTTCTGAACCTAACTCCTACCCCTACCAAGAAATGACTTCGGTTAAGTTTGGGGGTGTCAAAAGCTATAGGCAAATTTTATACCACAGGGATAAGGAGGTACGTGTGTCAGCACCCTTAACCCTCTTGTTGATTGTTTAAGGGTCAACTCTGCACGTGTCTGTGTGTGTATAATATCTATAATATATATCAGTTATTATATATATTGGTAAGTTTATAGTCGGGATTAAAAAAAACCTTTCTCTATCTGAAATACACTGAAAATTGGTAAAATGTCTGATTGTTTACACATGGAACATGTATGTTTACCAAGCAAGTGAATACATGAATGAAACCTCCCGGAAAGAGAAGCTCTGAAGCAAGGCCATTAAGCTTTCTCTTCAATATCCTCCGCCTTATGCATTCAGTCAGCATCATTCACTGAGTGCCTAATATGTGCCAGGGCACCGTGCCTGGCTGAGAATATGGAGATAAATAAGACATAGTTCCTCATCTCGAGGGGTTGGAGATCAATACAGAAATGAGTGTTCAATATGATATGATAAGCCCTGGCTCTAGGGTAGGTAGAGAGGTGGGTATTACTGCTTTGGCAATAACAGCAGGAACCAGCTGTCAAGGAATGTGTCACCGAGGAGGTGATCCCAGAGCTGTATTTGAGCACAAGTACTTCTGAGAGTCTGCCAAGAAGAAAAGTCCCTTTCACAGTCTGTCCCTGACTTCCTTCTTCCAGTCTATCAGTTCTCCCCCGTCTCCCCACCAGACCAACCTCAGGGACCCAGTGGTGTTGGCTTTTTCCTTTTTCACTTTCCTGGAACCTGCTTTTATTCTAAGTCGATATTTAGGTTTGATTGGAAACACTTGGGCTTGAAACAAGATTTTTTTTGGGGGGGATAGTGGGGGTGAGGTCTATATTATGACCACCGGAAGTTTTTATCTGAAGTGATTTAGATTGTATTGGAGACATGTTTGTTTTCATATGTTTGCCTTTTATAGCAGTCAGCTGATAGAGGTTTTATGCTCTGGTGGTTAGTCATTTTCGTGGGCAAAGAGGATTGGTAACAAGTGGTTTTTCCCAGCTCTTGTCCTTTCTCCTTAAAAGGTGATCCACAAACTGGGGACCTTGACCTTGGCTGGTGCTTGTTAGAAATGTAGAACCTCAGACCTATACCTGAGACCTGCTGAATCAGGTTGTTTTAACAAGATTCTCTGGCAGTTCATATGCACATTAAAGTTTGAAGGAGGCTATGAAGTTAGTGATTTATCTCCATTTATCTGGACACCAAAGTCTAGAGAGAGTAAAGAACTTACCCCCGACCACATGACAAGTAGCAGAGCCAGGATGCAAGACCTAGTCTGTCCGATTCCATGTCCAGTGCTTTGTCCTCTACGGCTGAGCTTCACTGTGCCGTGCTAATTAAAGAGCACAGCTTTAGTGGTTCACAGTCAGTGAGAAGGGGGAAAGACATCTTTCCAAAGTACAAATGTATCTTCTTGAGAGCTACAGGGTCAAGGAGAATAATGGAGGGCCTTGCATACTGAGCTCTGCCTTTATGCTCGGACAACTCTGCATGGCAGGTAGCTTTGTCTCCATTTTACTGACAGTAAAAAATATCAACATTTTACTGAGCATAAGCTATCTACGGGATTCTTAGGAAAGCAGATATTGAAGGTGGTGTTTAAAGACCTAATGCTAGGACTTCCTGGGTCAGAGGTCATGGCATCAGACATAGTATGAACATCTTTTTCATAACACCTTTCTGTAGGAGACCAGCTTCTTCCTTGGCTAATCAGGTTCAGTGACTGCCACTTCTTCTGAAGTCAGGAATTCAGGCTTCAGTCACTTGGAACTCCTCTTGATTTATGAAAATTCTGTCTCTTAGAGTAAAAGTGGCTTTCCCAAAGAGGAAAAAAATAGCTTAAAAGGCCTTGGAGAGTCACAATGACAAAATGTATTATTTATAAGGACCTAAAATAAGTGTGGATCCTCCACTCAAAGTGAGTAGGTGACAGCCAAGCACTGTGTAGAGTGGGGCCTGGCCAACTCCAACTGGGTCCACGTGGCAAGACGGGTCAGCCACAGCTCCGCTCAGTATTCAAGGGTCCTTCTCAAAGAATGGCTCCTGCTGCCAACACAGGTCAGCCTGTGTGGGCCTACAGTTGAGTCCCATCTTAGGAGTGAGCACAAAACGATAAAAGGTCAGCAAAGGAGGAACTTCTTTAAGGAGATTAGGGAAATGCAGTGTGAGTTTGGGTTGGGAATTCGTGCACACACACACACACACACACACACACACACACACACACACACACACTCACTCCACCACCCCAAACCCAACCCCATCTGTGAGGTTATCTCAAGTTCCTGACTTGTTTACTCTAGGATATGAGTACTTCTTGGAATGAGGAAGTGTGGCAGTGTTGGAGTAGATACGTGGGGAATCTCAACCTTGCCTCTGTTTTATAATAAACCCCCTGGTTTGTAGTAAAGTATGCAGCTGCCAGAATGTTTACCAAAACTCTCCTGCTTTTTGAAGCAAACTCAGGGTCAGTATTACATTTTGTCTAGCTAGGAAGAAGCAGAATCAGTGTCCTGGGGTCTCAGATCAATAGGCTTCATTTTCAGAAAACCCAATTCCTTGTCACTGTCCCTTGACTCTGCTATAGTACCTTTGTTATTCGGGTGCTATGATACTGATTTAGCTCTGAGGACCATTTCCTAAATCCACTTGTCCAGAGATGGCAAAATTCAGTGACAGAAGGGAGGTGACCGGAAAATAGAAGATGATGCCAAGGAACACATGGCATGAGAGTGCGCTCTGGTGCAATCTCTTATAATCGCTTCAGAGCAATTACAAGACTGCTTTCATCAATAGAACAGTAGGTTGAAATCTGAACAGAGGCTGTAGCCTTCAGAATCCCTCACCTGTCTCTAATCCTTTCTCTGCTTCAGCTTCTTCCTTCACCTTCCGCAAAGTTTCTCTTCTGGGATGCGGTGGCCGGGGGAGAGATGGTTTCAGCTGCGCCTGCAGCCCTGGGAGTTTGCTGTGTCGTCTGAAGGCCTCTCCCCGGCCAGGGGAGCCGGTTGTGGGCCATGGACCTGATGAAGTCCCAGCAGCATCAATCTTGTTTTGTCTCTGGTTCTAATCTCAGAGGTCTTCCAGTTTTCTCTGACATAATGGTTGTTCCTGGAGTGCAGGGCACTTAGGCTCGGATGTACCTATATGCCCCGGCAGTGCAGCAGGCTTTCAAGAAGGACGTCTGACTTGCCCACCCCTCACAGCCCAGTTCAGGCTAGTGAAATCTTAAGATTAAAAGATATCTTCAGCGTTTTAAAATCCATATCGCTACTCAACATTGGCATGAGAGGCAGCGTCGTACAGAAGGAAATGGTGCATGAACTGCTTGGGTTCAAATCCCATACCTAACACTGTGTGATCGTGGACTAGGCCCCTGAACCCTGTAAGTAAGAACGCCTTGTAGAGAGCCCTGTCGTGTCAAAGAGAGCCCTGTTAATCCATAAAGGTAATATAGATACGTGCCTGCATGGATAGACTTGATAAGGAGTGAGTAATGCTGTCATTAGCTTGAAAACCAGAGGCTTTCCATCTTTTGCTGGCAAAAATCTTCATTCTTCCCAGTGTTCTTTATCATACATGGTGTTTAGACCCCTCACCACCCCGCTTTCTCTAATTTGTTGTTATTCTTACTGCTATTACTGTTTATTGTGGTAAAACATGTAAAAGAAAACTTACCGTCTTAGCCATTTAAGGTGTGTAAATCAGTGGTGTTAAGTGCATTATCATCGTACAACCATCACCACCACCCATCTCTAGAACTTTCTTTAAATCTCCCCTTTGCAGAATTTGGTACCCATTAAACAGTAAGTCCCATCCCCGCCTTCCTTTCAGACTTGTCACCTCTTTGTGAATGCCATGCTCCAAGTACTTCAGTGTCTCTCTTCCCACCACAGAGATGTAGGGATTTCTTTGAGTTCTGCAAACTCCCAGTCGGGATCCCAAGAGTGAAAGGTCTGCAACAGTTGGAGCAAACTGTAGGGATTGCAGATGGTTACAAAATGGATGTCAGTACAACTGCTTTGCATGAGTTATGTCTGGCAAAGAGCCTTCAAGGACTGGTACATTCTTTCCAAAAATATCCAAGGATGTGGCTTGGCATAGTTTTGGGGAGAAACCAGCAGTTTTTTAATTCTTTAGTAGCATCTAACTCATCATGAATTTGATGAGATCATTCATCTTGAGTGTGTAATACAGTGCCCAACACAGACGGGACTTTGTCTGTGCAGGCTATTGTTACTATTACTGCATCATGGCAGAGATCACATATATAATATTTTGGTATTTAATCCTCAACTAGCTGGACTATATTTTACATGAGAAAACTAAGGCCCTGGGATGGTTAGCCCTCCAAAATTATAGCTCTGGTAAGTAGCAGAGTGGTAGAGTGAGGGTTCAGACTCTTAATCTTTCTCTTTTAAGATGCTACCTGTTGTGATAGACATAGAAAGGAACAAGGAACTCTGTAGGTGAGACACATTGATTTCATCTTGATATTTCATCTTTCCGTCCCTGGCCATTCACTGTTACCCTATGTTTCTGCCGTTTCTTTTTAAAATTATGCATCTAATAGCCAACCTTCAGAGCTTTCTGACCTGTCCCCATTCCCTGTACCATCTTAAAGTGACCACTCAGTCTTCAATAAACTCTCTGCTCTAGAATAGGAGACTGAATCTAGTGTACAAACCATGGAATTCTCTGGATGATCATCAAAGAACTAATAAATTGTGCATAGAGTACAGTACAATCAACAGAGTTTTGATCAGAGAATAGTGCTTTTCAAGGCATTCAAGTTACACAGAAGCCCTAGGTGGAGTTTGTTCAGAAAAGAAAATGCTTACATTTGACTTCCATGAGTGACTAGAATTCACTATTCTTTGAGAAAGTAAGACTAAGTCACTCTGTTTTGCTTTCTGTCATGTCTCCTTCCAAACTCAATGCCAACTTGAATGCTCAGTCATTCATAGCTTGTGTATGTACTCACAGGGATGACATGTTTGAATACTCCTCCTTTCCATGGCTTTGAATTTCCATTTGTTTCACTTCCTGTATTTTAGGAATGCCATTTTTACAAGTTGAACTTAGTGATATTACTGAGTAAATTCATAAAAACACTAAGAGCCTAGAGGTTAATGATCATTTTGGCTAATCATAGCATCCCCAGCTCATAGCTCAATATCTGGCATGTGGTAGGTACTGAAAAAATATCAGTCGAATGAGTGAAAGATATTAATGAATCAAATGCTGAAGCGGGTGGCTTCTTTGGTACTCTCTTTTGGACTTTCAGTTCATAAGCTCATCAAAGTTGAGGCATCAGAAGATATTTTTTAGACTTTGGAGGTCTATCAGCAAGGAATTGTGTGTAATGCAAGTAACAGATGCTAGGCATAATGGCTTAAACAAAAGAAATTCAGTTTTTTTCTTACTCTTATAGATTGAACCATGTCTGCCCAAAATTCATCGGTTGGAGCCCTTACCCCTAGTGTGACTGTTTGGAGATAGGCCTGTCAGGAGATGATAAAGTGAGTTTATGAGGATGGAGTCTGAATCTTATAGAACTGATACCCGTCTAGGAGAGGATGAGATACCAGAGATTGCTCTCCCTTTGTATGGGCACACAGGAGATGCCATCTGCACACCAGAAAGAGAGATTTTACCAGAAACCAGCCCTCACAGCATCTTCATCTTGGAGTTCTAGCCTCAAAAACTGTGAGAAAAATAAGCTTCTAGTCTTTAAATCACCCATTCTGTTTTGGTTTTGTTTTTGTTATAACAGCCTGAGCAGACATACACTTACATGTGAGATGTTTGGGGTTACTTAACCCAGGGCTGGGATAGCAGCTCTATAGATAACCAGCACCTCAGGTATCCTCATCTGTCTCTTACCCTGCCCTTAGCATAGATTTTGATCTTCAGTGTACCTCGTGGTCCGAGATAGCTGCTAGAGTTCTAGCTGTCACATCCATGTTCAGGTAGCAGCAGAAGGGAGAAAGGACACAAAAAGACCCTGTTGAGGCCTTTCCTTGTAGTGGTACCCAGCAATGTCCATTTACAATTTATTGGCCGTAACATGGTTAGCACAGCTACACCTAACAGTGGTGATGGATGGTCTGTTAGCTGGGCAGGTAGCTGCCCTGAATGACACTTGCGGGGAGTAGCTCTGAGTAGGTAACCTGTGGTCTATGCTTGAAGAAGCATGAGCACTTTGGGAAGTCACACTGGGCATGAATTTCTTACTCACAAGAATAGGCCCACTTCTCAGAGCCACTACTGGTTAAGTACCCTGAGCAACACAGTGAGAAGAGATGGCTCTCAATGTCTGCAGAATAATCCAGATCCCCTTCTTGGTTAGGGCATTGCTCAGTGTGCTCTTAGCCACCTTCCCAGTCTTCTCTTCTCCTGTTCACCAAATTTTTGCCCCCAGCCCTATTCCCTGAATATACCTGTATACCTGCCTTCCACTTCCCTCTTACGTAGAACTATGCCTTGTACCCTTTGACCCCTTAATATCCTATCCATCCTTCCAAGCCCATCCAAACTCTTTTTCTTGGAAGCACCTGAGGTGATCTAGACTGTTCCTGCTCCTGTATTCCTGTGTACTTTGCTTTTATGTATATTTTAATATTTATCATGAGCTGCTTGGAATTATGAGTATGTAGGATATTGTCCCTGCTTGAAAATTTCTGTAGCAAAAAGTTTGTGATACACGCCTCCTTTCTCCTCAAAGGTAAAGATGACATCATCTTACCACTGTACTACCAGGATTTCAATGGGTTTATTGGCCAGGTGCGCAGCCTGACTCAGGAATGCAGCCATGAACAAGACTGTCGTAGTCGCTGACCTCATGATGCCTGCTGACTGGGGCTGGAGAGGCAGCAGACATTAGACAATGAATTGATAAATACATAAAACACTGATAATACCAAATGGTGAAAAATACCGTTAAGGAAAAACAGGGTACAATGAGAGAGAAAAATGAGGTGAGCATATTTTAAGATGATGCGATCAGATCAACCAGAATTTAAGCCCTTTATTCCCCTCTTAAGGAACTTAACTTTCCAGCCCGAGTGTGCTCTGTGCTTAGTTGATTTGCTTCCAAAGAAGAGAGCTGTGTGTGTGTGTGTGTGTGTGTGTGTGTGTGTGTGTGTGTGTGTGTGTGTGTAGATGGGTGGGTGTGTGGTGGGTGCATGTAGGTACGCACACACACGTACTCGGGGAAGGGGTTAGAGGGGAACTTTGCAGTGAAGAAGACTGACAAACATCACCTTGGCCATGTGATTACAGTCTGCCTCATCAGGGAGAAGCCATGTTGATAGATGCATTTTTGATATGACATGATGAGAATGGTATTTCACAACTCTGATTTTCGTCCCCCAAACCCACAATCCCAGTCTAACTATGAGTACAGCATCAGAAAAACCCAAACTGAGGGACACCCTATAAGATACCTGACTAGAATATCTCAACACCATCAAGATCATCAAAGATAAGTCAAGCTGGAGAAACTCTAGCAGACCCGAGGGGCCTACAAAGACATGACAATTAAACATAATATGGTCTCCTGGAGCAGAAAAAGGACATTTGGGGGGAACTAAGGAAACGTAAGCAGGGTGGCACTTAGTTCATAGCAAAATAGCAGTGCTGGTCCCTTAATTGTAACAAAGGTCCTATAATAATGTAAGATGTTAATAATAGGGGAAGCTAGCGGGGAGGCTATTTGGGAACTGTTCTATCTGTTAAAACTATTGTAGAATTAAAAGTTGTTTAAAATAAACCCTTGCTCTCCTGCTTACTGATTGTATGACTTGGACATGTCACCTGACCCTCTGGGCTCAGTTCCTTAACTGTATGATGGGGTGACATCCTTCACTGCAGGATTGAGAACAGACTTCCATGAGACAGCGTGTGACAGCGCTGTGAAAACAGTGTTCCCACATTACTGCTCAGGCACACATTCCGCTCCTGCCTCTGCAGCTCCACACGGGGAGGCGCTTCAGAGGTTCCCCCAGAGGCTGTGCGTGCTGGTGCCCCACTGGGTCCTGCCCCACCCAGTTCAGTGCCTCTGCAGCCAGATTCTGTGCGGGAGGCTTCTCTCTCACCTCACTTGACAGCTTGTTCTGAGGGCCAAAAATTTCATTTTTATTTCATATTTCAATTGATTTTTTTCCCCTTGAATTTAGTTTTTCTCTTCAGGAATCAGCATATGACTCAAACTGCCAGTTCTAAATTTAGTATCGCCTGTGATACGGAGAATGCATTTAGTACTGCCTGGGATATGTATTTGGAAATAATGGTTTTATTTATCCACATCCAGTAATCCTGACTGCCTGCTGGGTTCTTTCAGGAAAGAGTTTGTCATCTCCTTTCCTTCTAATGATGAAATGTTGCCTGCTCGAGTCCCAGAGGCCCAGCTTGAGCCAGACGTGGTGACTTGAGTCTCTGTTTAATTAAACAACATCATCCCAGGATGCTGCAGTCATGGGTTCTCTCCAAGGCTTCTGTTTAGAAGGAGTTTGGAAACAAAGTCTAGAAAGGGCTTATGGACTGTTTGGAGCCTGGATGATTATCTCTGGGCTCTAGGCCCATAGATTTGCCCCCCACCCCCACTTTTTTTTTTTTTTTTTTTTTTGGAGAATTGCCCCTTCAGCTCTGGAATATATGGGAGGAGGTAGTTTCACGTGTAGAAAGTGCTTGCCCTGTACTTTGGGTGCTAAGTTTCTAGAAGAAAATCTCATTCAGCGCCTGCCCTCTGAGAACTATACTTCATATTCGTTTATTTTTTAAAAAATATGTGCGTATACATGTATATATGTGTGTATATATATGTGTATATGTGTATGTACATATATATAGATATAGATACAGATATAGTATCTCCATGTAGCTGACACTGTGTTAATTATTAGGGTTGTAATAGTGATCACATGACAAAGTTCCACTCCCTGAAGTTTGCTTTCTCATATAGAACTCTTGAGAGAAAGCAGGGGAGATAAGGGGTGAGAAGTGATCGCTGGGGAGACAGGAGTGTGTATTCATTGCCTAGGGCCGCAGGGTAGCCTGCAGCAGCAGAAATGTATTCTCTCATAGTTCTGGAGGCCTGAAGTCCCAAACCAAGGTGTTGTCAGGGGTGTACCCCCAGGGAGGCTCGAGGGGAGAATCCTTTCTTGCCTTTTATCTTCTGGGGGATCCAGGTGTGCCTTGACTGAGAAACTCCAACCTCTGCTTCTGTCTTCCCATTGCTTTCTCCTCTGTGTGTCTGAGTCTCCTTGTCTGTATCTTATAAAAACATGTCTTTGAATTTAGAACCCACCTGGATAATCCAGGATAATCTCATTTCCAGGTCCTTGATTAGTTACATCTGCAAAGGCTCTAGGGAAAAGCACATTCTGTACTTTCTCTAGTGACTCTAGAACACTGGACTCCAACCTTGGCCTCCATGGTCACATTGCCTCCGCCTCTTCTCTCTGAGTCTCAAATCTCCCTCTGCCTTTCTCTTAAAAGGACACTTAGGATGGCATTTGGGACCCACACGGATAATCTAGGACAATCTTCTTGTCTCAAAGTCCTTAGCACATCTGTAAAGACTCATTTTCAAAAACAGGCCATATTCACAGGTTCTGAGGGTCAAGACATAAATATATCCATAAATATATCTGTTGGGGGACCTCTTTTCCATACACCACACAGTGTAAGATTGTAAGGCCTTTGTATATGCACCCTGTGAGGTAAGTTTTATTCTCATTTTCTACACAAGGACACTGAAGCTTAGAGAAATTAAGTGATTTACCCAAGGTCACTCAAAAAAGATAAACCAAGGATGGAAAGCTTGAGTGATTTGGCCTTGAAGCCCATTCGTTCTCTCCCATGGCCCACTGACCAGCCAGAATTGTTGAGGCGCCTCTGATTTGGTTTACAACAGAAATGCCAGAGAAAGACCACATTTAGCTGTTTCGAGGCTTGAGTTCTTAGTGGACACTACTCCTGGGGACTGTTAGTGAGAGCAGGCAGCTGTAGGAATGGACAGGAAGTTGGGGAGGGAGGGAAGTGGGGGTGGAGGACCGCTAATGAAGGAGGGACCTAGTGCCCCGGTTCAGGACAAGGAGACCTAATAAATAAGGGAAGGGACACTTAGAGGGGAAGTGGGCTTTGCCATCTTAGCATTTCGGCCTGTGTACTCTGGTTCTTTGAAGTGTCTTGCCTACAGCTGGGGATGACACTGGCTGGTATACACTGGAGGGCCGGAGGACATGCGATGGTGGGTTCTCTGGGGCTGCGTCATTTTTCCCCCAACGTTTTCTGAGCACTGCCAGAGTGAGGCAAGGAAACTCAGATGAGCCCCTTCCGGTCATTGCCCTGGAGGGAGGCTGGCGAAGGATGGAACTCCCTGCTCTGCCTCTTGCACACTGTGGGGCCTCAGACGGTGCCCTGCCTTTTCAAGCTCTGTTTTCTTGTCTGGATTTTTTTTTTTTTTTTTTTTTTTTTTTTGAGATTTAAAGGAGATAGAAATGAAAAGTGATGGGTATAACTCTAAAATGGAATAGGATCTATGAATGTTATTTCTATTTCATCAACAAAATGTACTTTCAGGCTCAGAGCAATCATTTCCAAACTGTAGGCTCTGTGCCTCAGACTCCTGAGCATAGTACAGACCCCCAAATCCCTGTGTACCTCCATGCGGCACTGCTTTTAAATGCAGAGAGGTGGTATTGTGTTGACTGAAATGCAGTTAGATTTAAAAGCTTTCCTGAATTTGTGGTGACATTTTGTCATTAAGTGTTGTTTTGATTGGTGTTTATGGAAAGATCTTTGATATTGAGAATGAATGAGAATCAGATATGTTATCAACAACTAGTATAGGATGGGAGACAGAAGTAAAAACTGACAAACCAGATGATGGCTGCACAGTGCTATTAAGGAGCAGTGTTCAGGTTCTGTGGCTGCCTGGAGAAAAGTTGGACAGGCTGGAGAAATCTGGAAAGGGAGGACATGACAGTTAAGCTAGGCCTTCAGGGGTGAGTAGTTCACCTCCTTTGGAGTACAGGCATTGCAGTTATAGAGAACAGCAAATAAAAAGTCATAGAACCCAGGTGGTGAGGACTTCTGTTTGAGAGGGAGGTCAGGAACAGAAATGCCAAAAAAGAAGAGAGAAGCTGAGTCAGGGCCAGGCCCGAGTGTCATGCCAAAGAGTTTACGATCACTTAGGCTGGGGGAGCCAGGGAAGGATTTGAAGTAGAGGAGTAACAGTACTTTTAGGAAGATCACTGCCTGTGATGGAGAATGGAGCTTGAGGGACCACGAGTATGAGGGCGGTGGCGGGAGGAAGCCTGGGCCTCACAGCAGAGCACAAGATGTCAGGACTGACACAGGCTGGGCTGAAATCCTAGCTCTGCTCCCTACAAGCTGAGTGATCCAATTACTTAGTTCTCTGTTCCTTACTTTCCTCTCTGTAAAATGGGTTAATACTGTACCTACCCTCGTAGAATTGTCAGGAGGATTAAATTTAAAAAAAAAAAAAAAATGTATTTCCTGGAATATTACTCAGCCTTAAAAAAGCAGAAACCTACCACATGGCCGAAGCCTGAGGATCTTCTGCTAAGTGAAATGAGCCAGATACTAAAGGACAATGCTGTAAGAGCCCGCTTATATGAGACACCTAGAGTAGTCAGTTTCTGAGACAAAAAGTAGAAGAGTGGCTGCCAGGGGCTGAGGAAGGGGAGGAACAGGGAGTTAATGATGAGCGGGGTCAGAGTTCCAGTTGTGACGATGAAGAGTTCTGGAGATGGATGGTGGTGATGGCTGCCCAACAGCTGAATGTATTTCATGCCACTGCCCTGTGCGCTTAAAAATGAGTAGACTGGCAAACTTAGTCACATGTGTTTACTACAATTGTTAAATAAAAAAGGCACTTCAAGTATGCACATGGTGTCGGTTACACGAAAAAAACACTGTGTGATTAATGTTAGTGATTACTACTGTGCCAGGTAGGTGATGATGAGGACTATTACAGTGAAGATAGAGAAGAGCAAACATCTTCTGGATTTTTGTAGGCAGAATCCATAGGGCTGGTTGACCAAGAGCTCAGGGCACAGGTGGAACCACATAGTTACTGGGACTGAGAAGGCGTAACTTGGTCCTCAGACCCATGAATTTCCGAGGTATGTCCTGCAGGGCGGAGGGCCAGAGCCAGCTGCTGCTGAGTCACCTACTGGGCCCGGTGCTGCCAGGGACCTAGCTCTGTACCCATCTCCAGACAGCAGCAGATGCTGCATCCCAGACATGGTGACTCAAGTCTCTGCAAGGCAACAGCCTCCTCGCTCTCCAGAATCAAGTCATGGGAGCCTTCCCACAATGGCCTCTCCTTCTTCCTATGGCATCTGAAAGCCCAGGGAAGATCCAACTGGAAACTTGAGAGAAGAGGTGAAAGGGCCCTTTGATCAACCAAGTCCAAGCATGGAATTTCCATTTGTATATTTTACAGGAACTTTCAGGAAAACTGGGACTTAGTTGGTTTGGGCAGCCTCAGCTCGTGGGAGAGAGACAAGCTGGCAGGGCAAGGCCCGAGGGACCCCTGGTGGAATTGGGGAGCCCCTTGTGCCTTTTCAAGAGGCATTTGTGGTGATGATAAAGTTTCCAGGCTCCAGCCAGACGGTCTGTTTTCACAGCTCAGCTGTGCCACTTACTTTGTCCTTATCTACAAAGTGGAGATACCTATCCCATGGCATTTTTGTGAAATATAAATGAGATATATATTTATAGAGCCTGGCATGTTAGTAATGCTTAGTAAACATGTTTTCTTTCTCTGCTATAAAATGTCATATTTCTTTTCTCATAACTACCCCGAAAGGAAGGACTTCTTTACTTTTTCTTTTGTTTTCTAAAAAAGCAAATTGAAACTCTTAGAGACTTAAGAAAGTTGCTTAAATCCCCACAGAAGTGAAAGGTAGTTCTTGAGTCCTCCTAAGCCTTTGCCCTTCCACCGGCACACACTGCTTTCTGTCTCAGTCACACCGGGGTCCAAGCAGGTTCACATATGAGACCACTTCTGGAACAACAGCACCTGGGCAGATTAGACCTCCCTGCAACCTGTAACCATATAGTGTTCATGTATTCCAACAGCAAAATGTGCACATGCTCAGAGGAGACTGGCTCTCCTCGGCCCTCTGTCTACTTTAGGGAAAGGGGGGATTACATCTAAACGGCCTTGGAAACCTCATCCATCCAAAATCACGCACTGAAGAGCTTTCCTGATGGCAGTGGACATCCATTCCTGGTTCTGTGGCCTTTCAAATCAGAGCACAACTAAGGTCAGTCGGCTTCCCTGATTCAGCCTGGAGGATTGCAACACAGTCTCCACCAGGAAGAACTTCAGAGAGACAGCCTTTGGGTTGAACACTTGATTTACTTCTTATCCACCCTGAGGTCTTAGCTGAGAAACCCATTTTATCAGTCTTTAAAACAGGATTAAGAAAACTAATCTGTGGTATTTTTCTGAAGTAAATGATATGGAGCTCAATGCCTGCGTTTGAATCCCAGCTCTTGCCACTTACTAGCTGATATGAACAAGTAATTTAATCTCTCTATGCCTTGCCTCTCCTGTCTGTAAAATGGGTATGACAATACGTCCTGAGTCTAAGGATTGTGGGGAAGATAATGAGCTAATGCACATAAAGTGCTTAGAGTAGTACTTGGCACATTGTACACGCTCAGTAAATGTTAGTTATTATTGTTATCGTTATTATCACAAATTTTTGCCTCTCACTGGTGTGCTGGCTGATGGTGATCATGTGTCGTGGCGGCTGAGTAAACATGCAGGCATTTTGTTTTTTAAACATAGTTGTAGAAGAAGAGGAAGGGTCCTGGTCTTTCAGTAGACACAGGAGAGGATGTGCCTGTCCAAGCATTTCCTGGTTCTTGAAGGACCCTTTAGTCGATAGCATGTTCAGTTGCTTGTATTTTGAAGGGGGTGAGATTTCATCTATTTGCCTGTCACCACATTCCAGCCCAGTGCCTGGGGAGGAAGCATGACCCCCAGACCAGAACCCAGAAATGAAGGGTTTGGCCTGAAGGCAGAGTTGATTCTGAAGCTCCTGACTTGGCCATGAGCAGGACAAGACTCTAGGACAGATTTCCCAACCATGGTATCAAGATGGTGGTCCTGTCAGCCCTTAGGGGTGCTGGCCAGGCTTGGCTAACAGGTGCCAGTCCTCGGAGAGCACATGCAGTGTGTCTGATGTTATCATTTTAGATGTGTGCCTTAACATGCGGAGTAGTACTGCTCTGCGGGGCCATGCCTTGGAGCCTAAAGCAGGCTAGCAACCAAGTAGAAACCGCCGGAAGTTCAAATGACAGGACGGCGAGCAAAGGCTGCCGCAGATGGATGCCCCAGTCTAGAGTGAGAGGGGTGATTAAAGAGTCAGAAACCTCATCTTGACAGCCCTGCTTGCTTGGGATTATTTCCTGTTCAGTGCCCCCTAGCATTTAGTAACCCTCCTCCTGCCCATTCCGCTCTGTCTCAGCTGCCCTGATGGGAACTGAAGGGCATGCCCATCCTGGGCCTAAGTCATTCAGGGAAGAAGCTCCTCCCTCCCCCAGGAGACACCTTTGGGGAAGCAGGGTGGAGGCTGCTGGCTCAGCCTTTCACCCCAGAGAAAGCTGCCCCTTTAGGAGTCATTACTGGAGCTGAGAGCAGTCTTCCTACTTCCCAGCAGGAGCCAAATGGAAAGCATCTCCAGCCTCCTTAGGCAAATGAACCATGGGCTTCGGTTTAAAAGTGATGAGACCCTGAAGTGTTTGTACAGACCCACATCCTTAGTCCACATGCAGACCCAGGGAACAATGGAGATCCTAAAGACTGCTTTGCAATAGCAGGTCGTCCTGCTCCAGTGAACAAACCCAGTCTCAGCCCTAGCTCCTGCTGGCATTGACCGCATGCATGCCCTTGGAGAAGGAAAATTCAGAGGAATCCCCAACACTATTTGCTTTGGCCAGAGATCCTTGTCTCAGAGTTCTTCAGAGAAATTCTACTTCCTTCTGGCCCCATGGCAAAACTGATAAAGCAGAGGCCTAGAAGTCTCTCTCAGCAAGTGACCTGACTCGCTCAGCCTCAGTTTCCTCATTGTAAACTCACATCACAATAGCAAAACCTACCTCTCAGGGTTTTTTGGGAATTGTATCAAGTACGTTAGAAGAAGACCCCAACCTCAAATGTTAGGGTCTCCAGAGAAGAAGACTATTAGGCTCTCTAGATACCTGTCTAGATTTATTTGAAAGACTGGGAGGTTTGGCAAAGCCAAAACTCTTGAGGCAAATCAGGGGACTGGGCATTCAGATAAGAGTTGTTATAGTCCTGAGTCCAAAGTCTGGAAACTCAGTTGGGGCTTCTTTGTTGCAGTCTGGAGGCAGAATTCCTTCTTCAGAAAACGTCAGTCTTTGTCTGTTAGGTCTTCAACTGCTCAGATGAGGCCCACCACAATGGATTATAAATATTAATCACATCTTTAAAAAGTATCACAGCACCAGCTATAGTCATGTTTGTACAAATAATTGGTCACCATAGACTAGCCAAGGAAACACAAAATTAACCATGAAAGGATCAGGATTTCACAGAGGCATTTTCTTCCCTCTTTCCCTCTCCCTCCTTTTCCTTGTCATTGCCACTGCCTGAAGAAGCTTCATTCAATGACATCTTTGTCATGTGGGCCTAGAAGCTGTTCACATGTGAGCACTGGGACCTGTGAGTCCCTCCTGTCTCACTGAAATCTGTTTCTGCTGACTTCATACCCCAGGGAGTCAGTGTCCCTATTTTCTGAGTCAAGCCCTCGAGCAGCCTTAGTGGTTTTCCATTGGAGTCTGCACTCCACTGTTCCAGATTTCCTCTGTGTCCCGTCCAACTTGTTCCTAATCTGCTTCTCTAATACTTACAGTGTTGCATTCATAACTCTTGCTTCTGAGGTTAAATCAGAGGACCTGGGCTCTGCCACAACATGACTGTTCAGCCCCCAGGATGACCTTCCTGGCACTGGTTCATTAGCTACAACTGAGGCTGGGAGGAAAGATTTGGTAGGGGAGTAAGAGTTAACTCCTTGCCTAGAACGTTTCAGGTGGCACTCTGCCTGAAGTAAAGAGCTGGACTGCATTCCATTTCAGAGATTTATACTCCGCAGGTGATCCAAAATGCTTCTCATTTTAATGGAATGTGGAGCAGCTGTCTCCAAAGTTGAAGACGAATACCTAGACAGGCTCCCTAAGGTGGCATAAGATTGGGAAAAGGAAGACTGGTAGTGCCCTGCCACTACCTCCTGTGTGATGGTGGGCAAGTCACTTCAGGAGCTTAGGCCTCGGCTGCCTCTTCATAGTAAAATCCTGGAAGTAACCCTCCACCCTGTCTGCACAGACCCAACTTTATAGTTTTTAGAGCATCTGCACGACTCATCATCTCTGTTGCACACTATACAAATGGATTATTTCCATTTTGCAGACAAGGTTCACGTACATTGAATGATTTGCTTAAGTTCACAGTAATGGGAAGTGACAAAGATGGAGTTGAACCCAGGATCCTTTGTTGAGCTTCTTTGGAGTACCCTTTTGAATAGGGTGAGGTCTGTGGAACTGCATGGGGGCTGCACATTGGAGTGAGCAGAAAGCTAGTGGGGTCACCCAGCAGGAAGAACAGCAGTGTGGGACAGGGGTTGCCACCTTCACAGTCCCACAGCACCCAAGGCTTTGGAGGGAGATGTTAGTCTGAGTGGACTCCCACAAACAAGGCGGCCTGGTCTCTGGCTTCTCAAATGAAAATGTTTTCTCACTGCTGTTGGTTCAGTTCAGAAAATGTTTATTGAGGTTTTATGACAGACCAGATTCTCTATTGAGGGGCAGAATAAGTAAGCAGAAGTATAATGCAAAGTAGACGGTCTACTTCTGTCAGCAGAAGTATAATGAAAAGTTTTTTATTTGAAATGTAAACAGAGGGCTTTGGAAGGTGCATGCAATTAAGTCATCCTTGGGAGAGGAAGGCAAATACAGCTGAGCCCTGAAGGATGAAACAGGCTTTGACCAGCAGGAGACAGAAGGAAAGGGGTCCCCACCCTGCTCTCCTTCTTTGCCTCCCCGTCTCACCCCTGCCACAGCCACCACTGCAGTGAGGTGACAGAAAGTCAGCTGCGACAGCCTGTTATTTGCTGTAGGGCCAGCCCGGCCCCAACCCTGTGGAGCCTCTACCATGCTTGTCAGATCTGATGCAACGCCCTGAAGCACAGACTGCAAAGCAGGAGAGGTTCTACCAGGCTGCTCTCGGAAGAGTAGACTGCAGGGCAGGAGGCCCACGGGCCCCTGACTGGTAAATGAGCAGGTTGGACGAAGACACCTTTTCTAGAAATTGTGCCAACTGCTCCCAAGGGGCTGAGGCTGGAGCTGTTGCTTTGCATGCATGATTCTAGACTGAGAGTGTGTTGTGTCTTTATTTTAAAACTGGCTTCCCAGTCTCCTGTGCAGTTTTCTGTCAGCTTGTTGCCATGGAGAAGCTGGTTGGGGCTGGAAGCTTTGTCCCTCTCTGTGTCAGCATTTCTGAACCTGCCTGCTGCCTCCTGCCCCTTCTGCAGATGGAGGGGTTGCTGGCCCCCACGTGGTGGGTAGACCCTTTCTCTGCCAGGACTGGAGCTGCATCTCCATGCCTTTGGGGAGGGGCATTGCACGCGTCCAGGCACTGACTCAGCAACTCTGCACTGAGTGCCTTTACGTGCCAGGTGTTGTACAAGCCCCAAGAGTACAAAGATGGCTGTGGCTGGGGCGCACACAGCTTCAGGTGGGATCCTGCCAGCATGTTCTGTCTTCTCATCTCTTTCTTGAACCTCAGCCTCGTTCTTCCTTCAGAATTTAAAGGACTGAGTTTATTTCTCCTCCACCCTTAGGTCCTGCTCATTTAGAATCTTCTGGAAATTATCTGCACTCTACCCCCTGACCTCACTTCCTCTTTGGGTCTCCAGCGCCTAGCACAGAGCCTGAGGTTTCAACAGAGGGGCCCATCAGGAAGTGTCTTTCTCGGGAGCCCTTTCTCTGACCGCCCAGGACTGTGTGCTGTCCCTGCTTCGCTGAGCCTCGAGCCAACTTGTGGGGGCATGAGGCAGCAGGGAGAGGAAGGGCTTTCGAACCAGATAGAGCTGTTTGAGTTTAGACCCCTTGTCAAATCCATCCTTTTCTTTAAACCTGCATCACCAGCCTGTCAGTAATTGAGTTTTTCAAAATACCTTTAGTTAAGAGAGCTGACAAATGCCAGCCTAACCTAGAAATATGGAAATACACCTTCAGCACGCTAATGTCTTCAGTAATAAAACAAACCCATCTGTCCTTCATGATGAGCTGTATCGAGAAGCATGAGCCATCATCTATGTAGGATTCTTCCCAGAAATGGTTAACTGACTCTAATAAAAACAAAACAAAAAACCAACAACAAAAACCAACAGAAAAACCCAGAATTTAAGACATTCTGGAATCCACTGGAGTTGACTCTTCGAAAATGTCAGAGCCATGATGTTGGGGGAATGGCTCTGAATTAAAGGAGGTTTTCTAAAGATACATGACAACTAATGTGTGATTGAGTTTAGACATTTAAAAAACCAATGTAGAAATGACTGGTGGCCATTTAACCCTACCAGGCACTCTCCTTCTACACCCATTTTAGGACCCTGTTGAGAAAAGTTACCCTGCAAAGAACCCTTTGTTGGGATTGGGAGACCTGGAAGTATATCTTGGCTGTGACCTGATCAAGTCTCTCTCTTTACCAAGACCTCATTTACCCTATTTAAAAAAATGTGAACATTGGGTTGGGTGACTTTAGAGAGTTCTCTTCACTCTAAAAATCTGAAGCTTCACTTTAAAGGAAAATTCTCTCAGCTGCTGCTCCTATCATCACAAATGCCCCTAAGTTAGAGGCTGACCCCAGCATGACCCCTTCTGCAGTATCTGTCAAAGCTGCCCTCCCTGGAAGCTGCGGGCAGGAACACTGGCCTGGGATGCAGAATGGATGTAAAGTTCCCTTAAATGCATCATCTCTAGTCTCACCCCAATCCAGTGGCTGGTCTTGACTTCCATCCCAGAATAGTGGAAAATTGGAGGGGTTTTCTTTTCTTTTTCACCTGTGTCTGGCTTCTTTTTGGACCTGTTGCCTTTCTGAGCCTTTGGCGACTTAGGATTCTATTTCCTGAGCTAACTGCAAACAGGGTTCCATGCTAGGCACCAAGGAGGATTTAGAGATACATAAATCATCGTCTCCAAAGACAGTCTCACAACCTGGGACACGGACAGGCAAAACCAAGTAGAGTTCTAAAGCTCATGGAAGGCTGTCCAGGAATATGGACTTGTATTCTAGTCAGAGCCCTTCTTCTGTCTTGCGCAAGCTCTTCCTTCTCCAGTCCCCAGGGAGCTCCCGTAGAGCTGAGAGGGTTAGACCAGTGATCTGAGTGCCCTTCCTGCTCTGAGACTTCCATTCTCTGCAGTAGCTCAGCGAAGGAGTGACTGCTGTAGACTCCCCCAGGAAGGAAGATTTGGGCTGGCCCAGGAGAAATGGGTAAGGGCCTTTTTCTCTGAGAGTAGGGAGGAGTCTGCATGAGCACTTGTAGAGACTCTCGAGCACAGGGTGAAGGTGCAGCGGAGAGGAGCCCTATGGACTGGAGCATGGGGTCACAGGAGCAGAGCAATCTCAGAGAGGCCGGGGCTTGGGGTAAGACAAAGAAGCAAACAAGGTGGCTTAAAATCAGGACTCCCATCCTATCTGTTGGCCTGGATCTGATGCATGTCATGACTGAAAGGCCACCAGCAAGAAGACACAAGGCTCCAAGGCGGTACCCCCATTTCCCACTCCTGTCCTTCTCCCTTTGACCACAGGTTCTCAGTGACTAAGACCAGGACAGTGTCAGAGTAAGAGAAAGAGTGAGTCTTCCTGAGATAAATGCCCTTCGTTCATGGTCACTTCTCCCCAAATGTTTCCCTGAAGTCAGGGTAACAAAAGGGACATTTTGATTGCATCCTTGGGGTTGGATGCTAGAGTCATCTATCAGGCCTATAAATTTAAGAATCACACATCCTAGACCTAGGTGTGGCCTCCATCCTCTCATCTTCTGACTAAGACTGTTGTCACTGTACCCTCGCAGCTGCCAAGCCCTCTTCGTCGAGCCTCTTTGCTTTCTGCCCAGCCACCCCTCTTCTGCGTTCCACTGCCTCTGAGACAGCTGCGCTCTGCTGTCCTCTTTTTTCTGGACTTTGCATCGGCCTCCAGATAGATTCCCCAGAAGTCCCTCCTCCACATCTGCTGAAGGCGTTTAGAAAAGTGCTCAGCTTGGTCGAAGCGCCCCAGCAGTGTTCTCCGTCTTGACGACAATGACAGTGGTGATGATTATTGCCCAGACTTTGCTCCTGAAGCACACCTCTGCTTCTGCCCTCCCTTGCCCAGAGCCTTAGTGGCTTCTGCTTGGCTGCTGAATGAAGTCCACAATCTTTAGTCAGGCATTTTGGAGGATTTTATTTCCTAAGCCATCCGCAGTGATATGCCCCCTGTTATCCCAAATTTATATCCTTCTGCCGCTTTGTGCATTTTGACTTTTCCGCCAAACTAAACCACTGCCATTGGCTTTACCAGCAGCAGTGGTCTCCCCAGTAAGGTCTTCTTTCATACCACTCTTCCTGTGTGGGATGCCTTTCCTTTCCTCTCCCCTGATGTTTCCCACCAGGATCTCTGCTGATCCCCTAGACTGTGTGGTTCTTCATGGCAGGTGCCATGACGGACTCATTCTGTATCCCTGACGGCATAGACAAACTGCAGCAGCTGCTTTATGAGTGACTGTAAAGATCTGGTCCAGCCCCCTGTTTCCAAGCAAACTAGAATCTGAATAGAAAAGCCCAGGTGTCAAGGTCTCTCCTGCTAGGCTTCAATGGCTACACATTTACTTGAAGGGACCTGGGAGTCCCCCGTGTCTGTAGGCACACACTCAATTAGCCAGCTCCATGCAGTCAGGGCTCTTGTACGAAGGAAGGGGTAGGAACCAGAGGAATCATACCTAGGAATCAACTATCCAAAGTATAGGACCCGTATAATTCTGAGAATATTAATATCCCAGAGGGCCCATTTGGGGTCAACAGAAAGAATCTTAAGGTAATTATCATCGGGCATTCAAATTCCAATGGGCACAGATAAAAGGTTCAAGACTTTAGGTGGTAGGAGGTACAGGCAGAGTACCAGCTCCTGTCCAGCCAACTGGAGTTTAACTCAGGCCTCTAGACCCAGAAATTCCCAGTTTAAGACTCACTAGTCCTATGGCTAAACATTCCCAGTAGCGGTCAGTAGGGAGGTTCAAAGGGAAAGAGGCTTCCTTTCTGATCAGAACTAACTTAGAAAAAAAGGCATGACTTTCAAAATGGAAACACCTTCTGGTCTTCAGTTCCCTAAAAGGGCAGGACCAGGGGGAGGCA
Organism: Solenodon paradoxus; assembly: GCA_004363575.1. NCBI lineage: Eukaryota > Metazoa > Chordata > Mammalia > Eulipotyphla > Solenodontidae > Solenodon > Solenodon paradoxus. The sequence goes on along the minus strand of RJWH01000643.1, from coordinate 353,322 downwards.
AGGACTGACATATAGTCAGGCCCAAAGTGAGCCCTGCCAACTCCCCTGGTTCACAGTCAGGTCCTTGCCTCCATTTCAAACTCAAGCCATGATCATGCCGCCCTCTGGGCCACCCTTTGGAAAAACCAATCTTAGACTGACATTCACTGCCTGTAAATGGCGTGGAATTAGGCTAATCAGTGGCTCTTAATTCCCCAATAAATGCGGGTGCTGTGCTAATTGCCAGGGTCCACACCGGCAGATCCCTGGTTGGCAGGATCAAACAAGAGAAGTGGTAATTTGGGGGCTGGAGTGGGGGAGGGCCTGCTTTGCTGGCTGAGCCAGTTACTGGGGGCTGGAGTGGGGGAGGGCCTGCTTCACTGCCTGAGCCAGTTACAAGCCATTTTACCCACTGAGTGAGCCTTAGTGCAGAGAGCCAGGGCCTGGCCTCCTCAGCCGCCAAGGGGCTGGGTGAGTGAGACCCACAAATGTGTTTGCAGGAGCTGAACCTCAGCATCAGTAAAGCAGGTTCCTGCTCATTAATGGGAGCTGTTAGGTTTGCTCGAGGAAGATTTTACCAGCAGTCCAGCATGGTGCTGCCAGGGCAGCACATTGGGGAGAAAGCCTCCCAAACCTTGGTCTGCCGTTACCATGGCAACATGGCATTTCCAGACTCTCCAGGCACCCTTACTGGCATCTGCTGCTGCAAAAGATTCAGGGGCAGAAGGGCCACTGATCCTTCTCCATCAGAGACTGAGCAAACTGTGAGGACAGGAAGGAAAATACTTTCCCATTGTCAAAGGGAAAGGGGCTCTTTGTGAGTGCGGACAAAGGCCTAACCGGGGAGATAGATGCAGTGGGTAGTGGGTTCACTGGGAGAACAGACATTGGTGGAAGGGGGCAGGTGTCAGCCATGACTCTTGAAGCCTGTGAGTTTGAGCCCTGTGGCAAATGGCTGTCTGGGCCTCCCACCTTCCAGTCTGTCCTGTGCCTTCCTCTGCTGAGGCATGGGAGCTAAACACCACACCTCACACCTCACTCTCAGGGTGGGCTTCCTGCCCTTCTGTCCTGCCTCACAGTTGCTCTCTCTTGTGCTCTGGAATCACTGACCCTCTACATTTCATAAGAGGACCTAAGACCCAGAGAGGAAGAGGCTTGCATATGGTCCATCAGCAATGAAGAGGCCATGGAACTCAGGGGTTAAGGATTTAATATCTGGAGGCAGACTGGCCTCGGCTTGAGTCCATTTTCAAGTGAGCCTGAGTCTCAGCTTCTTCAGGGGTGAAATAGAGCTTCTGACCATGAGAAGTAGAACATGAGAGTTCCTGGTGCGTAGAAGAGCTCAGGAAATGTTGGTTATTCTGATATTTGGAATTCCTTAAAAAATGGGAGCTATCTTACTCATTTTTGTTCTTTTCTCCTGATTCTTCCTTGCATACATGAAGTCCCCAGGTAGCCCTTTAACTGGACTTGATATTAGAAGGATGCTTGTTACCTGCATGGATGCTCAGAATGAAGAACTGCCCGCAGAGATGGCTGCTGCACTCTCGTCAAATGTGTTCAGCTTTGTGCTGTTTGGTCCCCACAGCGGTGGAGCCAGGCGAGGCCCAGAGTCTGACCTTTGTAACTCAGCTGCACAATAAAGACTCCTGTGCATTCCATGTCCAGACCCAGCTGCCTTGTGGCCCAGGACTTATACATCCCTTGGATGTGGTTTTCTTTGAAGGATAGATAAGAGTTCCTTCCTCCTGACCTGAGGAGGGTTGTCAGCCCATCTCTGATCTAGCCCTGATGGTCTTTCTACCAAATAAAGTCTCTTTGGGTCCTTAGTTCTTCCTAGAGTATCGTCCCAGGGAAGTAAGGCCTTGGTTTTGGTCATGGCCCAGTTCTTTACAAGTGAGCCACTTCTCTTCTAGATGTGCTCATTCCTTGATCTTCCTGCTTCAAGTCTGTGGTGGGGCTGAGGGTGCTTTGGAAAGTCTGAAACCAGTTAAGTAACTAGGGCTTTCTTAGCAAACCGCATCTCGTGAGTCACCTCCATGAGCCCAGCCAAGCTGCAGCCCCAGCAGGTCCACATGTGCTGTCGAATGACAGCCCTGGTGTGTTGGAAAGTAGACTTAATTGTCCTGAGACTTTAACCATCAGAACTGGAACGGCCCTCGGAGATCAGTAAGTCTGATGTCTCCAGTTTATCGGTGCAGACACTGAGGCCCTGGGAGAGGGAGTGAGTCACCAGCTCGCATGCTGCATTAGTGGCGGAGCCAGACTTTGCTGGGCATGGCCACATGGCCTTGGCTCTGAGTGCCTCGTCTGAACTTATTTTAAAGCATCAGATCGAGCAAGAAGATTTTTGAAAGAACTGTGAATATCAGACAGGATTTTCACGTGTTAGTTTATAATGCTTTAAGAGTAATATGTGATCATTGAAGAAAATATGGAAAAAGAGAAATGTTCTATTTAGAGGTTAATACACTGAGTGATATTCTTAAACCACAGAAATATCACCATAGACAGGATCCTTTTTAGATGGAGACTTTTAGACCAATGTTTCCCCAAACGCTGTAGCACCTTCTGGGAGCTTAGCTACAGAGATTAGGAGGTAACACTCCATGGTGGCTTCTGAGGACTAAAATGAGTTCTCCAGACTTCTGTGGTTTAGCTCTGCCGGCTGTAGCAGCAGTCGTTGCAGCTGTAGAGCCTCTTCTAGGTAATAAACTGCTCTTCCATAGGTGTTTTCATTTGATCATCATAAGAATTCTGTGAGGTAGGGAAAACTACTATTACTTTTCTATCTTATACATGAGAAAGTAGAGCCTCACAGATCTGCCCAGGATGACACACCTAGTGAGACAGTTGCTGTGAGCAGAAGGCGCTGAATAAATATCTGTGAAGGAGCGAATGGGTGTTTGACTCTCCTTTAGGAAGAGCTCCAGAGATCATCTGGTCCAGTGGTTTTCAAACTGTGCTCTGGGAAGCCTTAGGATTCCATGGAAGCAGCTGGGGGGCGTGGAAGGCTGAGTGGTTGGGGCTCGGAGCCCCCCCCCCCCCACACCTGTTCCAATCAGAGTAACTTCATGTTCCCTGCTTTGTGCTCTGGGAGGCTGGAAACAGTACAACTGGTCTACCTGCTGCATCAGTGGTTCCCGAACTCTGGTGTGCATAGAACCTCAAGGGAGGGTCTAACAGCAGGTCTGAAGTGGACCCCAGGACTGACTGTTAACAAGTGAAGGTGGTCATCAGGCCATGGGCTGCGAAACAGTAGCCTACTTCTTCAAGTTGGAGAACGTAAGACCCAGGGAGAAGCAGCGAGCTCCCCTCCAAATGGGGCCTCTGCCCCCACAGCACCCTAGAAGCATCAGCCCCCTGGGAGTCTAACCCCCCAGTACCTCATCCGCGGCCCTTCCCCATCCCACAACTGCAGCTGAGCCAGAAAACAAATGACACAGCAGAGACTCACAGAACGGTTTCCATAGCAATGCTCCATGGCTTGTGCCTGTTGAGACACGTCAGACAAACACTACTCTGAACCCTCACCTTGAACTTGTGTGAAGTGTTGCCTGCTTGTTCTACGCAAGGAGGCAAGAAGGATGGCATGCTTCTGTCGTGTGCCCCGGTATTGTGGATCCTCTCAAATCACTACCAACTGCGGCAAGATAGACCAGACCACGGAGGGCTAGGAATGGATTCCGGGCTGGGCACAGGGGCTGGTCAGGGACCAGTGTTGGTTGAGCTTGTCTCAGGTAATAGATTCCGCTGGGCACTTTGCCTATTTGAAAGAAAAATAATATGATCAGAGGAGAGAGAATTGTCCCTGTGTATCAACGAAGAAACCAAAGATCCATCATACACAGTAGGTGACAGAGGCAAGATCAGATCCCAGCTCCGTAGCTCCTAGCTCCGACCAGCAACCATTGTTTCCAGTCTCTGGCTCACTGAGGGAGGACTTGAGATAGAGACTGCTCCTGCTGGCAGAAGGGAGGGTCCGCCTCCAGGCAGCTGGAAGAATGCTCATCAAAGACCTGGGGTGAACTCAGCCTGGGCAGGCCTGTGGGGATAGGCTCAGTCCTGGAGCCAGAGATGGAAGGCCTAGTCTTTAGCTGTGGTGTCTCCCTCCCCTCATAACTAAGGCTGCAGGCGCCCTGCGAACTGCAGGAGCTTCAACATAGCTGCTCTGACTGCACACCCATGGGTGTTCCTTTGGATTGGTGACCCCTGGGGACAGCTGCGCAGTTCTTTGACTTGACTTCCCCTCTAGGGAGTAAGTTCCTCCTGGGGAAGTTTATGTCTATTCATTCCCCAGACAAATGTGCATTGAGTACTTCTTGCGTACTCGTAACTGTTCTGAGTGCTGGGCACATAGCAGTTGAACAAAATGAATATTTTGCTCATTCTAATGGGGAGACAGATAAGTACACTGTGGGGTGTTGGTGCCAGGAAGGAGAATAAAACAGTCTGGGGGGAGAGAAGAGAGAAGGATGGGCTTGAGTGTCAGGGGAAGCTTTCCACAAGGTGACGCTGGAACTAAGACCCAAACGAAGGGAAGGTAGGAGGGGAAGAGGGCCATGTGGATACCTGGAAGAGTGCTCCAGGCAGGAGGGCCAGTCGGTGCCAAAACTCAAAACCAGAAGCATGACTGGCCAGTTGGGGAAGCAGTGAGGAGGCCGCTGTGGCTGGAGAGGTGTGGGGGAGGATGAGAGCAGCAGCAGTGGGCAGCAGAGAGGTAGCTGAGACCAGATGGTGTGGACCCTTACTAGCCAGGGCCAAGGATTGAGTTCCTTCTGAACGAGGGTGCCATTGGCATGTCTGCATTCTGGGGACATCTGTTCCTGGCCTCAGCCTTAGAGCCTCCAGCCCCTTCGTCTAGGAGGAGAACCTGTCACTTGAACGAGCCCACAGGAGGCTGAGTGCAGCTGGGGACAGGGGCAGTTATGTAGGCAGGGTGCCCTGCGGGACTCACAGGCCTCCCTAGCTGCCATCGTGTGTCCTCTCTGGGCCAGGGCCAGAGGGCCTCTCAGAGCGCCCTGCCATACAAGCCCTTATTTCTGGGTGGCCTCACACTCCCTGGGAATTAGAAAAGGCCACAAAGGAAGTATGGCAATAGGGCTGCGGCACTTCCCATGCCAACACTTCATCCCCTGGGAATGCTGCTTCCCAGAGCCTGCCCCGGGGAGGCGCACTGGGGTTGGGCATCTGCCCAGCGGCCCGGGCCACTCACCCGACTAAGAGAAGCCTGCAGCTTCCAGCAGACCCATGGGAGAACTTGGGCCACTGGGCTGTAATTATCCGAAATGGTAATTTTGCTTTCCAACGTTGTGTTTTTTACAAAGTGGGGACATTCACAAAGGAAGTTTTTCTTTATTAGCACATGTACTATGCATAATCCCAGTCATGCACTTCATTCAAGAAAAAACAAAAACAAGCCTGGAATTCAGACAGCAAATTAAGCCCCCGGGAATCAGCCCCAGTTACCTCCTGAGCTGCCCAGTGTTCACCTAGGAGCTCCCTCCATTTGTCATTCCCCCGTTTCCCCGTTCCCACTCAGGTCCATCATCTCTTAAGTCACCAGAGGTCTCTATTTAGGGAATGTATTCATTTATTCATGTCTAATAGGCATGTCTATCTTAAGATGTCCAAACAGAACTCTTGATTTTCAACCCAAGCCCAGCACTCCTCTCCACCCGTGGTCAGGAGCTCTGTCTTGCTGCCTTCTTTCACTCCCTCCCAATACACAGCCCACCAGCAGGTCCAGGACACTCTACTCCAAAAATAGACTCTAAATCCATCCGTTTCTCTCCACTCTCACTGCTCCAGCCCACTGGGAGCCACCATCCGCCCTGCCCTGCCCAGTCCTCTGAAGCATCGGAGCCTCCTGAATCATCAGGCTCCATTTTGCCTTTGCAATCCAGCCTTCAGAGGGCAGTCTTTTCAAATGGAAGTCAAATCTTATCATACCCTGTTTAAAACCCTCCAGTGGCATCTCGGCATACTCAAAATAAATTCCTAACTCCTCTCTTGGCCCCAGACATAGTCAGCCTCCTTGCTGTTCCTGGAACTGGCAGGACTCCTTCCCACTTTGGGCCTTTGTCTGTGCCCCTTCCTTCTGCCCAGAGAGCTTTTCCTCCAGGTGTTTGTATGGTTGGCGTCTTACCTTTCTGGTCAGTTCAGAGTCCCCTTCCTGGAGAGGACCTCCCAACCACCTGTTCTAATATCACCCTCTTTCTGTTTTCTTTATGGCTTTATATCTCATCAGCTGCGTCCTGTTGGTTTGTCTGCATTTGCCATTTCCCCATTCGAATGCAAGGTCCTTTCAGCAGCCTTCTGTCTTATAATTACTGTTATACCCCTCCCACTAGAGCTGTGCTTGAGACCTATGGGCACTTCATAACTATTCTTTACTATTATTATTGTTATATTATTTCTCTCGTTTGCATTGCTAATGTCACTTTAGGATGTTGAATCCATACCTCACTCTGAGTGCATTTGACACCCCTCCCACTACCAAGGTTAATACTTTTCACCACCTCGATTCCTCCTCCCTTCCCTTGCTCCCTCCACCCTCTTAGTCGTGTAACTGTTCACCCACTCATTTAATCATTCAAACGCTGGTAGGTAAAGCCATAAATAGACAGAGCACAGAGGATTTTTAGGGCCATGAAATGGTTCTGTCTAATACTACAGTAGTGCATACATGTCATTGTATATTTGTCCAAACCCAGAGACTACCATGCCAAGAGTGACCCTAATATAAACCCTGGATTGGGGGCCACTATGCTGTGTCAGGGTGGGTTCCCAGTTGTCGTGAATGTACCGTTCCGGTATGAATGCTGTTAATGGAGAGGCAGGGAACCTCCTGCTCACTTCTGTGAAAATAAAGCTGCTCTGAAAAACAAGGTTCTTTTAAGGAAAGTACATGAATGTCAATTAAAAGTATTAATACATTAATTTTTCATAGTTTTTACTATGATAATTTTTTTTCTTTTATTGGAATGAAGTTCAGTGAAAGTTTGCTGTCTTAAAAAAGGTAAATAAGAGACAGATTCTGTTCCTCTGGGGTTTTGGCCACTGAAGGGCCTCTGGGGGGTCCTCTGAAGAACTGGCCACTGCCTGGCTGGGCGCACCTTTCCTGGGATGCTGGCCTGCCCACACAGGCTCTGTGGGATGGCATCCTCCTCCCCAGGCTGGTGGCTGTGCTCCCACTTGTGTGGGCACCTAGTCACTGTGTCCCCACTGGGCTCAACTGAACTGGGCACAGCAGCAGGAAGAGAACAAACACTCGATATTTATTAAGTGTTTGCAAACCCTGGGGAGAATTTCTTCTGAGGGTTTATTATCCAGAGGACTCTCAGTGACCTCTAGCACCCTAATCTAGTCTACATGTGGATTCTTCTGGCCTCAGCCTCCTCTGCTTTGCTGGTGATTCCCAGACAGACTTGGGGAGAACAGTAGACAGCCCCTGCTGTGACCAGGCTCCAAGAATGACAACGGCCGGCTCCTGACCCCAGAGTGGCAGCTGTGCCCCTGTTCCTCGGCTTGTGCCCTGCAGAGATCACTGTCACTGACTCCGTTAAATAAGGTGATGTTTAATTCTGGCCAGGTTCATAACACCAGCACAATGGCAGGCCAAAGAAACCTCCTCTAGCAGCACGTGCAGACACAGCAGTCTCTGGGCTGCAGTTCATAGGAGTCGGCAGACTCCGATGCCAATGCAGCTCGTGTGGCCACAGGCTAAACTGACAGCGGCAGCCAGGTGTGCTCCTCACTGGGCTCACGGTCTCTGAAACTGCTGGCCAGCTCTGGGGACCACGCTTCTCAAGGATGATGACAACCTGGAACCTGCCTAGAGGAGGGACCCCGACAGGCCCTGGGGACAAGCCACCAGTCATACAAAGGGAAGATCTGTCACCTAGAATGGAGACGTCTTAGTGGGTAGGAGAGCTACCTGCAAACACTAGAGGGATTCCATTCCTCTGCACATCTTCCCTAAGGGCCCCGTCGCCGAGGCTGCGTGCTGCTGGCAGCCTAGGTCACCACCAGGCCCAGCTCTCATGCCATGTCATGGGGCCTGCTGTCCCTGGACCTCTCCCAGCCTGTTTCTTCATCCACAAGGCGTGGTCACAATCCTCCAACCCAGCCCTCCATCCCTGAACTAGTCTGTGAAATGAGATGGGTCCTGCCAAAGCCCTTAGCACCAAACATGGCCAGAGTAGAACCCCCAAGAGGGTCGCTGCCTTTTCTGTTCCTCACTCAGTGCAGCCAAGAAGTCCAGAGCCAGCAGTTCTCCCAGAGAACCCAGAATTCAGAAAGACAATCCGCGGGGAGGATTCTAGTTGTTTATAAAAACAGGCCAACATGTTTCTACCTCGTAAGTTCTAAATCCATCATCCCCAGCTCCCTAGATCTAAGAATAGTCACCCACTGGAGCCAACGTGCCACAGCACGCTCTCTCGGCAGGTGACTAAGGAAATGTATCCACAGCAGCCACAGCACCTCCTACTCCTGGGGGTGTGGGGTGCGGGCTGCCCTCCTCCTCTCCCGGCTCGGCTGTTTCTGAGCCTCTCTCAGACTCCGTTTTCTACCTTCCTCACCGGGCTGCCCCACCTGTCAATGCAGTGCCCGTAGTAATGCAGGAGGTAGGGCGAGCCGTGGTGGGAAGGCAGGTGGGGGGAACTGTGCGCACAATCCTGCCCCATTCTGAACACTGGTTTCCTCTCGAGTAGAGGGGCACAGATGACAGAACCAGACCGCCATTCGAGCAACGGCATTCTAAAAGAGGTCCTGAGGCAGTCCCCGCCTTGCAGGCTCAGAATTCAACACTTTTATTTATCCTATGCACCAAGGCCACCCCTCTGTCTGGTCTGAGGGAGCTGGCCTGTGGATGTGGGGTGTGTTCCCCTGCTCTGCTCTTTGGCCTCCACTCCCCTTGTCTTCCCCGATCACACGTGCCCCGACACACCAGCACCACCACACGGGTTCTCCGGGATCAGAAGGACTCAACTGCCTGCTGACGGAACGCCCTGCCAGCTGGGGCTCAAACCCTCCAGCACAGGCCCCTGCTGCCCTCCAGGCGGCCTCCAGGCAGCACAGCATTTCTCCTGTCGGGGAGCTGAAAGTAGCCTTCCCGTGGCACCTTCTCCCCACATCCCGGGGCTCTCTCTGGGCCTGTCGGACAGAACGAGACAGCTCTGTTCTCTGACTGGCCACTGGTCATATGACTGTTCATTCGCGCAACACGTGATTGCTGAGTGATCATTTGTTTCAGGTTCTGGATATAGCAGCACATGAAACAGAGTCCCTGCTCTCAAAGAGCATGTTTTCGGGTCAGGAGAGCTAGGTAATAAACAAATCAGCAGCAATATTTATATGAAAAGAAAAACAAAGCAGATGAGATAGAGACAGAGAGGGGCATAGATTGCTGTGTCATATAAAGTTGTCAGGGAAGGCCTCTCAGTAAGGTGACATTTAAACAAGTATCTGAACAACATGAGGGAGTGCATCTGTGGACATCAGGGGCAAGAGCGTCCGGACGGCAGGAGCAGCAAGTGCAAAGGCCCTGGGGGCAGTATCGCTGGAGGGATAGTAAGGAAGTCAGTGGAGCTGTGACATCAGCCAGGCGGAGCATCTGGAAGGTTAGACTTGAGGTCAAAGAGGAAGCTAGGATCTGCTCGTGTTTATCTGAGTGAGAGGAGAAGCCACTGGAAGGTTCTAGCAGAGCAGTGCCAAATCAGATGGTTTGAGCAGGGTCATTCAGGCTTTCTGTGGAAACTAGACCATGGTGGATGACAGGGGTTGTAGAGAGAACAACTGGGAAGCTTCTGTAGGAGCAGTATACGAGATGCTGGGGCTGGTGAGAAGTGGCCAGCTTCTGGCTGTGTTACCATGAACATGACCTTCTTGAATCCCTTCTTCTACGGGGCCTCCCTTTCTTACCTGGTGGATAGCACGCCTTCCTGACTGGCCTTCTTGCCTCCAGCCCTCACCCCACATGTCCTCCTCTCACCCCATCCTCAGCGCTGCCGTGGACCCTGGTGTGGAAGGGCCCAGGCCAGTGCGCTTCCACTCACCAGCTTCCCTGAGGTAACTGGGGCCACAGTCCCCATACACGCCCAGAGCCATTCTGTGGGCAAACAGCCTGATTCTGGAATGGTTTCTTCCTGCTGCCTCAGCTCCTACCTCAAGGGCATCATTGACCTTAGAGAGTGATAGGCGAACTAATTATGAAAAGGTCCTGCCCTGACAACATCTCCTCCCTCAGCCTGGCCCAGTGGAGCTGTTGTTCTCACAGCCATTCTCGTGGCCATTCTCCGCAGGAGCTGCCCCTCTTCTGGGAGACGTGGTCAGGGATAGAGCTTGTGGCTCCCTGCTCTTGAGGCCTGTGACCAGGAGGCAGCTCTGGCCACAGTCAGGGGATAAAGTCAAGCAGCCAGACAAGGGACTGGAGTTGGTGGCATCAGATCTCAGTTGTGTGTGTGTGCGCACCCCGCCCCCCCACAGCCCCCTGATGCTCACCAAACTCAGCAGGGGGCGCAGAAAGACTGGGCAGGGGAAAGGCACAGGTGCATTCATCACACACCGTAGCGTCTCCTAAGTCCCTCTACCAGGAGCCCGAGGACTGACTGACGAGGCCAGCGTGCTCCCATCCCCAGCTCACACACCAGTGACACAGTTACAAATCCAAGTACCTCTAGAGCCAGGAGGAGTGTCACATATGTGCTTAAAAGAGCTCTGGGTACCACCGATCAAGTAGTCCCATGGGACCCATCCCTACGCTCAACCACAATTCACTTCTGAAGAGAACAGGATGCCATTGGGACCGATGAAGGCAGCTCAGAGTGAGTGGACTTCAATGGGCCCCGCTATTGGAGACCAGTCAGTGAACTTGTCTCCCATTGCTTGAAACCAGATAAGAACTAACCCCTGGAACTTTCAGTGACACCTCCCTACTCTGCCCAGCAGAGCCTGTCATCCTCTCCTCTGTCCCTTAGAAACATTGCTGTATTTTTACCATCACCCTGTGTTACTGCTTTTTAAATATTTGAACACACCTGAAATAAAATCTTGATTGCTGTTCCCCATTTCTCTCTTCCTCAGACACTATTCTCACTTGAGATGCAGTCTTCAGGACCTAGACATACAGACATATATAGAAACTTTTCATAAGTTGAACTATATCCTACTTTGCAACCAATTTTCTCTTAAAGATGTCTTAGGTGACTTTCCATGTCAGGCCATAGAGCTCCATCTCATTTTCAATCACTGTAATTATTAGGGCCGAACTGTAGTTTCTTTGAACACTCTTGTTGATGGATTTCTTGGGATTTCCCCTCAAGCTTTCACAATGACTGCGCTGCAGTAAACATGTTTTGTGAGCCTCCTCGAGTACACCTGCCATCGGTCCCCATAATCATTTTTTCCCATGACTGTCTTCTCCAGTGGATTGGAAGACTCAAGTGCAGAAACTGAAATTTCTTCTTCTGGTCTATGGTCAGCACAGAGGAGGTGCCCATGTGGTATAATAAATAGACATATCTGAGCAAAATCATGGCTTTGAAGGCCAGGGTGAATGGTGGAGCAGCAGGCGGCCAGCAGGGCTGAGTTGGGAGAGAGGGGTTACGTGGCCTAGAGTGACAGACCATGGAGGACCCTGAGAGCCAACTAAGAAACTGGCAGGGGATGTATACCATCTGTCTTTGAAGAAAGGGTCCCTGAAGCTATTACGGAACATTTTCATTTGCATCTCTTGGGCCAAACCCCACTGAAAGAGAGGTTGGGAAATGGAGACTTTGTTCTGCTTTCAGGGACAACCAGGAGACGCTGCCACACAGGCTCAGGTGTTTGCCTCTCCTGGCCAAGGTGATTCAGCAGAGATGCTGCTCCCTGGCCTTGGGCTGCAGTCCCAGCACCATAAGGCCCGGTCAGGACCCAGATTGCCAAGAGGCTTGAGCAGGTGCCACAAGGCCTGAACAGATTTGGGTACTGTGTCCGGCCTGTGCCAGCCTCAGGACCCTGCCAGCCCCGAGATTCCGCTGCCTGCAGGGCTCTTAGGCTGACGCAAGTGTGGTGGGCCTCGAGCTCCAGACTTGCCGCAGACTGCCTCAGACCAACTCCACTGAGCCTTTGAGCAGGAGCCTGAACCCTCAGCCTGAACCCACGAGGCTCAGCCCTGTGATCCTCACCAGTAAAGCAGATTTGGGTCAATCAGGTGGGATTTCAGTGTTCTCAAGGACTGGTGAGCATCCAGCACACGGCAGAGGGTCTTCCGTAAAGGAATTGGCCATCACTTACCTGTCTTGAAAATTCCGTGTTCCCTAGTTAGCTCAGGGAGAGCCTTATCAGAGGCCATTCGCCATCCTCTCACTTCTACAGCTTGCTAATGGCATCTCACTGAGTCCAGAGGCCCTTCCCGTCTTCACCGTGCCCTGGAAAGGTGGTCCCGGGGCAGGGGTTGTGTGAAGTCCATGCTAACATGTTGAAGGAGCTCAGTACTTAAAGACACCCAGCCGCCAAGTCCTATTGTGGTTAGGCTGATGTACGTCCTGTTTAAACGAACAGCACCGTTTGTTTTTGGATTTCCCAACTGGTTGTTCCTGTTTTTAATAAACTGGGACCGTTTGTAACTTGGGCCACAGGGGCAGTTGAATTGCCCAGGGCCCAGTCTGTTGAGGGGGCCCAAAGCCCGGTCCCGTTTGTCCTGCTTTGAAATAGGGTCAGCCTAATTGACAGCCAGTCTTCCACTTTCCAGTTTTTTCCCAAGTTCAGCATTCTGGGTTTTTTTGTCTCGGAGGTTTGTTTCAAGTGTTCAGGAACCCCAGACTCCTTGCCATTCCACCCTAGCCCCTGCCTCTGTGATGTTTGCCACCAGCATGTCCTTTCTTGCTAGTTCTGCCTTTCTCCTGGCCTGCACCGTATGTGGCGTGAGCTGCACCAGGCGTTGTGCGGGGGCCGCACATGTGCTTGTGTGTGTGTGATCAGTTCATGCAGTCCTCCTCCTAGCAACCCTGTGAGGTCGGTGGGGAACTGAGTCCCACTGGTGCTGTGGAGCCCAGTAAACAGTGCCTGTCGCACACATGCAGGGGCCACCACACAGACCAAATCTGACTCATGGCCTGTTTGTATGGCCTTGCCAGCTAAGAATAATTGTTAAAGGTTTATCATAAAGAAGAAGAATATATGACAGAGACTGAATGAGGCCCCTCCAACCTAAAATATGTACTGTCTGCCTCTATAGAATAAATTTGGCAAGCCCAGTATGCATATGTGGAGTTAGTACCAATTCTGGAGCCACACTGCCTGGGACTTAGAACCTCCATTTCAACTACAACATGAGCATAATCTATAAAGCATGGCTGCTGCACAGGGCTGTTGGAACTAAATGAGAGAAAGGAAGTAGAGCACCTAACCTCATGTAAATGTCTTTGGAAGGGTTGTGGGAAGATATTCCTGGACCTTTGCCAGGCCTCTCGACCCAGTGGGCATGACAGCGCTGGCTCAAGTCCTCTAGCTACCCCAGCCCAAGCGTGGCTTCCTCGGAGCGTGTTTCCTTTGGCAGGAGGAGAGGGACCTGCCAGCTGCCCATCCTGCCGTGTCCTGCTGGTAGGTCAGCTCTGCCTTCCTCCTACCCCCAATCCTGCTGACCGTCAGCAGGTGCCCTCACCGGGGCCGGGCACAAAGCCCACACCGGGTGCCTAGCTAGGCCCAAAGGTGCCACGCCTCTCCCACTCTCCGGCCTTGTACCTCGCGTCGGCCTGGCTAAAACACCTGCCTAACCGCAGGAGCCCAGCCCAGAGCTCCTCTGCTCTGTGTGCATTTCCTCGCCGGGCTCAACAGGCAGATATCTGTGCTTCCCCAAGCCCGAGCTTTTGGCCAATGACTGCCTTCCTAGGGAAAGGAGAAGGAACGGAAATCCAGGGCAGTAACGGGGTGGTCTGTAAAAGAGGTTTTCAGTAGGTAGCAAGTGAAATGAAAGGATGAGAAAATTGAAATCATTGAAAAATCAAAAAGAACATTTTCTGACCTGGGATAGGCTTGCAATTCTTACATACGATGGAGGAAATGATGGGAGAAAAGTTCAAGAAATTTACTCCACAGACCCACAAAATGTGTTTTATATCAACAGATCTAAAGCAAGATTTTTAACTCAAACTGAGAAAAAATGTTTATGTCAGGTATGGCAGGGAAAGAACTAATATTCTTAAAATAAGAATCTTTTAACCAAGGCTCTTCATTGAAAATAATAGAAAACATTTATAGAGTGCTCCGTGCTAGTTACGATTCTAAGTATTTTACAGTATTTACTTTTTTTTTTTCAAAGGAAAAGTGCAGGCAGGAATGGAGGCAGTTAGGCAGGCAGGAAGAAAGAGGAGGAAGAAACATTTTGATTTATTTTTATTTAGTTGTTCATCTTGGTTGTTCTCACCCCCTCCTCTCCCCTCTCCTCCTTGGGATGCATATGGACTGCACTTGGCCGGAGGCAGCAGACCTAACTACTACTCCACCAGGGCATGCTTCACTTAACTCTTTCAAACAACTTTGTGATACATGTACTGTTATTATCCTTACTTAACAGATGGGGAGACTGAGGCATAGAGAGGCTCACTAACCTGCCCAAGGTCACTGAGCTAATAGACCAAGAGCTGGCATTTGAACCTAGGCCATCTGGCTTTTGGATCTGAGCACTTAAAGTCTTCACACTAAGCAAGAAAGAGAAATGAGGCAGACAGACAATACATAAAAGAGGAAATACAAATACCTGAGAAACAAAAGAATTAATTTTCAATTTCAGTGGTAATCAAAAAAGTACACATTAAAACAATGAGATACCATTTCTTGACTTCAAATTAGGAAGGATTTGAAACATTACTATAATAACTAATAAATATTGGCAAAGCTGGAGTGAAACAGAGACGCCCACAGGTTGATGTAGTGATATATTCAGGTGGCCTTTCTGTAAAGTATTCTGGCAGCATTCAGGAATTTTAAGAATGTCTATACCCTTTAACCCAGCCTTAGAATCTAATGTGAGAAAACAGACAAAGATTCATGCATAAAGATGTTCACAGGAATGTTACACAAATAATGAAAAAATAGGAACCACCAACGTATCTGATAATAAGATAGCGTTAACTACATTGCTTAGTATCCATAATAGGCAATGAGGCTGTCATTTAAAATAAATCTGTATAACAAAAGGCACCATAAACAATGTGAAGAGACACAGATTTCTGGGAGAAGACACTTGTGATGCATATGACAACAAAGAATTATTGAGATAAAAGAATATACAAAGAAAACTTACAGATCAAGAAGAAAAAGGCAAACAACCAAAGAACAAAATAGGAAAAGGATGTACTTCTGTCAACAATTCAGAAGAGGCAGCTCAGGGCTCATAAACAGAGAGCATACTTCCTCTCCTGGTCGTCAGGGCAGTTTGCAGTCACTGAGTGGACTTACCACAATATCCAGTCTAAAGGCAAAGATAGAGGGAAACAAACTCCTATTCATTGTTGGCGGGACTATTAATGACTATAGCCACTGGAGAATGAAAGTTGGTCCTATCGAGTGAAATTAGGCATTTATTTCCAGTGCACTCATGCCTCTAGGAATCAGCCCTACACAAACACCAATTTGTAAAAGGAGATGCGCTCAAGGATGTTCACTTCAGTACTATTTAAAGTAGTGAAAACATTAGAATTGGTGTTGTTTGATATTATTGTATATTGCATGTCATGTTGTATAATAAAGTAGCAACAATTATCCTTAAAGAACTCTCAGAAGGGAAATAGATCAGCAAAATGTGATTTGTATATGATAGGATACTTTTGACAGTAAAAAATTAAAATAGATGAGCTACATATGTAATTCTTAGCTCAAATAAATTTTGAAAACAATGCCGAGTGTCAAGACCAGGTTGAAAAAAAAGGTACATGTCTGATTGATATCATTTAGGTGGATCCCTAAAATAAACTAGAAATATGCATACATAGTATAGTATTTAAGGACACATGTAGAAATCAGGCATGCAAATAATGCTTCAAAATAGTGGTTACTTTCAGGAAGGGAGGGGTGGGAGGCGGGGTTAAACCTGCCCACCGTAAATGTTTTCAAAGGAAAAGTTTGCAAATATGGCAAAATGTTAACTAGTGTTCTAAATCTGGATGGGGATATGTGTCTGTTAAATTATTTTCCTCTCTTTCTGCATAGCAAACTATTTAAAAATTTCAAACAAATTATTTTAAATATATTTTTGAATAATTTGCAATTCCATGGAGAAATGTTTGCATTATGATGCTTAAGGATAAAAGCAGGGCAAAATATACACACACAATTGCAATTTTCATAAATTAGAGCTCAGACGAGCTATCCACGATATTCACAGTAGTGGGCATGATTCTGGATGTTGTTTTCCCCTTACACCCATCTTTATTTTCCATCCCTCCCCTCTTCTTTTTTACCATGGGCATGAATTACTTTCACACCCAGCAAAATATTTTTAAGACAAGTACAGAAAAATGTGAGTGAACTTTCACCCTGGGAAAGGGTCCGGGAAGAGGTGCCAGGATGGGGTGGGGGTGATGGGCTGTTGGCGCTTACCCTGGAAGGCTGGCTTGGGAACTCGGGCTGTAGGATTCTGAGTTCATTCATTCTTTTATCCAGCCACAAACTCTTACTGAACACCAGCAGTGTACCAGGGACCACGGCTCGAGACAGCAGTGAACTGAATATGCACATTCCTTCCCTCCCTGTAGCGCACCCCGCTAGTGAGGAGGGGATAGCAAAGACATGGCTGCACAGTGCAGAGTCCCACGAGAAGGAAGTCGAGACAGTCACGAGAATCTAAGCTGGGATGGGTGGCCAGGGAATCTGCCTCTGAGCAACACTGAAAGGAATCTGACAGATGAGGGGGTCTGGGCTCTAATAAAGAGGAGGACCCCACAGGGCCGGTTTCTGGAACTGAAAGAAGGTGGGCACTCTAGAATGCAGTGGGTGGTAAGTGGAATTGCACAAGGGGAAGCCAGCGACAGTCAGGAGCCAGGACTCACAGGCCAAGCAAAGGCCTCCTTCCGATGGTGCAACGTCGTTAACAGCGTTTAAGCCACTAGCGTGGTTGGCTGTGTTGTCATCAGATGCCTTGATGCTCTGCAGAGATGAGGACCAGCAGTCCACTAGCTGACAGTCGGCAGGGCCAGGCGAGAGACCATGGCAGCGGATCAGGGTGATGACAGCGGAGACGGGAGATGTGGAAGATTTGGCAGTAATTTTAGAGGCGGAGTTGGCAGGTCTTGGGTTATGTGGGATGGGCAGTGAGGGAAGGACCAAGTGGGGAAGTCAGGTCTGGGACGGGAACCGCTGTGGTTGCTGGGAATAGGGAACACTGAAACAAGCGCAGACTCAGGAGGGCAGGGGCAGAGCCAGAGACAGTGACAGGCTACCGGGGCCATCGACCTTTGGTTTCTTTGTGTGCAAACACAAAGTGTGTGGAGTGGGGGTGGAAGGTTATGATGATATCCCTATGCCCAGGACGAGTGTCTCAGTTCTGTTACCTGAAACTGCTTCTACAGCACTCTCCCTCTCCTTCACAGGTGGCGTGTGTTTCTCTTGGGGCTGGAACGAGCATGGCATGTGCGGGGACGGCACCGAAGCCAACATCTGGGCTCCAAAGCCCGTGCAGGCTCTGCGATCGTCATCAGGACTCCTTGTGGGCTGTGGGGCCGGCCACTCCCTGGCCCTCTGCCAGCTGCCAGCCCTCCCTGCCATGGGCCAGGACCCGAAGGGCACAGGCCCTGTTCCAGAAGCCACAAAGAACACTGAATCTCAGGAAGTGACAGACAAAGAAACTAGAAGCAAAGACAACCAGAAAATTCTACCCAAAGTCAATCTGACAGATGTCAAAACAGAGTTTGTGACAAAGGCTTTTTAATAAAATGGCTTTTCCCACCCAAGTGTTCAAGAGGATTGCTTTGTCACATCACGGGGTTGGTCTGAGAAGGGCTCAGGAGGCACTGGGGTTGGACTGAACACAACTGGAATGATGCAGCTGCTTGCCCAGTGCTGGGACAGAGCTGAAGACCTCCCTTCCACCAGCAGGTGGGAGTGAGGGCTTAGGTCCTCACCAAAGGACACAGAAAGCTAAAACCCAGCGGTCGTTGTGGTACAGCAGCCTTCACTTCAGGAAAACAAAGGGGTTCTGGGCCAGGCCCGGTGCAGCCCTGGGCTCTCCTGGGGCTCTCTTCTCAGGGTCCAGAGCATATTTGCTTCCTCACAGAGAACAAGGTCACATAAGATGGTCTGGAGGCCTGGAGGGACGCAGGTACTGTCTGAGTGACAAGGAACGTGGGAGAAGGCTCTGAAGTGGGGGTAGAAGGAAGTTGGGATGAGTAAGTGGAGGAAGAAACAAGCCTCAGAGCAGACCCCTGGGACAGACACAGGAATCTAGAACCAGTGTGATTGTCAAAAGATTGATTTCTTCATGTAAGCCAGCGAGGACTCTGGAGCTAGTCTGGGTGACTAATTGCCAACCTGTGTTGTTTCAAGGGAGGCTCAGCCACAGCACGGGAAAGGGACTCTCTAGGGACAGCAATGTCAAGACCCCAACCCCTGACATCTGTTCCCCAGCCCCTAACCTCTGTAGAGGGAGGGCCCCCAGGTGAGATGGGGACCAGGCTCTCCAGAGTGGCACCTGTGACCCTGGGGGACATAACACCTTTCTGTTGTAACTGGCCACAGGCTTCTAGCCAGAGGATCTCAGAGCACAGATCTTCCTGGGGGCTATGCGACAGTCACCAGCAAGCCAGCCCCGTCTGTGGCCTCTCCTGTACTGCCCTCCTTTATGACTCAGGAGAGGGTTTGGCTCTCTGAGGGCTCCAATGGCTTTAGGAAGTTAAAGCCCAAGACATCAAAAAAAAAAAAAAAAAAAAAGGTCCAGGACATAAAAGCTGGAGGATCTAGAATGAACTTTAACCAGATGGCAAAACTACATTTCTTAGAGAACTTAGGAGTCCCCTGAGAATGCAGTGGCCACCTTGTGGACAATGGCTACAGGAAGGCCATGTAGACAGAGGTCCTGTCCCTCCTTCTACCCAGTTATAACGGCTTTATTTTAATCTGTAGCATTGGTCTTCACGAAGATTTCACTTGATAAGGAATCTTTAAACTTTAAAAACCACTGATCTTCTCCAACATTTTCATAGTTCATGTAGAAACATGAAGACCTCAGAAGGGGAAGGACGCCTTTCAAGGTCATGTACCTTATTCTAGGCCCATCACCTCATTCTTGTAAGGTGACACATCCAGGACCTTGAGCCAGACGAGGTGGGCAGAGAGGTAGCCCTCAGATCAGGAATGGATTTAGCTCAGGAGAGTGAAGATGGGGACCATCCTGAGCTCCCCAGAGCTGAACCTGGGACCACCGACAGCCATCAGCTGACCTTGAACACGAGGGCATAAAGTCCTGCTCCCAATATTGCCCGCTAGAGTCCTGCTGTCCTGACCAGAAATCCTGCGGTCCTCCGCCTCCCAGAACGAGTAGAAGCCTGTGCAGCCTCCAAGCACTTCTGGAATGGGAGGGAAGACATCTCCAGGCCCTAAGCCCATCTTTCCCTGGTGGCCAAGTCCGCAGAGGAGGAGCATTCAGCTGGCCCAGAGATGACCCATTCTGAAGCAATCCCACACTTTCTGCCTCCGACACACAGCCAGAAAGCAGGCTCACATGGGATAGCACTCAGGCCCAGGCCTCCCGGTCAGGGTTTCCTCTCATGAGGCACCAGCACACTTGTTCTCACAGCCTGGGGGTCAGAGAACCCAGAGTCCCCTCCTACCTCTCTGAAAACCTTCTGGAAGAAACCCAGACCTCAAGTCCTCTGATGCCGATCCCTCATGCCTCTCCCACAGCCTCTTTGTGGGCACAAGAAAGAAGTGCCTGGGGTGCCTCCCCAGCCTGCAGCAGGGTCAGGGATGCATCCGCCCTGAGCCTCACATCAGAGTTTGAGGCAGACTCTCCTAGGAGTGTGCAGCGCACAGATAATCTACACATTAGCGCATCACTGAGCCCCCAGGCGTGACCCAGAGAGCACCACACACCGACCCACCACCCGAGTTCCTCTGCTTTGCCCTTCCAGCGGCACAGCCTTTTTCCTTTCAGTTCACCGCTGGATCAGATGAGTGCCTGGAGGCTCTGGGAGTTGAGGTGCTGTTGACAGTGTTCCAGACTTTTCCTGGAAACTTGGAACTCTCTTGGTCATTCTCAGACTTGCAGATATCCAAACCCCTCCTTCCTAATAGACCCTGAACGCTTTGAGAGCAAGGGACCAGGTCTTGGTCATCTCAGGAACCCCTTCACCCAGGACAGGTCCTGGGAAATGTTAATGAGTAACAGCACACCCTTAGGTCACCATGGAGTGGTGGGTTATGCGACTAGGTTCTCTGATCCCCTCATCCCTACCCATCTTCTGCTTTATTCTCTTGGAAATGTTTGAGAACCATGCTGTGCCTATCGTGACCACCTGACTCTTGACGTCTATATCACCCAACTCATAGGCTTGTGAGCCGCGGGAGCCAAGTTGAGAAATACACATTCACTTGGAAAAATTACTTTTTAAAACTGCATTAAGTCAGTGGGTCTTCCTATTCCTCCCATATGAGAAAGAAAATGAAAAAACGGGAATTTGGGTGTGATTGTCCCAAGTTGGTGTGATGGGTGAAGGTTGTTGACCATGGGCGCAGGTTTTAGTGGGATGTTTGCATCCCAACGTACCACGTACCCGTCCTGAGTGTAGATGAGCTGGCTTCCCCTGACGCCCCTCCACCTTTGCTTCCAGTGGGCCATCGGCCCAAAATTAGATGAGCTTGTGCTTGAGGCCTCCACCACTGCTGGCGATACACTGAAATAGGAGTCTGCAAGTTCTTCGGAAAAGGGCAGGAGAGAGAGAGGGGGTGGCATGAAGAGGGGCATTCTGGGTCCTCAGGTGCCTGCCCAGGTGTAAGTGCTGCAAGTTCAGATTTCAAAGAAATCCAGGTGACTGGAATAGAGACAGGGGAGAGGCTGCAGGCCCTGCAAGCCAGCTTAGGCCACTCCTGCGTCATTCTGAGGGCAACGGGTGCCTAAGCAGGAGTGTGAGGCGGTCAGAGGCATGCATGCAGGCCTGGAACCTCTTATAAAGTGACCCATGGTACTTAAGGAAGGAGGGCGGGAGGCCAGGGCCTGAGGTGCTGGGATACAGGAATAGCAACTAGAGTTCTGTTCCACCACCAGCCTCAGAAGGCCTCAGTTCACTGAAGACAGTTTAACCCGAGTTCTGGAGCCGGCCCACCAGTTAAATCTTGACTCCATCATTCATTTGCTGCGTGGTTTAGGCAACTAATGGGCACATTGAATTATTGTGGGCTCTATCACCAGATGTGTCAGAATGCTCCATGGGTATTAATCTGCTTTTCCATTAGTTACTGTGTCCCTGAAAACCTGTATTCCAAGTGGCTTTGAGTCCCACCTGAGTCCACCAGAGGCACTTCCTCCAGGGCAGCTCTCAGCTAGAGGGACCTGGAGGCGTCCTGGCTTCGCCATCTGCGCACTCATGAAAGCTGTTTCACAGAGAGGGCGACTGGCTGCATGACCTTGAGAGGCCTTACCCACCGCCCCCCACCCCTGCTTCCCGGTCTGCACGAGGTGGAAGTAGAGGCCGGATAGAAGTAGTTAGATGAGAAGTCAGCCTTCAGCCTCCCACCACCCGCCTGCTCCTTGACTCAGGTCATGTTGGGAGGCATCCAGGGAACTGAAATCGGGGGAGAGAGAAACCACTTGTTGGTGGCCTTGGCAGACCATGTCCCTCTCTAGGCGTTAACTGCTCATCTATAAAATGCTCAGAAGTTGACTATGATGACCATCAGGGACTTTCCACCTGAATAGTCCTGGATTCTCAGGTGCATAGGAAAAGATTTGGAACCGTACCCCCTACTTTACCTGCCACCACAACCAAGTGAGCAAACAAGCAAATCAAGAGCCCTAGGAGAGGGTTCCAGGGCTTCCAGATGCCTCCAGGCCGAGTAAGGGGCATGCGGAGAGGTGGTCCAGCAGGGGCGCCCAGCCAGGGTGCCGCTGGGTAGGGGGCCCAGATCCATCCATCTGAGCCCTGCCTTGGACTCTATTAGATTCAAGAATGGCCCTCGGAGGAGGTGACTGTGGTGTACATGGGGGCCGGGAGCAACAACGGCCAGATTCAAGGAGTCATTAATACGGCATGAGGCACAGAGATGTCTCCCTGTGGGCAAAGCCTTAGAGGATGTTCTTGTCTTAGGTCAGGTCTTGGATGCCCTATTCTTCCCAGCGCTCCTTCCCGCGGCTGCCTTCCCCCAGCTGCCCCACAGGACCTGGATGCGGGCGGGGTCCAGAGGCCAAGCCGTCCCCAGGACCCGTCTTTCCCCAGTGCAAGGCAGGCGGCACCGTGTGTGGGTCCTGGAGATGAGGGAGCCAGGACTCAGGTGTCCCCCAGGGGGCCTGACTGAGTCCCAGGACCAAGTCACGACACTGCCTGAGGCAATAAAAACCCAAATCCATGCTTCATCTCAAAAGTCAGCGTTTTATTATGGAGGGCCAGGGCCCGAGGGAGTGGGTAGGTCTGTGACTGAGCTAAAGCAGCATTGCTCTCTTTCCAGGAAATGCTGAGCTGCAGCGAAGGCTCGAGATGTTGCATTTTTTTTCAACTCGAGCATGTGTTTTTCAAAAATATCATCCTTCCCCAATCCCCCACCCCCACCACTAATTTTAGAATCAGACCAAAGCCAAGCTACTGTCCTCTGTTTCTGTTGGGAAAATACTATATTTATTCGAGATGCAGAGAAGTGTGTCTCTGCAAACCTCCGATTGCTTCAGGAAAACAAATCTGCTTTAGACTATACAGAAACCATGATACAAAATTTATTTCATGCTCAAATCGCTGTGCATAACATTGGGCATGCAGGTTTTACTCTGAAGTACTAGAGTGCATACAATGCCAGGTTGTGCCTTAGTAAAGGTGGAGGCAGGCCGCCCCTCTGGTGGTCCTGATCTTTTGGAGCGCTAAGTAGCACTTGGAAAATCCATACAGTGTTGATGATTTACTAGGAACAATTTGTCATGGAAGCTGGTCACACTGGCTCTACACACCGGTAGGATGATAGACTTGACCTAGACTAGCCGCTGTCTGGGGTCTTGGGGAGACGTCCGCTGGGTCACAAGCATGCCAAACAGAGGGAAGAAGGCGGCAGTGTGGGTTTCCACAATTCTATTTGGAGCGAAGTTCTCAGTTTCCGCACGAGAGATGAACTATGAAGATGAGGTCAATATGACCGATGACTGACCGGCTGCCCTTTCTGGAACCTTGGCTCACCATCCCAGGTACAAAAAGGGAAGCAAATCCGTTCCCCGGCCCCTCCCCCACCCGGCCCACAGGTACGGGATGGCACTGATCACCCTTACAGTTTGGCTCCAACAACGTGAGAAAAAAAGTAAAGCGCTTTGAAAGAAAATAGAAGACTTTTGCTTTTTTTTTTCCTTTTTGTTGTTGTTTCGGGTGATCATACAGTTGCGGGGGTGGGTGGGTTTGGTGGGCTGGGTTTTCTGTTCAACTTCATGCAAGTCATGCTAAGGAACCCTCCACCCCCCCTCCCCCTTCCCCAAAGAAAATAAAACTTTTTAAAAAAGGAGAAGAAAGAAAAGAAATCCTCTACGGTCAGTTACCATCTGGCCGTAGAGAAAGCTACGTCCGCCCTAGTACAATGCCTGGTCACTCGGACTCGTCCGGCAAACCTGCATGGCGTGAATTTACTCTGTCCGAGGGTGAGGAGGGGCTGCAGGTCCACCCAGATGCTTAATAGCCACCAGTGTCCTGGGCCAAGTCGCCTGGTCAAGTCACTCTCACAGCCTCTGTCGGCATATACTTAGCAATGACAGGGCTTTCTTTGCAAAGATCTGTATGTAAAGAATACAATTAACACTTGAGCTTCTCTTCTTGGCGCTCCCATCCCGCTTGGTACTTAGTTTTTAAGAAAGGAGGAGGAAAGACAGAACAGCCGCATGCAGAGGCAGGCAGATTCTTCTCCAGCTGGCTTGGTTTTCCCATGCATGAGCCAGCCTAGCACGCCTCTTGCTCTCCCTGCTTCGGGGGACAGGTCGTGTCCCTAACTCTTCTCCTACTCTGCATATGGCTTATGACCTGCAAGTCTTCCGAGAAAAGCCAGTTCTCAGCAGCTGCCAGGACTCCATGAGGATGGGCTGGGTGGGCGTGGATGTGGGGTCTTCCCCCTTGGTGCCTCCCAGGCCCGTGTGGGGTCGGGGATGGGTATCACCTATGCACAGTGGTCACGGGTGGGTCACTACAGGGAGAAAGGGGCTCCATCTGTCCCAAACTCCCTGGGCTTCTGGACACACAGGCTCTTTTAGGCCACATAGATCCATCCAACACTGAGGATCAAGGAGACAGGCAGCCCATGCGGCCAGACCGGGCAGGGCGCGCAGCCAGTGGAACGGTCTACCTGCTTCCCCCTTGCTCCCCGGGGCTGCCCCTGCTCCCGGGCGTCCTAGAGCCTCCACCTGGGAAAAAGCCAGTTGTAAAGGCAGCATCAGGCAGACCGATAGGTGGTGCCAGGGATGGGGCCCACCTCCAGGCCGCCAGCCCTCTGCCATGCAGCACCATGCGGGAGCCGTATGCGCACTAGGGTCCGGGGACCTCCAGGCAGGGCAAGAAAGCAGGGAGGAGCCTGGATCTGTGGGTCCACCCACGCACCAGGGAGCAGGGGCCTTCCCCCCCTCAGCATAGGCTGCCTCTTCTGGGTTGGCCTGTTATTTGTTGTGCGTATTGTTTAACCACTTCACATACTGGTGAAGTTGTGAGTGGCCTCAGGCTATACCAACTGTTGCTCTGAAAAAAACAACTATCCCTCTGGCCCCACCACTCACCCACCAGCATGCATCCCGGGTGAGCAGGGGAGACGCTCCCAGACATGCACAGCTGCCCAGCCAGTCTGCTCTGCCTCGGAGGGTTTCCTCTCCCTTACAGGCCCAGGTCAATGCCTGGAGCCTAGAGCCAGGGTGCTCTGCGTCCCTGCCCCAAGCCTCTTCCCAGCCCATGCTGAAGTTCTAGCAGAAGTCTTTTTCTCTAGTGGGTCAGCCTAAGATAAGGGTCGGAGGCAAGGAGACCTTGAATCCAGGTCACCACAGGGCTCAGCCTTCACCAACCACAAGGGGGAGCTGGCCACACCCAGGGCCATGACTAATGGGCATTGGGGATGGAAGGGACCACTTAATCATATTCTCTTGGCAAGTTCTTTATCTCACACTAACAGTCTGACACATACCTTACCTGGCACTGGCCTCACCCCAAGTCCCAAAGCCACCCACTCTTCATGACTCCCTCCCCACTTGCCTGTGGGTTCTCTTTAAAGGATACTCTTCTAGAACATGGACCTCAGGTACTAAGCCAGCAGGGTCCTGGCCAGGCCAGGCCCACTCCTTTGTCCTCCTCAACCAAGGGAGAGGGGAGACTCCTTTGCCTGCTGGGTCTGACTGCATCTGGCAGAGCAGACTGGAGGAATCAAGGCTCCTCCCGCATCCCTGGGTACCCACCTGCTTTGGGGTCACAGCTCATAGTTAGGCAGTCTGTCCCCAAGCCCTTTGCTCCCTTCCCCTTACTCCATACCAAGCCAAAGATGCCTGGCCCTCATTCTCTGTCAGCTTGATGTCACACTTGGGAGAAAGGGCCTCAGACCTCCAGGGACCAACCCTGGGGGATCCTTCCGCTCAGTGCCCACCCTCAGTGGCCTGCCTGCCCCTCAGCGCCCCTCTCCCGCCACCCACCCCACCCCTCTGCAGGAGCGCAAGGCAGGCCCAGCTGATGCAGGGTGCCCCAGCCTCCTCTACATACCCTTTCTCATTCCTCCACCAGGTGGGCACGCGTACTCCCCGGTTGATAAGAGGAAGCAGGGTCCGTATCTCTCGCGGGTGCCCGAGCGCGTAAAGGGCAGACCCTCATCGGGAGTGAGGGCCTGGTCTATGTGGGGGCAGTCTTCGTTCGCCAGCGCGGCCTTCGCCACCTCCCCATTCAGTTTGGAATCTTCAAACATATAAGCAGAAGCTATTGAGACACTGAAAACTGTTTAGTGGGGAGACAGGCCAGAGGAGGGGCATTAGCAAAGGGCAGCCCGTCCTGAGGACGGAAAAGTGAGCAGGCCACAGAGGGAGGCACAAGGCTGGGGGTCCTTGGCTGGTACAGGCAGCCTAGGGGCTGCCCGGAGTACTGGGGAGGAGGGGCTCCTGGGTTTGCTCAAAGTTTGCAAAAAGATGAGTTGGTGATGGGCCCAGCAAGCGTGGTGCCGGGGGCCGGGCCCAGGGCCCAAGGCAGGACCAATGAGACAGGATGGTGTGGATGCGGCCATGGGGAGAGGGCCAGACACAGAGCTCAGGGAGAAGACAGACAGACACGCAGAAACACTCCAGTCCAGAGAGGTAGCCTTTTCAGACCCCTCTGCTGCTGACCAGAGCCTGGCTGCCGCCCATCCACACTCACCCAGGGATGGTCGCTCAGGCTCCCCTGGTGCCATCCAGACCCCACGTCAACTCTGCCCCACCCACCTGGGTCATCTCATCACTCACTCATGTTGCATCACACACCACCTACCCGGTCACTTAGCCTCCCCCTGACACCCTACGGACACACTTTGGACGTCCCACCCGGCCCATGCAGACTAGACCTGGTCACACAGTCACCTCTGTCCCTAAGAGACTCAACCTGGTCACTCACAGTGTCGTCTGTCCCCGGCTGACCCTCTCGGTCACTCAGTCTGCTCTGTGCCCACGCAGGCCATCCTGGCCACAGGTCCTCTCTGTGCCGTCCAGACCCAGGTGGACTGCTCCGTCTGCACAGGCTCAAGCCGGTCACTCAGTCTGCTGACCCCACACGGGTGGAGCCCAGGTCTTCCACCCGCTCTCCCCTAAGCGGGCCTGGTCAGCTTGCACAGGAGCAGCAAAATGTATGCATGAGGCGGTGGCAGCGGCCATGGGCTTGGGAGGGACTCCCACTCCTGTTTCCTCTCAGCAGCGTCCCGGCAAAGCAGAGCAAATGGACGTGTAAAGACAACAGTGGCTGATGGACTCGGGTGGGAAGAACGGGTCTAGCCTCTGAGAAGGAGCGCTTCCTCTCCCAAGTCCAGGAGCAAAGCTGTGAAGCCTCTGGAGTTGGCCGTGGCAGGTCTGCCGGGCCTCTGTCCCGCCAATCACTCTTGGGGACTGAGCCTGCACCCTTCTCTCTGCCCTCAAAGCAGAACCTTCCTTGGGGTGGGGGGGCAGGGCGGGGGGTGCCAACTCAGCCCCAGGGAGGGCCCCATGGCTCCTCAAAGACTCTTCTGGGGGGAGAGCCGCAAGGGCAGATGGACACCGGCATGGGTATGACCACATGCAGGGAGGCTTTCTGAACATCTAAAAGAGGGGGGGAAAGCGGAGCCAACCTCCGCCCGTGCCCCTCCTCTGTGACCCTGTCCACCTCAGGTTGCTACCTCAGAGTGATCCTTCTCCCTGTGCACACCTCAGTGCCCGCGGGCGGGATCACGGCCGTGTACACATCATGTCACTACAAAGAGGCAGTCAGTCAAAAGAGAAATGGACCAATCAGGTTTATTCAGAAAGCAAATCCAAAAAAAAAAAAAAAAAAAACCCATCATAATTTTGGAACTTAAAAAAAAGTCTGTCGTACAAGGTGGCAAAGCATTTCACGTACAGTTACGTTTCTTGACAAATCCCAGGGGCTTCACGCCTCGCTTTCCTTGGAACCGGAAAGGTCAGTTAACAGGTAACTGTCACCACACAACTGGGCTGGGACCTCTCTGGGGGCCGCCCAGCCCAGGGGGGTGTCTGCAGGCGCGCAGGTGTGCGCAGACCAGTTGGTCTGCTCCCCACTCTGGCTGGGCCCTGTCTTCCCTGCTGAGGTCTCCGGACGAGGGAGGTGCTTGGGGAGAGGAGAGGGGAATAAAAGGGAGGAGCAAGTGGGTGGAGGTGTGGAAGCTGGCGTCCAGGGTAGTCTGCACACTTTCCCCCAGGGGAAGACAGCGAGTCCTACCAGGTGGCCTCTCCGTTGGCCATTGTCTGTCAGCGCAGCAGCCACAGCCTGCGGTTCTTGCCCAGGGGTGGTCCAAAGTGGGTAGGGGAGCTGAGACCCAGCCCCTAGCTCTGCCCACCAGCCTGTGCCCCTGGAGCCTCCAGCTCCCACGGCCTCGAAGGGGCCATTATTCAGGCTGGCTTCTCCCTTCCCCTCCCCAGCCCTCAGGGAGCCCTGGGTGGATGAGAGCTTGGCACCTTTCTCTCCCTGGAAGGACCCCCTGACATCCTTGGGACCTGTTTCTTCTCCTAACCAAGACCTCTGAGGAGGGGGTTCTAACTGGGTGGGAGTGTTTCAGTCTTGCCTGGGGAATGAGTCAGGCTCCCTGGGCTGTGGATGGTTGGTTTGGGTTATCCTCGGAAACTGGGAACACTCTCCCTCCCCAGTCCCAGAGGGCTGGTTGAAAGAGAGGGAAAGCAAGGAGAGGCCAATTCTCAGGCTGGGGAAGCCGTGAAGAAGTCCAGAGCTGCATGCTCACCCGCACGCCCCACCCTCCTGTCCCAAGCCTGTCCTTTAGATGAGGTGGCAACCAGGAGCCTCAGTCCCAACCGGCTCCCCAAAGGCTGGGAGCCCTGTCTCCCTGGTCCAGGGTGCCCAGGCCCTCCCCAGACCCACGGGCCTGCGATGATGAAATGGCAGCATGGGCAGCGTCTCACGGAGATGGTTTCCAGGCTTTGAAATGGACTGAGAGAGATGAGCGTCCGCGAGAGGGTCATTTTTTTTTAAACTTTGGAGCAAGGAGAACCTGGTGGCTGGGCCCTCTGCTAGCAGGGCTGGCTTTTCTGCCCCTCTCCAGGCACCGGCGATGTACTTACTGTTCATACCAGCTGCGGGCGCCGGGGGGCGCACGCAGGACTGGGGCAGGGTGGGGGGTTCTGGGCAGTTCCTGGGGTTTAGCCCCGAAGGGTCTGCCCAGCTGGGGTTCAGGGAAAATGTCCCAGGCTAACTGGGGACAGTCTGTGAGAGACACGAGCAGAGTACAATCACGAGAACCGGCACGAGTCATGCAACAAAACGAGGAGAGAGAGAGAGAGAGAGAGAGAGACATGATTAGTGGAGAGAGAGGGAACGAGAGAATGTGAACAACACAGAAAGGAACACCCAGGCCTGGCCCCCAAAGCCGCTTCATTCCCCCTTCTGTTCCCCTAAGCCCGCCTGCCCGGGACCCGCCTTGGCCCAAAGGCTGAGCAGCAACCCCTTCATCCTGTGGGGGACCCCGCCCCTCACCCTGCCTGGCCACCTCTGGCCCCGGCCCACCACCCTCCCTGCCCCTGCCAGCACCCCTCCCCACACCCACTGCCACCCAGCAGGGAGACGGTGGAGGCGGGGACACGGCCACCTTGGACATGGCTGCTCAGGGGAGAACCCCGGCCCACCTCCAAGATGAATGAGCCAGAGGCCACACTGGTGGCTCCCAGACGCCCAGACAGGGGCTTCTCCAGGATCTCCCAGCCACCCTGTGTGCCTGTGGGGAAGGAGCCTGGCCACCACCCTCCCCTGGGTCAGCCCCCTGCTCACCTACAGGGGTCCCCGCAGCCCCAGACGCAGCACCACAAAGGACTGACCTACATCACAGGAGCAGAGATGGACACGACACACGTGAATGGACATGGCAGGACAGAGGGTGTGCTCCGAGCTGTCCAGAGTAGTTGACCTGGACCCCCAATTATAGATGGGGGAGGGAGCCCCTTTCTGGGACAGAGGCAGCTTCTCCTAAGCCGCGAGCACCAGGCAGTCCCTAGCGACAGAGCGCACCCTCTGGTACCCTGTGTGAGGCCCTGCGACCAGGTGAGTATCGGGCCCTGGGCAACACCCCTCCAGGACAAGTGCCCCAAACACTGAGGCCACGGCAGCCATTGGACAGAGGAGACCAGGTGGTCCCTCACAGACACACAGATACACGCTGTAGGAAAGCCCAAGGGCTGCAGTGAGGGCAAGGTGCTACCAGAAGTCTCGGGAGGCCTCACTTGGGGTCTGGCCCTGGGGCAGGATTCAGAGTCCCAAGCTGCACTTGGCCCCAAGCTGGGTTCTAAAAGTGGAAATGGAAAACTCAGGTTTGCTTGAGGCCACAGACTACCCTGCGGGGAGGAGGGAGGCTGGAACAGCCCTGGGGGTGGGGGCTGCAGTCCACCTCCCTGAATTCCTATAGGACCTGGTCTCCACCCACCCACAAGCCTCCCTGCTTCTAGCCTCCCCCACTCACTCACTCACAGACTCGCCCCCTACCCGCGCCCATCTGGGTGCACAGCTCCATGCAGAAAAGGAAGTGGATGGGAATGGATTCAGGGATGCAGAGAGGGAGGGACACCTCCAAAGGACACCCTCTTGGTGATAATCTGGGTCTCACACACCAGCTTTTGGAGTGGTCTGGTGAGAGATGAGGTTCAGGGGGGTCTCGGGGCCCAGGCAGGCAGATCTGAATGGCAGAACAGCACCACCAGGGGACATGAGTATGTGGGAAGGGCACAGAGATAAAAGTGGGGAGCAGGGAGGAAGGCAGGAGGATCGAGGTCTTCCTGGGCTCCAGGCGGCAAGCTTGGGAGGCCCCCAAACACCTCCTCTCCATAGAGACTGCTCAAGTCAGGATTCTCTGGGTCCCTGAGACCTGGAGCCTGGTGCAGCTTTTGCCAGTGTCTGGGGCCCCGGGGCCCAACAAGAGTGTAGATGTTAGGCTTGCTGCAGCATGGGATGAGGGCTTGTCCCTGGGATGCGCTGATATGAGTGCCAGGGGATGCGCTGATATGCGTGCCAGAACACACACATGTGTCCTGTGTGTGCATGCGCATGCACGTGTGTGTGCGTGTGCACATGCACCCTCTAATACTGGCACAGTCTAGTACAGAGGGAACTGGGATCCTTGAGACGCGGGCCTGGGGCTCCCATGCATGGCCTACCCATCCTGAAAGACCCAGTGTTGGGGAGGATGTGAAGGAAGGGCCGAGCTGGGCCCTGGGGAGGCCACTCAGGCTGGGCTTTTTCTGTGGGGCCTCCAGCAGGGCTGGAAGTTAGGCCAGCCCAGTCCCTCATGCAGAGCCCCAGGAATTTCCTTGCCGTAATGGTGACTCCTGAGGCCAAATGTCTCGCTAATCCAAAGAAGAGATGTGGGACAGGGGAGACCCCAACTCACTGAGCAGCAGCCATGGCTTGGCTGGGGATCCCTGCCCCAATCAGGCCCCCTGTTCCAGCCCAGGAGACCCTCCTCACACCTTGGCCCAGCCCAGGACACCAAGATGTTTCTCTCCAGGGTCCTCAGGAATCCCAGAAAGTGGGGGTGGGGGTTATGGGGTCAGGCAGAGGGGCTGAAAGCCTCCATGGGCAGAGGCGAGGGGTACTGCTCTGGGCAGCAGAGCTGGGACGAAGCCAGGAGCAGGATGCGTGATGGGTCAGAGAGCATGTTAGCGGGGAAGAAAGAATCAATCATCCACTGGGAGGGGCTACCTAAACCAGAGGAAACTCGCTCACCTAGGGCTGAACTGGCCTGCAGCCCTCTGGCCAGACCTGGGCATGGGGCTGTCCTTTGTCCCGAAAGGCTACCTATCAGTGATTCGACCTCCTCGCCCCGCACTCCCTCTTAGCTCCATGCTGTCATTCTCCTCTGGGTCGTGCCTTCCCCGGACATCCCTGTGTCCACAGAGTAAGTCGATGGTATTCCACAGGTAGAGGTAGACTATGGGCTTTATAACTTCGGACCAGAGCCCGTGATCAACTTTGTGTGCTATGTGCAGTTTCTCATAAAACTGAGAGTCCCAGAACGAACCACTAGCCATGGAATATTAGAATATATCCCACGGTGACTAGTATTACTTCATGCCCCCCGACCCCCAGGGAATTCGCAGGAAAGAGGTCGCACACTGGTCGGGATGTCATGTATTGCTGCTACAGTCCCTACCGCCGGAGATGCAGAGAAACCTCGCTGGGAGGTTGTTGCTGGTCTGTAGTGCTTTCGTCTAAGCTGCCGGGGTGGTGGCCCCCTCTGGTCCTTTGCTCACCAGCTGCTTCCCTCCAAAGGCCACCGGAAACTCCCACTTGACCATCAACCCAAACAGACAACGTGAAAGCTAGATCACTCCAACAGGTTCCTAAAGATAAATGCTAAACTCTAGAGTGGTGGTAGAAGATGAGTTGGTTCGGCATGCTATGGGGTAAGTAAGCTTGTTACGGAGGGCTAGAGGCGTCTCCTAGGACGGATCTGGAGCTAGGCAGCCGGCATCAGAGCAAGGATTCTACTCAGCTGTGGAGACAGGCTCTGCTGGGGGGTGAGAATCTTTGCTACTGCCTTGGCAGGGACCCTCCTGCCAGATCCCATGCATCATTTGTGCCGTCTACACAGCCTGAAGGGAGATGTGGAAGGACCACATCCGAAGCTGTCTGGCACTTCTGAAACACACCCACCCCTGCCCCAACACTGGGGTCCGTGGCCTCAGTCAGAGACTCACGCTCAACTTCTGCCCACCGAGCAGCAGCTGACGAGCTCCTGCCAAGAGAGTCCTCAGCAACCTCTCGGGCTGTGTCGTCTCTTCAGAACCTCACGAGACCAGCCGCATCCACCTCCTTACCCAGGGCCACCCGTGAGGTCCCTCTAGCAGGCTCTCGCTTTGAGAATGTGGCTGCCCGGCATCTCCCCGGGCACCCAGGCTCCACGCCTCGAGACTGAGTGTGGGGTCCAGGGCCACCCACGGAACTAAGGAAGCAGTCTGACTGAATCTGGAATCATCGCTACAAGGGGTGGAGGTGAAAGATCAGATCGACATGCCTCTAAGAGGTTTCCTACCTGCTCTGTTAATTTCTAAAATTTCTTCCTGGGCCAGCGGGCATGTGTCACTCTGAGTACTGTGGTGTGGAGAGTTTACGACAGATTTACAATAATTGGGAGATCCCAGCTGCGGTGGCCGTGGAATATGCTTCTTTTTTTTCTTTGGTAGTTTCTGCTTAGCCATGGCTAAGGAGTAATACATCCCGAAATTGTTCACGATGACGGGCACAGGCATGGCGATGGTCAGCACGCCCGCCAGCGCGCACAGCGCCCCCACCAGCATGCCGGACCACGTCTGTGGATACATGTCTCCATAGCCCAGCGTGGTCATGGTGACTACGGCCCACCAGAAGCCGATGGGGATGTTCTTAAAGTGAGTGTGCTCGCTGGCGCTGGGGTCATTAGGCTGCGCCCCTATCCTCTCGGCGTAGTAGATCATGGTGGCGAAGATCAGGACGCCCAGGGCCAGGAAGATGATAAGCAGTAAGAACTCGTTGGTGCTGGCACGGAGAGTGTGGCCCAGGACCCGGAGGCCCACAAAGTGGCGGGTGAGCTTGAAGATGCGCAGGATACGCACAAAGCGGACGACACGCAGGAAGCCCAGCACGTCCTTGGCAGCCTTAGAGGACAGGCCGCTCAGGCCCACTTCCAGGTAGAAGGGGAGGATGGCCACAAAGTCGATGATGTTGAGCGAGTTCTTGATGAACTCCACCTTGTTGGGGCAGAAGATGACCCGCATGAGGAACTCGAAGGTGAACCAGACCACGCACACGCCCTCGATGTAGGTGAGGAAGGCCTCTGTCTCCGCTTCCCGGTAGTAGCGCACTTGCGTGCCATTGGGAACATTCTCGATCTCCGTCTTGTTCACGATGGGGTTGAAGCGCTCGTGGGTCTCCAAGCAGAAGGTGGTGATGGAGACCAAGATGAAGAAGAGGGAGGCAAAGGCCACATACTGCAGAGGAGAAACACAGTGTCAGAGGGCAGGCCCTCCCACAGAGCAGAGGACCAGGGGTGCCTCTGTGTCGGGTCCAGTCAGAGGCCAGGCCAAGGGAAGATGCCTGCACCACGTGCCCCACCGACACTGGCCAAGGTGAGGCGACTCTGGGAGGTAAGGGGTGGCTTTGTTTTCACTAACGCCTCTCCTTTTTCTCCCTGGGGGTTACGTGGGGCCATGTGACACAGTCAGGTCAGTGGACAGTGAAAGGGGACACAGGCCTGGCTCATAAAACCTTCCTACCCAGTCTTCCATACTGTTTCCTCTCTGTACTGGCAGTCGAATGCTGAAGTTCTAAGGGCCAGCAGAGACACCACAGGAAGGAACCCAGGCCCCGGAAAAGGAAGATACCTACTGAGTACTTTCATTGAACTCTTACCTGAGTGAGAAATAAACTTCCATTGTGTTAAGTCACTGTGTGCGTGTGTGTGTGTGATGATGAAAGCATTTAGCCCTCCCTGACTAATAAAATTAAACTACAGGGGCTGTTTGGTAAAGAAATGAGAAGGGAAAGCTACAGCAGAATCAGGTTCCTCAAAGGTCACATCTCCCGTTTTTCTTTCTTCTACTCCAATCTCTTTGCTCTTTTTCTCTGTGCCTCACTTGCAGGGTGTCTTTCTATCCTATCTGTTACTGAAGAAATACACCTGCCTCAGGGCCTCCGATGACTTTGTTTGCGCCTGCTCTCTATCCTCCTGGGAATTCACTCCAACCTGGGAGTCAGCGCTCATCCTTGGAGGCATCACATAGAGGCTAAGTGGTCGGTTGTCAGAGACACTGTGTTGAAGGTTCAGGCATCAGGCGAAGACTTGAACCAGGGGTCCTCAAAGTCACCATAAATCTTGGGATCTGCTTTTTTTCCTGCTGCCCACCAGCCTCAGGGCAGGAGTATGGGTGGAAGGGAGGAAGAAGCTGGGGGGTTTCCAAACATGTGTGGGTACTTGCTCTTCTCAGCCATCAGTGAGAAGAAAATGGCCAGGATGAGCCCTGTCTGGAACCACCTGCTCTGGTCCTGAGACCCCTGGAGAAAGAAGCCAAAGACCCTCTGGTTTGGTGTGGTGGTCCCATCTGATGCCCCCTGGGCTTCTCTAGGCCCCAGAAGACATCGGTACTTGAGGAAAGAGAATCAAGCAGCTGAGTTTCAAATCCTCCTGATCACACTGGGTTCCAGGCAGTCAGTCTCTTCCTACAGCCTGCAGCTGGTGCCCCTGGAACGCCAACATAATGTCACTGACCTGGGCAGATGGAACCCTGGCCAGTCAGCAATCCTCCAGGAACCCAGCTGGTAATTCCTGCCTACATGTGCCCACTGTTCCCTTCTGTGCAGGGACCCCTCCTTCCCCCAGCCTCCCCAAGACAGACCATGGAGGCCTTGGGTTACAGTCTGGAATAGGTGGCACCTTTGTTCTCCAGAACTGTCTTTATAGATAACTTCCAGGAGTGCCAGGGTTCCCACATCAAACTGGAGCAACAGAAGGCAGCCATGTTGTACTTCCAGCAACGTCTTTAGTTTGCATGGATGTGCCCCCGCCCCTGGGGGAGGTGTGACAGCTCTGGGACTGGAGGTCCCAGAACCTGTCTGGGCTGACCATAGCTAAGGGATCTGGCATCCAACCTGCATAGAGCTCAGAATCAAGAATTATGTGACCCTTTCAAGTCACATTCCGTGTTGGGAAAAGAGGAGAAGAAAGGGAAAAGGAACAAAGTCAGGATAAGAGCAGCCTTTAGAGGTTATCTGGTCTAAGATACTAAATGTTAAAAATGAAAAGCCTGAGGTCCAGAAACAGGAAGGGATATACCCAAGCCATTACAGTATGTCAATAGTCTTGTTGGTCAGAGAACTACGTAATTTTCAAAAAACTTTCTCTAGTTTCTCTCCTAACAAGTGTAATTACTATGCATCCTTCCTTCCATCCACCTAACCCTCCTTTCATTCCATCCATCCATCCATCCATCTTCCTTTCTCCCTCCATCCCTCCTTCCCTTCTATCCACACATCCATTCATCCTTCTTCCTCTCCTCAATTCCTTCCTTCCTTTATTCCTTCTTCCCTTCTCTTATTTTTCTACCCTTCTTCCCTCTTTTCTTATCAACCTTATTTCCTTCTACCTGCCCATCCATCCACCCATCTATAATTCATCCATTCATATTTTTTCCGCCATTCCTTACACTGGCACAGAGTGGAGTCAGGCCTCGGTCCAGCCCTCAGGAGCTCCCTAACCAGCTGAGGGTAAAGGACACACGCAGAGACAAGTACAGTGCAGGGGACGAGAAAAGGTTTCAGCTCTATGGGGTACGTGGGGTTTGGACAAGGTGAGTGACACAAGGATGTCCACATTTGTCAGAGGCGGGGAAGGCATTTAAGCCAGGCCACTGACTTCAGAGAGAGCTCTTCAACGGTCCGGATAGCGCTGACCTAGGTCCTCACAGAGGTGACCCAGAAAGACAGTGGAAGGAGCTAGGAGAGGTCACCACCTCTGACCTGAGGCTATTTAGCTCCAGAGCGCTTCCCAACATCAGAGTTGCCAGAATTACTGAAATTAAAAGTACATCGCACGGTGCTCTGTGTTCGGCGTCAGACTCTCCCTGTAGGGCTCCACCTTGGAGCCTGGCATTCATAGCCCGACTCCTGAAGGCCGTGCCCCCCAGGCACACCCCTGCCCTGGGCTTTGTGAGAGAGCACGCACAGTGTTTGTGTCTGAAGGGTGCCCAAGGCAGGCCCACTGCACCAGGCCTCCCTATCCTGGAAATGGTGGGAGGTAGAGGTCTCCTGCCCTCACTGCCCCATCAGTCACGTCCTCCCCTCCTGAATGTCCCACATGTGTCCTCCTCGGTCCCCTCTGCTCATATGTGACTCAACAGGGCTACTGCCATCAGCACTGAAACGTCTAGGCATCAGTCTTGGCCACCACACAGCAACAGGAGGGAGCAATGCATTGGCATCCCAGCTCACCCATGCCACCAGAGCATGCTGCCCACACAGAAAATCTCAGCCTCACACATGAGGCTCTCTGTGCCCTGGCCTCATTGCCTTCCCAGGGTCCTGTCCCTAGATGCATCCAATATTCTGGCCACATGCCACTGCCTCCCTGCGGGGGATTTAGACACCATTTCTGGTCATGCAATGTCATCTACCTCTGCATTTTTGCACCTGCAGTTCATTCTACCAGAGGGTGTTCCTGCCATTCACCCTTCACTGCGCCCAGTGAATAACCCTCCTGGCACGCCATCCCCAGATGAGGCTCCTCTTGGCAGCTGAGGTCCAGAGGAAGCAGCAAATGAAGGGACCCCTCTCCTCCCCAAGGGAGTGTCTAGATTCACCCCCAGGGAGGCAGTGCGCTTTCTCCAACACTGGCTCATTAGTGTTCAGGGACACTCGTGGGAGCTGCCCAGATGGGGCTTGAGGTCCCAGGAGTCTTCTTGCTCCCAGGTGCCCACATGGCCCTGCAGAGCTCTCATCTCATTTGCTCCTCCCACAGGAAAGTCCCTAGGAAAACTAATGCCCAGGAAGAGGTCGGGTCTTAGAAAATGAGGGTGGGCAGATCCTTGGCTCTCAGCACCCTTAGCCATCCTGGCCTCTTTCCTTTATGGGCCCCTAGGCCCAAGGAGAGGGAATGACGGGTGGACAGTAGAAGCCAGGCCTAGGCCAGGGAGCTATGACTTCTTCCCCAGGGAGCCAGAGGTGGCGGAAGCCAGGTCTCCCTTGCCTAGGCTCCGTGGGCCCCTCCTCGCCAGCCTCTGCTGCTGGTTGGCCCTCGGTCACTAGCAGAGGCCCAGCAACAGCAGTCCAAGTGGGCCCTTCGGAGGGCAGTGGAGGAATGTGCCAACTCAGATCGCCACAGTTTCCTAAGTCTCGAAACCAGCAGGTCAGCCTCTGAGCACAACCAAGCCAGGGCCTCACCCAGGGAAGTCCGCTCCCTCGTGTCGATCCTCAGAGTAGGGGGCACCGGAAGGAGAGACAAGGAAGCTGCCAAAGCTAAGGACCTGTGCCTTTAATCCTGTACTGACCCGGTGAGACAGACAGTTGTACCCCGTTGTGCCAAAAGGAAACAGGTACAGAGGTTCAGAGGGACAAATTCAAGGTTCAAGCTAGTGAGGAGCTGAGACTTGGGCCCAAGTTCATCGAGTTCAAAAACCTAGCTCTCTCCGGCACCAGAGCTGCCGAAGTGCTTGGAGCTAAGCACACAGCCCAGCACACTGGGGAGATGGCCTGGATTGTGTTGGTCTTGGAACTCAGCCCCACAGCCCCGACGTCCAAAACTGGCTATGCCCAACCCCGCGAAGGAGACTGCTGAGTGCAGGATCCAAGGCCCACCACGCACGCCCGGACCTTTCTTGGGCCTCATCGGCCAGGACTTGCTGGCGCCTGTGACAACAACCCGGTGGCACAGAGGGGACTGGTGCTGTCCCGCCTTGTTGGGGAATCAGCACCCAGAGCCCTGGATGGCCAAACCTGGGTTCCCATCAGCCCACCTCCTCACAGACCCACAGAGAGCAGGATGGGTAACATCCTCTACTGAGTCCAGCAGCTCAGCCAGAGAAAGGTGAGTGAACATCGCTGGTGGCATCGCAACAGGAGCTCCCTGGCAAGTGGGAATCCCGACCTTGCAGGTCCAGGGCAGCAAATCTTGGGCGCCTCTGCAACTGCCCTGAGTCGGCTGCGGGGAATGCAGGCAAGGGGACTGCACCCAGCTGCATGGTCTGCTTTCCAATCCCCAGTCACGCTGAGGACACAGGGCAGTCACTCACAGACCACAGACACACACGACTATCCAGAGGACCATCCTCACCCTTTACCAAAGCACAGACATGGGATCTGGCCACTCAGACATGCCCACAGTGCTCTGACCACGTGCAGAGGGCACGCGGTGGGGTCCCCGGGAAGCACTGCAGCATCTTGCCTCACACCAGCATAAGCATGCAGGTGCCGTACCGCAAGGCGCGCCCTGTCCCAGCCCACGGCCCGTGTGTACTCGCTTGAAGCACACGGAGGACGCAGCAGAGGTCGCCACTGAGCACACCCACCGCAAACACAGACCCCAGCTGCCCGCCTCACCCCTGCTGGCAGGACTGACTCAGCAGACAGCTGTGCCATTCTCCAGCCTCACCTCTGCCTTTCTGGGTGCCCTCCCTGCTCACACGGTGCCAGCTCCTGGATGTCCCATCTCTAGGCCCTGCCCAGCACCCGGGGCTTCCTGCGTTCCTGACACCCGCCAGACCTCATCTCCCTTCCTCAGCCTGCACCAGTCAGACACTATGTCCCCCACACCCAGGATCCACGTCAGCCGTGAGGCCAGTCCTGCCTGGGCTGCTGGTATGATGGGGACACAAAGGGAGATTTCCCAGGCAGCCCAGGGCCCATTGTTACCCGGAAGCCACCCTGTGAAATTTCAAAACAACACAGGCAAGATTGCCTGATAATGCAGCATAAACCCAGGCTGATAGTTTCTGGCTTTTTTTTTTCCTCCCTAGAACCAAATCGCAAACTGTGAGAGACCCACCAATTGTGTTCTAGAAAGTGGTAGCCATGGCAATGAAACGAGGCATCCCATTTCTATGGTAACCAGGGTGGCAAGGCTGTTGGCTGTGAAGTCAGACAAACCTACTAACGATCTGTTGACTTAAGAAGATGTTTTATAAATCACCAAGTTATTTTTACCATAACCCCGCCCCTGAAGCCATAAATCAGAAAGGCAATTTACTATCTATTAAAATGACCAATATGTGCTATGACTTTCTTTTATAAATTATTTATGCCATAGTCATCTTGAGAAAATTGTGCTTGCCTTTCAGAATTGTTCAGGGCTTTGCTGCAGCCCGGCCTTCCAGGAATGAGGAGACTTGTCACGTCGTGCAGGGACCAGCATTCTGGTCTGGCCCTCACTCGCAGTGTGACCTTGGCAAGTCACGTTCCCTCTCTAGGCCTCGGTTTCGTCATTGGTAGGGAGAGAGTTGGACTTGGTCCCTTCTGGGAGTCTGAGACCCAGCAAGGTTGCAGGCAGCAGGGCAAATCAGGGGAGCCCTGGCTGGTGTCCAGGCCTTGGGCCCCCAGAGGCTTCAGGTCAGTTGTTCCGCCTAATTAAATCTGCCCAGTGGGAGTGTGCAGTTTGAGTTACTCCACACAGAGTCGGTGATGCAGAGCAGGCAGGATGGCCAATTGGCCTAAATAAATTGTCAGTCGAGTTGAGTTTGAAAACCGAATTAGACTTGTCTGGACTTGCTTGGGTTGGGCATGCCTACAGCGTGCTGGGTGCGCTGAGGGCTGCAAGGGAGTTGGGGGAAGCAGGCTGTTTGGGGTCAAGACCCATCAGTAAATTCCTCCGCCATGAGCCCCGAGCAGCCTGGCAGGTGCTGGTTCCCCATCCTTCTCCAGTCCTTGCCTCTAGGCACCAGCTAGGGGAACAGCAGGCGGGAGGAACTCCCCATATACCACATGGAGAGTGTGAGCAGGAGGGTGAGTGTATGCAGAGAACATGGCCACATGCACGTCTGTTTGGGAAAGTCTGTGTGCTAGAGAGTAATGGGGGAGGGGTGGCGTGTAAATGACAAATAGGTGTGTACAGGGTGAAGGCATGTCCTCTGTTGATGTGACCTGACTCCAGGCATGTGCACAAGGCTTGTGCACATGGTCCCTGTCCGTGGTATATGTGGCTCATGTAAGTGGTAGAAGTGTGTGTGTACGAGATATGCGTGGGGTGCGGGGTCTGATGTGTGCACGAGGACGTGTACGGGGCGCGATGGGTGCGTAAGGACGTGTACGGGGCGCGATGGGTGCGTAAGGATGTGTATGGGGCGTGATGGGTGCGTAAGGACATGTACGGGGCGCGATGGGTGCAGAAGGACGTGTACGGGGCGCCATGTGTGCGTAAGGACGTGTATGGGGCTGATGTGTGTATGAGCACAGGTATTGGGCCTGATGTTTTAATAAGGGCATTTTTGGGTGTGAGGTATAAGGACACACATGGGGGTGATTCTGTTTACAGACGTGTATTTATGCATGCATGGTCCATAGCCTAAGGCATCAGGGGTTGGATGGACACTCTGAATACGTGTTCTCTGAATTGAGACCCAGCCCAGGGCCCTGAGCCTTTCCATACCAGAGATGGCCACTCACATTCTAGCCTGGAGTGTGCCCCTTTCCCTCAGACATCCCTGACTGAGAGTAAGAGGATGGACACAGTGGAAATATGGGAACGTCCAGAGGGCCAGACCAGGGGAAGACCATAGGGAGGGAGGCTGTGCCAGCTCAGAATCCCCTTGTCCCACCAACTGAACCCTCAGTCCCAGGATCCAGCCTGGGCAGTGGGGAAGCAGGACTGTAAAATGTAAGGTCCCGTTCTCATGGGTCTCAGGCTCCAGTGAAGTCACGGTTTCCAGAAAGGGCCACCCAACAGCAGGCTGGCAGGTTTTGAGGTGACAGTGTTCCTGTGTTCTTTCACTCCAAGATTCACATTTTCATGAACATCTGTCATACAATATACACATCCTCAAAAGAGTATTTCTTCCATGTTCCCAACATGATGCCATTTAATACATGGCATGACTTAAATCATGGGTCCCAGGGTCTGTGAACACTTGGTCAGTGGAAACTCAGAACACCAAGACAGGTGGCCCCTAGGGGTGTTTGCTCTGAAAGCTGCCCTGGTGGCAGGAATGGGGACGTGGCGGCACAGCCAGGGTGAGGACCTGCCCCAGGGTGGAGTGGCAATGAGAACCATGTTCTCCTGCAGCGTCAGGCCCAGCAGTTCGAGTCCCTCTTGTCAAAGAGCAGCAGCTGGAGCAGAAACTGCCGGACCTTGAAGTCAGACCAACCTGAGTTTTGGGCCTGGCTCAGCTAGTGATCTTGGACAAGTCGCTGCCCCTTTCTTGGGCTTTTGTGCTGGGTGGGTAGGGAGAGGCCGAGATAACATTCCCGGCCTCCCAGGTGGTGGTGATGATGAAATGAAACCATGCACAGAAAATAAGGAGGTGGTCAAACACAAACCTTCTGCCTCTGACTTTGGGGCCTTCCTGCAGGTCCTCTCCCATCACAGCGGAGCACTTAGGAACAGAGTGTCTCAGATGTAGAAAAATAGAGAATCTTAGTCATAGAATGGGAATCCCTGAACTGGGAGGCATCTGGGAGGCAGATGCCCCACATGGTGAAAGAGCACCATTATCCTTCAGGGGAGAGCCAGCCTGAGTCCACACCCAGCCCATGAGTGAGACTCAGTCCCTGCTCCTGCGCAGGTCTGACTGAGCAGACGCTGGACGGTCACCCTGGTCTCGGAGGACAAGGGAGGAATGTTCCCTA
This sequence comes from Solenodon paradoxus, assembly GCA_004363575.1. Classification (NCBI taxonomy): domain Eukaryota; kingdom Metazoa; phylum Chordata; class Mammalia; order Eulipotyphla; family Solenodontidae; genus Solenodon; species Solenodon paradoxus. Next base: position 311,191 of record RJWH01000643.1, on the reverse strand, counting down.
AGAGGCCATCTGAGAGAGAGCCAGTGGGACCAGGTCAGAGAAGTTTCTGGATTGAGCAACAAGGAGAACTTGGTGGGAGAACAACGCAGCTTCACCTCTGGAAGAGGGAAGGGGAGTGTAGGAGAAAGAGGCCCTCTCTGGAGGGGTTTGGTGGGGTACCAAGGAGGCTGAAGCAGGCAGAGGTTTGTGGGATGGGGCCTTGGCTACAGAGGGTGCTGGGGAGTAAACACTGGGGTGCAGTAGTTGTGGGTGGGGCAGAAATGTGCCTTTAATTTGCACCAGAGGTGGCTCTCATGCCACCAGTCCCACCTTGGTGTTTGGGTGAAGGAGACTCAAGTGCTGAGCAGCACTGTGCAACCTTACAGCCTGGGATCATGTTAGGGTGAGATTTGAGGGAGGGGCCGGCCACATGGCAGAAGAGGCCTGGACATGGCTTCAGTGACCTGGGTAGGAATCCCAGCTCTGTCACTGGCTGTTCAGCTACAGGCAAGTAACCTTCGGAGACAGAACCCTCATTTTTAAAACAGGGGACAACAGTAACACTCCAGGAAGACGCTATCGAGGGGCTTGAAGGAAAAGACATCCCAGGTCCCGGACTGAATTCTGGGGCAGGGAGAAACCCCAAGATTGCCAACTCCCTTGAGCAAGGCTTCCCTGCACGCAACTCCGAACACAGGGACGGTGTGCTGCCAGCAGGAGAGGCAGCACAGCTGAAGGAAGAAATGTGTTCACTTTTAGTCTCCCCCTCATTTTCTCTGCTCTTACTACCACTTGTCTGCTAACGCCAGACCAGGAGCAAATGACAGCCTTGTGGGAGCCAATGCCATGGGCCTCAGAGCCTGTTCCCGGGGCCACAGCCCAGGCAAGGCCGTGTCCAGCCACTGAGGGATATCCTCAGGGTGATGGCGACTTAGCCTTCCCAATTCCACAGGGATTTCCACCTGAGCCCTGGCCTTGGGCTTGGGAGGAAGATGCTTGCTGAGGAACTACACCCAAGGTCACATAGCGAGTAGGCTTGAGCAGAACTCTCGCTCTCTGGTAGCCTCCCGGTTTCAGGCAGGTCCGGCTTCCTCTGCTCTCTGTGCATCGTCTCATATAAACAGCACACCAGCTCAGTGAGGCAGCTTCTGTGGTCATCATTGTTTTTCAGACGAGGGATCTGAGCTTTTGAACGAATCTTGCCCAAGGTCTCAGATTCTCAGTGCAGCCAGGCAGGGTGTCCACAACACCTGCCGGTCTGGCTGTGGCCTGTGAGCGGACCTGGCTGCTCCAGCTGGATTTAGACCTTTGTCAGTCACAGGGAGGCATGGGGGCCGGGGCCTTAGGAGAGCAGAGCTGTCTCTCCACCAGTCACTACAGTTCCATAGGCCAACAGGCATGGCATCAGAGCCCAGAAGACCCCATCATCTGCCAACGTTTCACCCACTCCTGTCACCTGGGAGTCCCCTTCTGGGGACCAGGCATTAAACACCCTCTCCCACTTGCATGTTATACTTGGAAAAAGTCCAGGATTCCATATGGGAAATTCCTCTTCTAGACCTGTGTGTGCCTCCTGGTGTGCTTGTCTCGTTTTCTGTTAGTAAATGATGACTTATGAAACTTTCCCAGTCCTCTTTTGGCCTGACTGCCCGGGAGCTCAGTTAAATTGTGCTGCTGATTCTGAACTCATCTTTGACGTGGGTGTGGGATATTGCTCTTTTTCTCTTCATTAGACTTCTCCTATTTTTTTTCTTTTCTTTTCTTCTTTATTTCTAGTTCTGTTGTAGGAGTTCTCATATGCCTCCAACCCTTTTGTTCCGCAGATTGGAATAAGATGCTGTAACTGAGGCTCCCAGATCAGGAGGTGAGCAGGAAGGCAGCCCCACAGGCCTCTCCCAGGAGTAGTTCAAGAATCCCCTCTGCAGTGAACCTGGGAATTGTTCCCATTTTTTCTGCCGAGAATTTCTTCCTGGAAACCTCTGTTTCTTTAGTTGATTCTCATCCATCCTTTTAACCTCTGTGCACGTCTTCTAGTGTCCTCCAGCTCCGGGCCAGCTCCCGGTCTGTCGCAGAGCCTGTGCGCTCACTGTACATCACTAGAAGGATGACACACTTTACCCTCTTCCATCCTCACAACCACCCTGTTGGCAGGAGCGTTCAGCTCTGCTTAAAGTAATCAAGACTGCTGGTTCAAACACGATCTCATTTATCTTTCAAATCCCTTCTGTGGGAGGTGTCATGATCTCCATTTTTCAGATAAAGAAACTGAGGGTCAGGGTGGTTAAGACATGCGAAAAACCTAAGCCCACATAGTTGGAAGTGGCAGAATATGAACTCAGATCTTTCTGACTTCAATACCAGTTCAATACCACCAGGGCTTACATTTATAAATCTCTTACACATGCATTCAGAGAGCCCATAGGGTGACATGGTGCCTGGCCATTGAAGACCACAGCACATCGTCACATTTTAAACTGCTTAAGGACTGCACACAGAGACACACACATGTACACTCACACACACATCAATGGCCGGGTCGCTGTCAAGAAAGCCTTCACTGGCCCCATTTGGCAGATGAGAAAAGTAAGGCTTCAAGTTCCATGGGGTACCCATTGGAATCCACTGGAAGATTTCTCCCTTTGCGCACTTGTGTGTCTGTAGCAAGGCTGGGATCCTGAGTCCCAATGGGGTGTGCATGTTTATGCTGGTGGGGTGGGGGATAATAGGGTGGGCAGGTATGTATTGGAGAGTGGGGGAAAAGATGATCCCATGAGAAACAGCTCATCGAAGGCAGTGGACACCGTTCCTACGTGCTGTCCCTCTAATAAACACTTCTGCCTCCTCTCAGAGAGTGCAGGACACTGGGGACAGAGTGAGCAAAATTAGCCAGAGCTCTGGGCAGGGGGAGGCTGACGTTTATTAAATAACCATACAAGCAAATATATGACAAGGACTTGGAGGGACATGAGCAGGGCATCTGATGGGCTTTAACAACAAACCCTGGGGTCTGAGGGGCTCCGGGAAGAAGTGACAAGTGTGCGGAGATTGAAAGGATGGGTGAGGATCAACTAGGGAAATAGAGGGGTCGAGGAAGACTCTAAGCAAAGAACATGAATCATTCCCAAGGTCACATTTCTTGACCATTAGCAGCCTCAGAGACAGCTAACCTCCATCCTTCTGTCACACTTCCCAGGACCCCACCATTTCTGATTTCCCTCGGGCCTCACCAGCTGCTCCTTGGTGTCCTTAGTCAACATTTTCTCTCCAGTCTCTAAGTACCGGGATGTTCCAGAGAGCAGGCCTGGGTCCTCTTTGCCATCGACACTCATTCCCTTAGTGGTCCACCCAGTTCTAGAGCTTGAATACCATCACGATTCAAATGGAGCTTGTTCCCAGTATGCATCGGAGCCCGCCTGCTCCTGGATGCAGTACTCCACACCCAGCTCGGCGGCACCCCCAGGTGGCTCTCCCAGATCTCACTCCAACCCAGCATGTCAACTGAAGCACGACCTTCGCCAGCGGCCTGGACCTTCTCCACCTCAAGAGATCGCAGCTCCATCCTTCCAAGACATTCTCACCCAAAGTGTTGGTATTGTTTATGACACCTCTCTTTTACCTGTTATCTAGAAAATTCTGCTGGCTCAGTTTGAAAACAAATCCAGCATCTGACCATTTCCCATCGCGACACTCACTCCCCTGTCCTAGTCACCAGTATTCCTCCCTGGATTATGGGAGAACCGCTTACACATGCTTTCAGAACTTCTCATGCTCAGGAGTATTTTCAACACGTCAGCCAGAGGATCTTTTCAAAATGAGCATCAGATTGTGCCGTTTCTCTGCTCAGAGCCCTGCCCTGGCTCCCCGATTCTCACAGAGGAAAAGCCAAGGTCCACACAATGACCTGCAGGTCCCCAAGTGACCGGGCCATCTTGTACCTCTCCAAGCTCCACTCCTACCATATTCCCCTTCCCTTGTCCCCACACCGGCCTCCTTAAACATGCCTGACACACGCCGAATGCACCCCTGCCACGGGGCCCTCACATGGTTGTTCCCTCCCCGAATGCCCTTCCCCAGGTATCCTCAGGGCCTGTTCCCACACTGTCTCACGACATCTATTCTGACCGCTCTATTAAAATCCCAGCCAGCACCCCCTGTAATCTGATTTTCCTCACTCTGTTCCCCCACAGCACATACCATCTTTTAGCACATTAACTTTTCTGCACATTTGTTGAGGTATATTTTACATACAATAATATTCATCTATTTTAAGTGTCCAGATGGAAGAGTGTTAGCACTTCACACTACCTCATTTCTTTCGTTTTCACGTGTGTTGTTTGTCTCTTTTCTCCCTTGGGATGTGCGGTCCCTGGCGGGCTGGGTCAGCAGACAGGGAGGGGCGCTGCCATGAGCCCCCGCCCACTCCCATGCTCACAGTGGGAGAGAGGCTCCTGGAAAGACCGGGCACAGCTAAAGTAGGACACATCTGTTGGCAGTCATAGACACACGACCTGTGTCCCCTTGCCACACACTGGGTATAACTTCCCCAGGAAGTCAACTTCGGTGCATCTCGTCTACACAGTCAGTGGGCACAACCATGGATTCACTGACATGCACGTGCATCTACACTAGCAACGTACACAGTCACTGACTCCAGGCTTGTGTCCACACCAGCGCTGACCCCGACAGCACTCTGCACCTACCCTGGTGAGAGGATAATCCCGAGAAATCTGACTAAACCGACCATGGACAGACTCGCTCACCGTTCAGCTATGTTTCAGCGCCTGGGATTGTTACATTGGCAGTGGGTACAGGGGCTGAAAGCAGACCAGTGTCTGCACTAGCAGTGGGCACACTCACTGGAAGTCAACTCTGTAGATGCTGGCAGCAGACACCATCGCATTCATCTCTTGACAGTGGACACAACGACTATAGTCGGCCCAGGGTACGAGGGTCCCTACAGAGAGGGGCAGACAGATTCTCCCCTCCCTGCAGGCTGGCCTGCTGTGGATTCTACACCCTGAGTCCTGCCGAGGGGGCAGAACTGGTCTGGGAATGTAGAATCCAAAACCTCCAGGCGGCCAGAGTGTGGAATCTAGAATCTGAGCGTCAGAATGGAAGAATCTGGGACACGTGGCGAGAAGATGAGACCATGTCTATTCTCAGTGTCTGGGGATCACTCAAGGTGAGGAGAGACTCTGGCTGTTTGACTCCCAGCACCGTCTGCCCCCTCCTCACCCCACATCCCAGCCTCGTCCAGCCTGCTTATGGCTTAAAAAAGCACCAGGAAATGTCACTTTCTTTTTGAGGAGGTGCGATGGGAGGAGAGGGCCCAGGCAGCTAAGCTGCCGTCCGTCCTATTCAAAGGTCGGGATGGTGACATACCTCCAAATCCTGAAGCTTATTTTGTACCCAGTTTGGACAGAATTCCAAGCCCTCCCCAGCAGACAGGGCCCAGAGGCTCCAGCCTGCCTGGCAGTCCCGTCTGGGCTCTGATATCTCCTCTGTCTGCCCAAGTCCGGGCCAGGGCCGAGCTAGCTCAGGGGCCAGGGACTCAGGAGCGGTGGTTGTGCTAGGTCACTGTGCTAGACTGGCTCCAGGGTGCTGGCCTTGGATTGCTGATTTGTCCTGGGACAACACCTGCTCCCTGCTTCCACTCGGCAACATCTCCCCCTCTGCAAAATGAGGGGCGGCCAGACACCCTCGATCTGCTTCTCGACCTCAGAATCCTGGGTTTCTCCATCTAGATCCGACTGGAGACACAGCCTGGGCAAGGGGTGAGTCATACCTCCCAAGTGAAGCACATTCTAAAGACACCCCTTGTCCACTGACGCTCGTTCATTCCTTTGTGCATTCATTCACCCATCAGATGTCTGCTGAGTGCCAACTGTATACCAGATATCACTGTCCACACTCACTCCAAAAATAGCAGCTTTGAATAAAGTTCCCAGCATAGACACAGCTAGACACAGAGTAGGCACTGGATAGTGAGGACAAAGACACCTATGGTGTTCTGACACTTCTCTCATCTGGACCCATCCTAAGCACCCCATGTGCCCCATCTCATTATCCAGACACCAACGCTGAGGTTCATACTGTAGTGACCATCCCACTTTCCCAAAGAGGAAAACTGAGGTTTGGAGCTGTCAAGATGCCCATAGTCATACACCTGGGAAGTGATGGAGTTATTAGACTTCAAAACCCAGTTTTGTCTGACTCCAGACACTTAACACTCCCCTTGTCCCTTGACAAACGTTTCTTAAACGCATGTGTGAGTGAATGAATGAAAGTTGGTGCCGGTGCAACTCTGGGTCTGTGTGCATGAGTGCGGGGCGTATTATGTGCAGAGCTCTGTGCATTTGCCCGTGGAGCTTTTTTTTATGCGAAGACTTTCCCTTGTTGTCTTGGTCTTGAGCGCTGGAGCTATACTTAGCTGCAGCCGTGACTGTAATGAGCAGTTAGCGGCACACCAGGCACTCTCATTGGGACCTGGTTTCCCAGGGAGATCGCCAGGGCCAGCGTATGTGTGTGTTGGGGGTGAAGCCTGGTGCCGGGGAACGTGGATGCCGGGGAATGCAGATGCAGGGCTTTGGGAGGGTGCCTGGAGCTCCCAGCTCTGTGCCTTGTGCAAATGAAGAGCGTTAGCTCCAGCTGGAAGAGCCTGTCCCAGGCCAGTAACATCTATGTCTCCAGGTTCTGCCAAGCTCACCGACTGGCCACCATGTCTGTGGCCCCTTTACTGGCTCTTTCTAGGCAATTAGAACTAAAGCTTTGGCTCTCCTATCTAAAGCCTGGGGGCAGATGGGCAAAAAGTAGTAGGAAGAGAGTTGATCTTGGTGTAGCTGGGGTCTCAGGAGGGCCCCCTTCTCAGCTGCCCTCTCCCTAGGACTGAGTACCACTGCCAGTGCTGTTAGAAGAGCTCGCTGACCAAGGCTGGGGGCCTGGGGGAGAGAGTGATCTTCCATACCAGAACAGACTGGAACCATGGGTATGTACAATGTGTACTGGGGTTCAGAGGCCAATCCCCTCCTCACTGTCTACCCTTCAGAGGCTGCAAGGAATCTGGAAACCCTGGGACTGAGGCCTCCATTGTTACATGGCTCTGCTTACAACTTCTTCCTCGCCCTTCCTGCTCTGAGCCATCAGAGCCGTGAGAGTGAGACCGTGAGAGTGAGACTCCCCAGGCCAGTCCCTGCCCTCAGCTCCCCACTCCCTCACTCCGTAAACCATCTTCCCTTCACTTGGAAAACCTACTTCTTCTACATGTGGACTAGGTTATTCTACCCTGCTCTCTCCCACGAAGTCCTCAGCAAAGTCCTCAGCTTTGAAGTCCCATTCTCTACAATGTTTTCATGTAATGAGAGGTGGAACTTCCTCTCCTGCCTTGAAGTCAACTACTGAACAACAAGAAATGTATCCATCCTTGCGGTCAACCATTTGTTCACCTATCCACTGAGCCATCCATTCATGTATGTACCCATGTATCCATCTATCCATCCATCCTTCCATCTACTCATCCATATCCATCAATGAACCCATCTTTGTGTCCATTCTTCTATCCATTCCATCATCCATATGTCCATTCAACCAGCTCATTCTTGACCGTGGAACCACAGCATAAGAGAGCAGGAAGGAACACTGGTCCTGATCTAGCTTTCCTTTTAATTTCCCCAAGAAGACCTGAGATCTAATCCTTGTTCTTCTCCCATGTCCTAACTTAATAGTCTTGTACAAAGTACATTGGGGTTATCCCCACTGTATTATCCCCAGAACTCCTCACAGGGCTGTTAGGAGGTACATTGTTTCAGCAAAATTTTATTAATTTCATGTTCTATAAAAGACACTACTGTTGCTAAAGCTGGTATTTGTTCTCTAGAGACCGCAGCTGAACTGGAAACATAGGCACCTCAACAGGGTCAAGAGCAGGAGGGTTCTCTGGGAGTAGGCTCTGCAGGAGGGGATGAGGAAAGGCTCCATCTAAGGAGGGGCCATCAAAGCCGACCTTGGAGGATGGACCAGTTTCAGATCTGCAGAGGCAGAAGGAAGGGCATTCATGGCAGAGGGAACAGAGTAAGCCAAGGAAGGAGGTAGGCGAGTTAGGGCATTGTTGGGACATGGTTGATTGTGTGGAGGTCAAGGGTGGGATTTTCCAGGGGGCACATCAGGGTCTGGGAAGGCCATGAACATGAAAACACTCAGCAAAGCCATCTAAGCCACAGTGATTCCTTACCCCGAGGCTTTTATTCAGATCCCTAGACTGCCAGACAGGAATAAAATATCTGCTTGGTGACAGCCAGGTCCCAGGAGACATGATTCCTGCCGCCTAGAAGGGAAGCCAGCTTCTGGCATTTCTGACCTTTGTGCAGCTAAATATATCATTGGTGACAGTGGTTCATGCCCGGGACTGTGGGGCCACTGGGTGAGGGTCCCCGTGGCCTCCCCACTACCTCTGTGCCTCAGCCTGGGCTCACTCTAACAGCTCTCCTGAGGGATGTGAACCCAGCACAGGGTGATAATGGTGACCCAGGCAGCCAGCCCCAGCCCCAGCCCCAGGTAAGCATAGCTCATGTGTCAGGCACCTTGCTGGGGGCTGGGCTTCTCTGAGATATACCCTCACTTCACAGACAAGGAAACAGGCTCAGCCAGATGCTGCAGGCCCCACACCGAGGCAAAGGGAAGACCCAAACCCAGGCCTGGGGCAGGCCTGAGGCCCATGCTGTCACCTCCATCTACCACACCCCTCCTGACCTCCCCCTGTCCTGGGGGTAGGGGTCTCCTCCCTCACGGGGCCCTGCTCTTATGCATGTTTTCTCCTTTACAAATTTTATCTCAGTTTCTGGTCTTATTGGATTCTCCTAACACCCCTGAGAGGTATGTGACACCATTATTCATACTCAATAAATGAAGGAACTAGGGACAAAGGTCAGGGGTGTCTGCTCCTCCGGGGGCTCCATGAGGAGGACCCATGGCAGTGTGGAAAAGCTCACTGAGGTGACTGTCACATGGGCCTCCAAGAGTCTGCCACCTCCCCCGCTGCCCCCGCCTCCCCAAACTCCCCTCCCGGTCTCCGCCAGGGCTCCAGCTGGCTCCAGGCAGCCCAGCAGGTGACCATGTTCCTCACAGCAGCTCAGAGAGCCCCTGAGGTTGAGCATAAAACATTCATCTCGAAGTGGTATGACGCTGGCCTTGGATGTGTCTGCAGTATGTTCAGAGTCCTGCCCAAGGGAGTCACACCTCCACTCTAGCACCTGTCTGGCCAGAGAAACCCTGGGGAAGTCCCTAGGAAACCACCAAAGACTTCTGGTCAAAGAGACCCCTCTGCATACTTTCGGTTCCTGTTCTCAGAACCCCCAGATGGGCGAGTCCAGTGTCTGCAGAGCAGACTTGGAAAGATCTCGAGACACGACTTGAAGGCCTAGGCCGTGCCATGGGCTGCGCGGAGCTGTAAGGAGCTTATCTCACTGGGTCTTGCAGTAGCCCTTTGAAGTGAGGACTCTTGTCACCTCCTTTAAAGCAGAGGTGGCCGCCACATGCGGAGGTCACGCTAATCCTCAGCAGAGCCAGGTTTGAAACCAGGCAGTGCAGCCCCAGCCTGACTGATAACCATGACACTCACCATCTTCTCTCAGCACCCTGGGGAGAGCCGGGTGAGTGGCCATCGAGAGCTGTGTGCATGGACACTGCTGAGCACACTTTGCCTGGAAGGCCCCTCATGTCTGGCAGCTGTACCTGCTGCTGTCCCTCAGAAAACAGCTCATCCGCCAGCCAGCAGCAGCCCTGGCATCCTACTGTCTTTCCTGGGCATGGCTGGCCTTTAAGGATGGAGGTCCCTCATTACAGTGAGGTTGGAGTCCCCTCTCTGATGCCCAACTCCCTGTAGGCCCAGACTATACAGCCCCTGTGGCCATGAGAGGGGAGAGGACAGAGGTGTCGATGTGAGAGGTCCCTAGGAAACCACTGAAACCTTCTGGTTAAAGAGACCCCTCTGCGTACTTTCAGTTCCTGTTCTCGGAACCCCCAGGTGGGCGAGTCCAGTGTCTGCAGAGCAGCTTGGAAAGACCTCGAGACACAACTTGAAGGCCTGGGCTGTGCCATGGGCTGCACAGAGATGTAAGGAGCTTATCTCACCGAGTGTCGCAGTAGCCCTTTGAAGTGGGTTGGCATTGGGTTGGCACCCCAGAGAGCCCCGGGGCCGGCCCCCCAAGAGACGGACCCCACTGCAGCAGCCCAGTGCGGTCTGGGGGAGCTCTGCTTGGCTGCCTGACCTACCACTGTCCCTGAGCCCCATCAGCCCAGCCTCTCTCCTTGAACTCCAGACGCTTGCTTGGGCCTTTGGTACACAGTATTCCTCCCGTTCCCCAGACCTCACATGCCGCCCGCATTCACTTTCTTCAAGTCCTTACTGAAACGTTACCTGCTCGGGGAGGCAGTGTGCATATTGGTTAAAATCATAGCCTCCTGCACTTCCTGGGCCCTTCTCCTGGGCTCTGTCACCGCAGCGTTTGCCACCATCGGATGCTCTATCCATGAGGCCATATGACCCCTTTAATTCTCCCTGTGCTCGAATGTGAGCTTCTTGGGGCAGGGACTTTTGATGGGTTTATTCTTTGCTCTATTCCCAGTTTCTCTAGCAGTCCTGCCACATTGTTGGTGCATAATAAATATTTGTCAAATGTCTGAGTGGATGTAAATAGCAGCCTGGCAGGGGAACTACTCACAAACTATCTTCTGTGTAGGGCAGGAAGTAGGGAGAGAAGTCCCCTCATGCAGTGGACAGGGAAGGAAGGCAATGTGGGGGGGCAACTCATGGGCAGTGGGCCAGGGGCTCGTGGACAGGAGCCAGAGCTGGGGTGAGGCAGGATCAGGGCTCCCAAGTAGCAGGGGAAGAGTCCCAGTCAGGCCCAGGCGCATGGGCGCCACGACCGGCACCACCACCGGCACATGCTCAGGAAGGTTCCTTTGCCTGTAGTGGCCTCGATCAAAGCAGCATCTGAGTCTGGGCCTAGTGAGCCTGGTTCCCAAGGCCCCCTGAGCTCAGCTGTCTGGGGCTGCCCCAGCTAATATTAGCTCGTCCCACCCGGCCTGGCGTCAGCCTGGCAAGGCAGCCTAGCCCCAGAATGGGCACCGCCTGCGGGCACCAGCAGAAACCCCGTTCCTAAACCTGGGCTCCCATAACTTCTGGGGTCTGCTGGACCTGTCAGTCACTCCTCCCTGTACCTGAGCATCCCCTTTACAGAGAAGAAATGGCTTCAAGGCATGGCCCTGATGCCACCCTGGCACATTTGTCAGCATCTCAGGTCCCCAAGCTTGGCTCCCAACCAAACCCAATGTCAATGGCCCTCCCTCTCCCTCCCCCTGCAGGCAGATGGTCCCTCATCTATTTCCTTCATTCTGCAGTACATCTGGGAAGGGGCGCAGAGCAGGGACAGAGATCCAATGTAACAGACAGGAGACTGAGGCTTAGAGGGACCTATGACCTGCTCACAACACATGGCAAATTTGCAGCAGAACCAAGACAGAAGAACCCAGGCCTTCCTCCTGGGGTGACTGGTCCCTGGCAAACAGGGCCCCAAGGACCAAGGTAGGCAAGGTGACCCTAGAGAAGTATCTGAAGAGAGAGCCAGTTCCTCTGAAAGAAGCAAGCTTACAGGAAATAAGTGAGAGCCAAGTGCTGGTAAAAAGAAGATAATGGAACCCACAATAATGAAACACTTATTATGTTCTGGTTCTGGGCTGAGTACTTAACACATTTAATCCTCCCGACTTCCCTATGAGTCAGGTGCTATTAATATTCTTGTCTTGAGGCACAGACAGGTTAGGGAACTTGGCCAAGGTCACAGAGTTGAGAAGAGCTGGGGCTGGGATTTGAACTCTAGACTCTTGGTATCAGAGGCCATGTTCCTAGGAGAGAAGAGGGGTCCAGGGTTAACTACCAAGGTCACATCACTAGGAAACAGATGTCATCGGTGAGTAGGAAATGTCTGCCTAAATTCCCCGAACCCATGACTGAGAGTCAAAGCAGAGGGATTTGGGACTAAAATTATCCTTGGCTTTCAGGGGGAAGAGTCTGCATTGGAAGTCAATGCCTAGAACGTTCCACAGATACAGATGATAGAAGAAAGGAGGGCAAGGATTGGGGAAGGGAAGGAGGGACAGGAAGGCGATGAGGAGAGAGGGAGAGGGGGAAAGAACCAGTCTGGCCTTCAGTAGAAATAGTGTCCCAAGAAAAGTCAGACTGGAGTGTGAGTGGAATCATATGGATCGGGGACTCAATGTCCCTGCAGTGTTACCATCTTAAGAGCATGTGCAGCAGATATTGGAAAATCATTTCTCAGCCCCTGCGCTCGGTCTGTGGGTAATGGTGGGGCTGATGCAATGTGAGGAGGAACTTGGAGAGACAGAGTGGGGCCAGGACATGAAGAGTTGAAGAGCCTCATCTAGCCTTGGCGGTGACACAAGTGGGCTGCTGCCATGACAGGTTTGCCCTGTCTGAACAGGGCACTCTAGCATTCCTAGCACTGCCTCAGCCTTTGCCTCCCTTGTGCCCCAAGCTTGGGGATGGAGGGACTGTGTTTCCCGGCGAGGCGAGGACTGGGTATCAGTCAGTAGCAGGCTCAAAAGCCTGGTACCCATGCAGGCCTCACTCCTGAACAGGTCTCCTTATCCATTCTTCCAATAGATATTGATTTGGCTCCCACATTGAGTCAGGCCCTGCTGTAGTTTCCAAGCACAGAATGATAGGTGAAGGAGACAAAAAGCCCTGCCCTCATGGAGCTTACATTCTCGTGGAGAAGACACAATTACCAGGAAAATGAACTCTATTTGATAGTGGGAAGTGCCAAGAAGAAGCAAAGGAAGCATGAAAAGGGTGGACTGAGGGGGTGGGTGCAATCCAAGGAGATGACACTTGAGGCCAGAGGGAGGTGTGGGAGGGAAAATGGGAGGGAAACATCCGGTGGAAGGAGCGGCAGGAGCACGGTCCTGAGGCAGAAGCACAGTCAGAATGCTGGCAGGAATCCCAGGAGGCCAGTCTGAGTGAGGAGGAGGAGAGAAGGAGGAGAGCAGAGGGAGAGGCAGTCTGTGTGGAGCTCATGGCGAGGCTTACAAGCTCCCGAAGACTTGGGTTTCTCCCCTGAGGAAGAGCAGAAGCCACAGGGAGACAGGGCAGCGTAGTGACGTGGCCTGAACAGCCTTTTTCCAGCATGGCGCTGGCCCTGCACGGAGAAGGTGCTGGCAAGGGCAGTGGCAGGGAGGACAGCTGGCCAAAATCCACGGGGAGGAAGATGGCGGCTTCCACCAGGGAGGCAGCTGTGCTGGTGGAGAGACCTGGTCGGGTTCTGGGTACGTTCTCAACGTGGAGACAGCACGGTTGCTGATGTGCGAGAGGAAAATGAGTTGAGGATGATGTTAAGGTTTTGGGTCTGAGCAAGCTGCCTTTTGCTGAGATGAGACCTCCCTCCCAGGCCTGTCACCCTGATGCCAATATCTTGGGCACAAGGAAAGCCCGCACACAGCCCTCCGCACCTCCCTGAGTCCTCTCCTTCCAGCCCGGGAGCTACTGCCTGCATCAGCACTTCTCAGAGCCCTGGTGCGTATGACTCATATGGGGGTCTTGTTAAAGCGTGGATTCTGAATCAGGTTTGGGGTGGGGCCCAAAACTCTTCATCTCTAACACGTGCCCAGGTGGTGGCAGCACGGTAGGTCAGGGGACCACGCTGATATCCAGCGTCTCCATGTCCCAGACCTGCCACTGACACTCCTTCTTGGCACATTAGCATCACCCAGGAAGTGGAGTAGACATGCTGACCCCTCCCGGGTGGAGGAATCCATTCTCAAGGGGCAGAGCCCAGGAGTCTGAGATTTTGGAAGCATCCAAGTTAATCTGAGAGTCAGCCATGGTGGGAGTCCTCCAGCAACTGCCCCATCCCAGCCCCGGTGCCATGCAGCACCACACCAGCTCTCTACCCTCCCACAGCACCCCTACGCCATACAAGTGAGCCCCACTGTCCTGCTTCTGAGCCCCCACGGCCTGGCATGGCATCTCTTCCCTGAGTGCATCTTTCTGCAATAGCCAGAGGGCAGACAGCTAAGAGGAGGCCTGGAGAAGAGGGCGACAGATGCCACCCACCAGGTTGGAGCAAGCACACCCTAAAGGGGTAGAACCCCAGGTCTGTGTCCGTTAGAGGGCTGATGAGCCACCATGCTACTGACAGGCACAGAGGACAGTACCGGTGCACTGCACAAGGGGCATGATTACTGTGCCTTGAATGGCTGACTGACTGACTGAATGAATGAGAAGAAGTAGGGGGAGCCTGAATGATTAAGGAAGAAGCTCTTCAGGCCTTCGTTCCCTGGGCTCCCGCTGTTTGGTTCCAGGACTCTTGCCAGGACAGCTCACACGTGTCCTAAAAAGTGCAGTGGCACTGGGCCGAGGGTGTGGAAGATGGGATAGGAAACACGGTGCCCGCACCACCTCTGGGAAGCTAAAGCTTCTCGGACGCCTGACACATCAGAGCTGGGAAGGGACTTGACGGTCATTGAGAATGACCTCTGTTTTTCACAGGTAGAGAAACTGTGGCCTGAAGGGGGAATGGGACTTGCGCCAGGGAGTCGAGTGGCTGGTTTAACAGCCTTGTTGCAGATCTAGCTCTGGCCAGTGGCTGGATGCCCACCACAAGTGTCTGATGTGTGGCCTCAGTTCTCCATGCATCTGAGTTGCTCTCTAATTCTGAGAGCCTGCCTGTCCCCAGCCAGAGGCCTCCAGAGCTGACCCACTGACCTCTGGCTCAAATCATGCAAACCTGGTGACTTCGAGCCCCATCCAGACCCTTCACTCCCCAAGGAGGAGGTCAGCGAGGGTGGGAGCAGCCAGGCTCAGCCTCAGGGACCTAGAAGGCTGGGCGTTATGTCATGTTCAGTAAACAGCAGAAAGGACACTGCAGAGAGGAGACTAAATGAACAAAAGCCTGGAGGTTGGAATGAGGACTGAAGACAGGAGAGCAGGGAGGAGCCTGGCAGAAGGGCGCTGCAGGAGCCATGGCCACCTTCCAGAGCAGAAGGCCCCGAGCGCCCAGCTAAGATGGAGCCAGCCTTCCCACCATGCACCACCCGTGCAGGAGAGCTCCTGATCCGCCCCACGCCCTCTGTCATTTCTCTGCAGGCCATCTGGAGCCCCAGAGCCTGCATGGATGGCGGGGGCAGTGAGGTCTCCCTGAAAACCCTCTTCCTGAGGGCTGCCAGCACCTCACCTGTTGTTTCCAGAGGCCCAAACTTGCCAAGCAGGATTCCCGGACACACTGGTGGGAAGGGGTGTGTGGACAGGGCAGCAGGGAGTAGGAAAGGATATAGCACCTAAGTCTGGGCGACAGCAAGTCACACACCCACCACCCCCGAACAGTAACAGGGCACAGTACTGGGGAGCAGCTGTGGGCAGAGCTCTGGAGTCCAGCAGACCCGGCTCTGAAAGCTGGTTGTTCTGCTCATGAGCTCGGTGACCTTGAAGTTACTGCAACGCTTTCAGTCTCAGCAGCCTTATCTGTGACACTGGCATGATAATATGAACATATAGTTCTAGGAGAGTTCTGTGAGAATTAAATCAGAATAAATCAAGCCCTTAAGACAGTGTCTGACACTGTAAATGCTTTAGTAAATTGTAGCCATTACCACTGTGAGTCCCGAAAGGAAGGTTTCTGGAAAATCCTGCTTGGAGGATGGTTAAAAGCAAGATCCGGGTCAAGTCTGGGCTGATTGACCTACAGAGGCCTCAGCCAGCTGTGCTGGGTCTTGGGAGGAGTGTGGGGGCGGGGTGTGGGAAAGCAGGTAACTGCTTATTCTAAGTCCCTTGGGAGGAAACGCTGGAGACGATGGAGTAGGTAAGAGAAGAGCATTTTCTGATGGGACTTAGAGTTCTTTTAAAACTGAGAGCCTGGAGAGATGCAAATGACCAGGCCCTGGGCTGAGGCTGGGAGTTTGTCTCACTAATTTCCTGCATGGTCTTAGGCAAGCGTCTTTCTATTTCTAGTCTGATTTTCCTCCACTGGCTTGCTGGTCTGGAAGCAACCAGTCACTACAGCATTCCAGGCATGTAGAAGGTGGTCCTTCCACCCAGTGTTCCCTGAGTCAGGACAGAGCAGCCCACAGTCTTTGGAGTCTCCTCAGACCCCTCTTTTCCTCTGAGCTTCAGGAAGGAGGCACTCAGAATAGGGGGGTAGTCAGCGTGGCCTGGGGGTTGATGAAAGGCAGCGGCTTAAGGCCCTGACCTTTTGGTCCAGAGCAAATACACTGGTCATGAGACCGCTCAGAATAGCCATAGCACTAAATTCAGCTGTCGTGGGAGGCCCCGAGATCCCTGGCCCAGGCAGCTGGCCTTAGAACAAGCCCCCACCAGACCCCTCCCCCACTTCTGAGACACCTGCCTCCCTCCCCAGGAGGCTCAAGCCAAACTCCTCCAAAGCTTCTGGCAGATGCCAGACTTCCTGCCTGAAGCCAGGGAGCAGACTCCTGCTCCCAGAGCTCCACGCTCACTGAGCTGGGAGCTAGAGACCTGGGTTTCTGAAGTAGCCCCCCAAGGAAGCTGCTCGCAGGACCTTGGGAAAGCGGTCCTCTCTGGGCCTCAATTTCCCCATCTGTCATGATAGTAGCTCCTATTAATTGAGTATACAAGAAGCATAGTCAGGAGACAAACCCATTTAAAGCAAACTGTTGCTGAACATCTTATGACAAACCAGATAGTTTTTCTGAAGGAAGGGACCTGGTTCTGACCTCTGACGCAGGCAGTGGGACCTGAGAAGGCATCACCTGGGAACCCATGTTCCAGGTGGGGTGTGAAAAATGAAGAGGAGGGAACCGGGAAGAAAGAGTACGCCAGAGCAAACAGTATATGCAAAGGCCCTGAGGCAGGGGACCTGGCACGTGCAAGAAACCGAAAGGAGATCAGGGTGGCTAGAGCTCAGTAAGTGATGAGAACCAGGTCAGAGGGCACCGGAGAGGCATACACGCCTGAGGGCCATAGCATGAGCTGAGGAAGCACCAGAGAGTTTCAAGTAGGCCAGGTAGTGAGCTGACAGATGAAAATCACCTCTGTGGTTACTCAGTGGAGAATGACTGGAGGGACTAGGGGCTGGAGGTGGGAGAGCAGTCAGGAGGCTGTTGGAGAGGTGGGCTTGAGGAAACATACGTGCCGTGAAGCAGGGCAGTGACCTAAAGATGGAGGGCCATGGATGGAATCTAGAGAGTTATGAAGTAAAATGATTATGTAACCAACAAGAGGCGTTGCAGCAGTCAACAGAACTGAGCACTTACTGTGTGCAGGCCCTGTGACTCGGGGCTCTGCACAGAACATGACCTCAGCTCCTTTCTGTCGTCCCTCTGGTCTAGGTTCAATCTGCATGCCTGCTGCAGGGGTGAAGAAGTTGAGGGACTCTGACCAGAGGACACTGGTTTGTGATTTTCATGATGAGCAGGAGAGGAGCAGGGAGGGGTAGTTGGCGGTACCATTCAAAGACACAAGAACCTGAGTGCAGCATCATGGGAAGAAGACTGAACGGGGATACCTGTGGCTGGGAGCACCTGGGGATCTGGGAGGGTAACACACTTCACTGCTTCTCCGCTGCTGATGGGTCTCTTCAGGTGTTAATATGACTTAAAGCGGGGCCCCTGGGACAGTGGGCTCTGAGGTGAGAGGGGGAGCTGCCTAGGAAGGCCCTGACGGCAGCTCTGTCCCCAGTCCCTCTCTATGACACACCAAGATTCCAAGACCCAACGGAGGAACCGAAGTCAAGGCTGGGCCTCCAGGTAGCTCATTCCAGCCACCAGGTGAATTTCTTTCCTAGGGAGTCGAGAAGGAGCCAAATGCAGTGGGTCCTAAAAAAGATGGGGATAGGGCAAGGGAACAGAGACCTGGCATCAGATGAGACCTGGCAGGAAGATGGTGAGGCTTCCCCAGCTTGGGGGCTACTGGCACTCCCTCGTCACTTGAAAGGTCTAGAGACTGGTGGGACAGATCACGCGCGCGCGTACACACACACACACACACACACACACACACACACACCAAATACTAAGGAAACTCTCTGGTCTACAGCACAAGGCCAACCATTGGCCACGACCTGGCAGAGAATAAAGTTTCTAATGACAGCATGCAAATCACAGATAAAAGCAAAGACCTCAGACCTGAGCTGGCCCCCAAGGAAGAGAAGAGGGCAGGCTTCAAGCCAGGGCTGCCCCAGACTACCCCAGCGCAGCCCTGCCTGCTCTCACACCTCTATGGCTTTGCAGGCTAGGTCTGCCATCCCTTGCCATCTGCCTAGCTAATTCCTCTTTGTCCCTCAGAGCTTGTCCTTGCATTACCTCCTCTGGGACAGTCCTTACTAGCCTAGGAAACCCCTCCAAGCCCTGACACACATATCATCATCATACTTTGTTTGTGCATGTCTGGGACACCATCCCACACCCCAGAACACAAGTTGGGCTCATCCTTTCCCAGATCACCTCCAAACCCTCACCCTGTCAGTATGGATGCCCAGGAAAGCAGAGGAGAGAAGGCCCAGGGAACCAACTGTTCTAACTGGTACTGCCACCCACACTAAGGGGCCCCCATTCGGGCCTTCCAGGGCAAACATCAGGGCTCAGGGTGGTGTGGCCTCACTCCCTGGCCCACACACCAACACTTGCTTGGACTAGAGGAGCATTTCTATGGAGGATGGGCTACGAGGGGCAAAACCCTTCACCAGGACAGCTCAGGAGACCAGGTGAGTGAGGCAGCAGGCTGCTGGACTGGAATTTCATCTTCCTGGAGATACACTCACACTCAGGCAACTTAGGATCTCACACACAGGCACACACAGCAGCACTGACACACACAGGTCTTCAGACATACTCTGTCTGTGTCACACAGAGGGTCCACCACGCTGCAGCCTCGCACACAGCCTTACATACACACAGAGCCTCACACGCAGAGCTTCACATATAGTTTCACACTTGTCACACAGCCATCGCTCAATACACTCTCACCCCAGGTCTCTTAATTCTCTCTCTCTGACACACGCAGACGATACCTCTTTCACCCAGTCTTTCTCTCATATACGCACTCTCTCCCACGCAGTCTCAATACTCACACACAAAAGTCCATCTTTCAAAACACACAGAATCTGTCTCTCTCATATGCACACAGAATTTCTGACACCAAGATTGAGAATCTCTCTCACATAGTCAGTCCAATCACACACGTGCCATGTGCGCGCGCACAAACACACCACACCACACCCAGAGTCTCACACATATTTTTATTCTCACAGTCTTTCTCACACACATGAAGTCTCTCACACCCACGTAGACTCTCTTATACAGCTTCTCTTTTTCACACATGCAGATTTTTTTCTCACATACATATATAATCTCACATACATGCAGGATTCTGGTCTAGACGCTGGAATGAAAATGTAAATTCCGGCCCACTGATGTGAGGAGGCTGGGGGCTCAGTGGGGGAGGGGTACACAAAGGTGACAGCAGCCACGCAGAGCAAAGATGGAGGCGGGGAGGGCAGGCGCCGGCTGGTCTCTGCGCAGATGAGCTGCAGAGAGGCAGCGCAATGCAGCTAGGCCAGCTCAGCGGCAGGAAGCCTGGGTTCTAATCCAGTCTCTGCCCTCAGATTTTGCATACTCTTGGGCCGGTCCCTCCCCCGGGCCTCAGTGTCCTTATCTGTCACCCAGGGGAGTTGGAGCAACTCTGTGGGACCACTGGGGAAAGCAAGTGGCATAGATATGCAAGGGCATGGGGGGTGGACCTTCTAGCCCACCTCCCCTTCCCCACTGCTGGTCAGCTGGTCCTCAGGTTTGCTCTTCGATGGACAGTCACTGGAGAGAATCAGGACTTCTCTGTAAGACTGTCTACACCATTACCCCCAAACTCTAGTGAGCCCATTTATTTGCATTGGGTGAAGGCCCCCCTGCCCCCCAGCCTATGAATGGTAGGAGGAGATGGACAAGGGAGGAAGCTGACTATGCCTCACATGACCTCTGCCTATTGTGAAACTCAGGGACCAGTGTCAGAGCCCTAAAGCTGAACCTGAGGGGTGAGTGAGGGGACCCCGCCTCTTGCTAGGGAGCCAGGAGGCTAAGAGAATAATGAAGAAGTTGGGGCTGCTTCTTGTTTCTGGGGCCAAGGATGGTAAGGTGCTGCCCAAGGTCAAATGTGGGATGAAAAGCAGCCTCACTCCCAGGCCTTTGCTCGGCATGGCCCCCACCTCACACATGCTGGCCTCCCAGGCCCCTCCTCCAGCCCCTCCACACAACTCAGCACAGCTTCCAGTTACATAATTCCATGGGTAAGGTGCCTCGGTCAGAGAGGGGAGGGGAGACTTCTGACAGCCCCAGTGCCTCTGGGGGAATGATAGGGAGCTGGTAGCCAATCCAGGGGAGGATGAGGTCCCAGGAGACCTAGGTTCTAGGCCTGCTTGGCCTCGAGCTCCCTGGGTGACCTTGAGCAGAGGATTCCGTGGCAAAACCAGAGGTTTGGTTTTCTCCCAGTTACTCCTCACACACACACATACACAAACACCTGTTCTAGGATTTAAGGTTTAAGACTGTGACCTGTTGTCCCTTTCCTCATCTCTTACACATTGTTTTAACTCTGTAACAAATCTACAAGGCCTGTGCCTAAACACAGCCTTTCTCTTCCTGTGAGCCCCCACAGTGCCCCCCAAGTCCCCTTCCCCCACTGATCCTCAGCAGCCGGGTAGACACTCCTGCTCCCACTCCCCACTTCCCCACTGGGGCTCAGTGGGATGGAGGGAAGGGTTACAGAGCAGTAAAGGAGGGTGGGCAGAGGCCAAGTTTTGCCTGCTAGGGGGTGCCAGGTGGTTTGTGGTGGGGTGGGATTCTGCTTTAAATTCCCAACACTGACTCTCCCCCTCAGGCTTTTTAGGCCTCTGAGGATGGAGCCCAGTGAAAACAAGGGGCGTCTCTTTCAGGGTAGGTGGGTGCTGTCAGTGGCTCCCTTTGGGGTTCAGTTAAGCGGCAAAGAGCCTTAGAATTCACTAGACTCCCCCTGGCTTTTTACAAGTGAGGAAACTGACCCAGAATGACCATCTGAGGAACCAAGGTCAGCACCAGGGTGCCCTTTCTCTCCTGTCACAGCTGCTGTCACTAAAGGGGAGTGGCCACAGGAGACACACCCACCTCTCACACACCTTCCTTCTTGAAGGTTTCCCTTTTAGACCCCCCTGACACTTCCCGGAGGCAGCGCAGACATATAAGCCCAGCTGCCCCTTCCAGTGCCCTCTCCTTTGGACAAGGACAGCTCTGTTCCCAGAAGCAGGTCTCACATGGATCACATCCCCTTCCTCACCACCCAGCCCTAGATCAACTAAGCTGTTATTTGTCCATAAAGATTCCCCCTAGACTGTGTCCTCAGAATGGTCTGAGACTGCTCTCCGGGAAGGGGCAGTGTCTCAGGCAGCAGATCAGATCTCTAGTCCTCTTCCGTGGGCCCTGGCTGGTTCCAGATGCCCCTTACCTGGGAGGGAGGGAGGGCTACAGCTTGCTTCCCCACACCAAAATCTAAAGGACAGCTCACACTTTCATAATGTACACATGCAAAGGCACAAATATGCATATATACAGGCACCACTGCACAC
The DNA here is from genome assembly GCA_004363575.1 of Solenodon paradoxus. Lineage (NCBI taxonomy): Eukaryota > Metazoa > Chordata > Mammalia > Eulipotyphla > Solenodontidae > Solenodon > Solenodon paradoxus. Next base: position 289,580 of record RJWH01000643.1, on the reverse strand, counting down.
ACACATGCTCATTCATTGCCACTACATGCTTTACCCACCCAAATATAAACCACATTTACATAAATATGCACAATCTACTCATGCACGCAAACACACCCATCAGACTCATACATATTAAAATAGGAAATACAGGGCCCTGACATACACACACTAGTCACCCTCGAGAAGTCACCCTCTCCTACCCCTGACCCATGGACAGACCGGTGCACACACCTCTTTCTGAAGGCCCTAGGCGCCAACTCTCAAAGCCATTCCTGCTCTGCGGAGTCAGAGCATGCTGCCTCTCCACCCGCTCTTTTGATGGGCAAGTTGTCACTTACCCGCGCATAGCGGGATGAGTAGGGGTCCTCAAAGAGCGCCCAGATGCGCGGCTGCCAGCGGCGCCAGAAGCCGCCTGGGCGTCCGTCGGGGGAGTCGCTGAGGGCTAAGCGCTTGGTCATCTCCAGTTCGTCCTCGCCGTCGCCGGAGTCCCCAGGGCCGTCGGCGTCCGCGTCGTCGGCGCTGTTGTCCAGGGGCGCGCCTCCGAAGCTGTCCAAAGCCTCCTCGGCGTCGCGGTGCTGGCGGTACGTCATCCAGCAGCAGGGCTCCACGTCGGTCTCGTCGATGCCCCAAAAGGCCAGCTCCTCCTCGTAAAGTGGCCCACACACGTCGGCTGGGCAATGCAGCTTGCCCGTGCGATAGTAGTTCAGGATGTGGGCGAAAACGCCAGGGTGGCGGTCGAAAAAGAACTCGTCGGCGCGCGGGTCATAGTCGAAGTGGCTGTGGGCGTCGGGCTCCGCCAGCCAGGCGAGCCGCGTGCCCGGCAGTGTGCGCAGCGTCGAGCGGTACGTCTGGTGGCGCGTGCCGCCCACGTTGATCACGATGCGCTCGCTCTCGTCCCCTTGGCCCATCGCGGCGCCCCCTTAGGCATGGCGCGGCCCAGCGACACCCATGGGAGCGGCCGCCAGGGGGAGCTGGCGCCGGGGAGGGGGGCTCGCGGCCTCCTCCCCCCTCCCCCAGCCGTCGGGGGAAACAGAGGACCAAGGCTCACGTCACCCCAAGAGCAGCCCCAGCCCCTTAGGGCGCTTTCGGTCGGGTACAGGTTCAGTGGAATGTGCACAGGCTCTAAAGGGTCTCTTGGCGCCAGATGTGGGAGGGAGCTGGTCCCGCTGCGGAGGAGGCAGAGGAGGAAAAAAGGGAGGGAGCGAGGGAGGGAGGGAGGGAACGAGGGAGGGGGGCGGCGCTCAGCGGCGAGCCCTAGGAGGAGGGAAAAGAGGGTGGGGGGGCCGGGCTCCCGTCCCCATCTCAGTGGGAATATGAAGAAATAGACATAAAGCTTTTGGGCGGAAGGTCAGCTGCTCCTGGGGCTGGACAGGTAGGCCAGCCCCCGGCAGGGGGAGGGGAGGAGAGGGGGCAGGGAAATTCACGCTCTGCTGTAGGGTGGTCGCCGCAGCGCGCCCTCGGTGTGGGGGAGATGGATGCTTCTGCTTTCCTCCCTGCGTGGCCGGGCTGCAGCTCCGGGCTCAGGGCGGGCTCCGGCCCCCTCCCTCTCTCCTTGCCTGGCTGCCTGCTCCCCCCGGAGGCAGGCGCTCTTGCCCGCCCGCCCGCCCTCCTCGCTCCTTCTCCCCGCCTCTCGGAGGAGATGGCGGGTCCCCTGGGCAGGGGCACTGGGGGCGCTGCTCGGTTCGGTGGCCGCGGAGCGCTGCGCTCGGTGCTCTCGGGCTGGAGCTGGGAGTCCGGTCTGCGTTCGTACTCAGACTCCGGCTCCCTCAGCGGTGCTGAAGGGACAGCTCCCGGGCTGTAGCAGAGCTGCGCCGGGCCAGGCAGGGATTCTCCGGGCTCGGTTCGGTCTGCGGGGCCGATGGGCACGGGCTCCGGCGCCTCTGCGACCCGCGCTCCGCTCCCCGCTTCGGGCAGGCGGCTGGCGCTGCCGACCTAGGCGAGGGGGCTGCGGTGGTCGGGCCCGGGAGGCGGGGGTGGCGAGTTCGGGTGCGGCGAGGCAAAGCCGGCGAGGTTGGGCAGGCGAGACGCGGAGCGGCCGCCGCCGCGACGCTGCTACCGCTGGGGCTGCTGTTCGGTTCCCTAGCTCTCTAGCTCGCTTGAGCGGTCCGCGTCCAGCCCGCGGCGGCTCTCCGGACACCGGCACTAGGCGCGCGCAGCCGCACTCGCCCCCGGAGGGAGGTGCCGCGCTGGGTCCTAAAAAGCCCTGATTCCACGCCCCACTCCCAGACCCGTGCGGAGCCCGGCCTCCCTCAACCCCAGCGCTGGGGGCGCCCGCCCTGCGCCGCAATTGCAGCTCCCGGGGGACCCGCCGACGCTCCGCCCTCGGGGAGCACCACTCAATGGGCGGGGGCTCCGGGAGATGTCTAGGCCTGTCCCGGGGTCAGACGAAGGTGATTAGGCCGTGAGTGCGTGCCCCTCTCCAAACTGGGGCTCTTCTGATCTGCTAATGAAGCAAGACGCCCCCGACGTTGCCAGAGGCACTTTGACTGGGACCAGTATCTATCGACTGCTCCAAACAATTCTTTAATTCTTTTCTATGGAACCTGGAGCCCCCGTGATCCTTTCATAGGTGCCCTCTTGCATGGATTACAGAATAAGGCCTTTCCCCCCATACGAACAACACACGTTATCCTCTAAGCCCTCTGCTAACAATTCATCATCCTGGACCCCTATCAACCCCTTCATAACTCCAGGCTGTCCCTCACCTCCCTCAGTGTCACATACTATTACATTGATTTCAGTTCACTGATCCTAGATCGCCAAGTGGGGATCCCTTATGGAAAGAGCATTCTACCCTTAGAGGTCAGAAGTAACAACTGTTCCCAGTGCTCCTAAACATAGCCCCGCCCCTTCTCCTAGGGCTTCAACTGTCCAGGGTGGTCAGCTGATGCAGTGCTGGGAGCAGTCCCCTGCTGTGGTTCCTACAACTTTACAGTTGATTCTTGGGGTGGGAGCTGCCATTTGGGTCTCCCAGCCTTCCTGGCCCATGCTGGCTGCCCATACCTCAGTTTACTCAATGGAGCACTTGCTCCTTCACAACTTGTTCCAGGCACCCAAACACAAGAGACCCTGCCTCAGATGGGCTCCGAGGCTGTTGGGGGAAGTGGACAAGAGGGCCTGGGCAGGGCTGGGAGGTCAGGCCCCAGTCCCAGGCAGTTGCCCTGTGAAAGAGGCTTATTGATCCCAGCCCAGGCCAATCGAACACAAGGCTGCCTGGGCAAAGGGCGATTTAATTAAGAAGACATAAGGCTCTTATTTACCTGTCAGCACTTGCTAACTGTGCAGACAGCTGTCCCTCTACACTGGCCCATGGACATCCTTTGGGCCTGGGGATAAAACTGTACTATAGACATCTTTTCCTCACTTGGCCGGAGGAATCCCAGCCCAGGAAATCTGTGTGTGCTGGGGAAAAGGTTTGGAGGGCTGGGGGAGATTTGAGAAGGTTAGTGGCAGAAAAAGAGATGAGGGATGGGAGAAAGACAAACCCGGAAAAAGTGAGACAGTTAGGGTAGAAACAGAGATGGGGGGAGGCAGAGAGAGGGCTGGGGTCTGGGGCCAAGATGACTCTTCCTCCCTCCAGAGGTTGATTTGTGTTCTTCATCTAAATGGGAGTGATTGTCCCTTCAATCTCAGAGTAACGCAGGCATGAGAGTGTTTTTGAGTGTTTGTCACCCTGACCAGTGTGAACCTCATACCCTAACGATGGAGAGGCTTGGCTCATTTGGGCCCAAATTTAGATCTTCAGAACACATGCTCTGCCCCAATCCAAGGAGGTGATAGAATTAGAGACCCCAGAAGGAAAAGAAAAAGATGAACACATAGAAATGGATGGACACACACACACACACACACACACACACACAGTAGGGAGAAATATAATTGGGGAGAGACAAGTGTCTTTTCCAAATCTTCCCTTCCTTCCAGCCAGATGTCATCTGCTCTTCTCTTCCAGGAAGTTTGCTGTGACCCTGTGAGCCACAGAGGCCTGGGCTCCAGCTCTCTGTCTCCAGCTGGACCACAAGGACCAGGGTATGGCTCCCTAACTTTGACTACAGCTCATGTCATTTCTAAAGTGGACTGTCAGCTCCTCCAGGGTTACTTCTTGTTTGCTTTCCTCTCCAGTGCCCAGAGTAAGGAGCTCCTCATTAAGGGCTAGATGGTTTGACAAAGGTCATAGAAGTGGCTGGGACCCTGGAATGTCAGTGTCAGACAGCGTGGGAATCTGGAATCCCTAACTGAGGCTGAGTCAGGGGAGGGACTTATCCAGGATCTCTCAGAGTCAATGCAGAGCCCGCTGAGGTTACTACCCCATAGTGAGTCATAATGGGAGCTAAAGTGTGCCCCAGGTAGTAGGGAGTTACAGAGGAGGAGGGACTGAGAGGCAAAGGGTACCTAGAAGTGAGAAGGTAAGGTAATAGGAACTCTGTTAGAAAAAGGAGAGGTCAGGGTGGGGTGAAGGGGGATGTGAGAGGGTCTCCATCGTGCCCTAAAATCCTCTCTGAGGCAAGTGGAGAAGTGTCAGAGGAGTCTTGCAGGTGGGAGAGGGTTGTCCCTGAGGTGCCCCACCCTGACCCACTTTAGATTATCACCTGATCCTTGGTGATATCCCCCAGCCCGGGCCTCAGAGAATGCCCCCTCCTTCTCTAGCCTAAGCAGGGACATAAAAGTCCCTTGTCTCACTTTCTCTTCACACTGTAAGAAGGCTGGCATTTCAGAAAGCCCAGAAAAAAACAAGGGACCAACACAGGGAAAAAAAAAAAAACCTTCAGAAGAAATGAGGTGGGGAGAGGACTTGCTAGGGGTATAGCTTCTCACCCACAACCACTAAGCACAGACAGACCCTTTGACTAGCCAAGACCCTCATTCCTTGTCCCTTTGCGTAGTCTCCCCTTATTCATAGCCATTTGCTCCCTCCCTTGTAGAGGTGGCTCATCGTCCTGTGTCAGGGGGTCACTGGGACAGTGGCTGGAGGTGGCAAGCAGAAGTTCAGTGGTTCAGTACAAGGCTCCAGGACAGACTGTCTAGGGTCAAATACCAGCTCCACCAGTGACTAGCTATAGTCTTGAGCAAGTTACTCCCTTTTTCTATGCCTCTGTTTCTTTATTGCTGAATAGGAATCCTCCAAGGCCTCTATCCTTAATGCCTCAGCTCTGGACTTTCACTGGGGCTAGAAGGGAGCAGGTGTTGGGCTCCACTAAGCTCCGTGACTGGAATGGCTGGAGGATGAGCTGGGGTTGGTAGTGAACTAGGGAAAAGGCGAAGGGACTTCTGAAGCCAAATGTGGCTTATTTTCTCACACATGACACTGGCAGTCCTTAGATTTGGTCCCACTAAGCTTTCAGAACAGGCCCAAGTCCTGCTCCCTGGTCTTTGTCCAGGTGGGCACATTCTGCTCGCTGCTCTCCCCTACCCCGTCTTAGCATTCTGGGTGGGTTGGGGTGCCATCTTGTGGCCACGTCTGGAAACTAGCTTTAGCAGGACACAGCTTTGGAGTGATAGTCATGGGACCCACCGGCAACTACACTCCATACCAGAACTCCTCTGTCCAACTCACAGAGAGTGAACCCAGAGGTGCCGCAGCAGAATACTGATGACGTCAGCTGTCATATCTGTAGCTTGAGCACTGATCCTGGTACGTAACTTGGCAATGGGAAGAGTATAAAATTGTTCCTTCCTGCAACCCTTGGGGGAGTGGGCCTCAGATCTCTTGGGCTAGTGGAATGGGTCAAGACTTTTCTGGGGAAATGTTAAACTCACGTTTCTTGATCTCTGTTCAATTGGTGTCTGGGATCAGATAATCCTGGTTTGCGGGGAGGGGGCCATACTGTGCACTGTAAGATGGTTAGTAGCATTCCTGGCCTCTACCCACTAGATGTCAGTAGCACCCCTTCCCCAGAGGGGAAAATTCCAATGGGCTGTAAGACTCTGCCATTATGTCTTCCTAACTGGAGGGTAAAATTTCCTCCAGTTGAGAGAAGCAATGAACTAGACAGATTTGACTGCAAATTGCATTTTGCAGTTTACTCGCTATGTCAATGAGTCATTTTTCTTCTCACCTTCTGTTTCCTCATCTGTATAAAGGAAATAACAGGTTGTGAGAATTAAATGAGATAGTGTATCTCATTTGACTTCTTCTTCTTCCCTTTCCCCCTTCCCCAAGACTGTCGACTCTTGCACATCCTCTGCCACCAGCCCTTCCCCCTCATCCCTCCCATAGGTCTTGTCATTCCTCAGCACTGTCCAGTCCTCAGAGTGCCAGTGCGTCAGGGAACAGAGTGTCAGCCCTCCTTAGGTTTGATTTGGGAGAAGATAAAGCCCCCTGCCTCTTGATGTTGGCTGTAGGAGGAAGCTAGGGAGGTGGTAAATGATGACGTCTATGGGAGGGGCGCAGAGGGATGGGAGGGGTGCCTGTGTGTAGGAGGACGTGGGTATGGGCACATCTCCAGTGTCCCTAGCTGGACTGGGCAGGGGCTGCTGATCTCAACTCCTAGAAGCAACTGGACACATCTTCTATCCCAGGGCCTTCCTCTTCTGAGGCCCCTCTGAGAGGAGCCTCTTGGGTCTTGTTTGTGTTCTGGTGGGCAGCTGTGTGTCAGCCTGTGGGTAAACTTGATCAGCAGTGCGCAGGGGCCAGTGCAGGTTTTGGGAGGCCTGAAGTTCAGACACTATGGGAGCCACTTTAAAGAGACGGGGGAGAGAGAGTTAATTTTTATTAACTGTCTGATACATTTCACAATATATTTAAATAAATTGCATTTGCTTGGAAGGATTCATAATGCTAACAAAAATAGTTACAACTTTTTTTTCTGCAATAACAGAATGATGCTAAGTTAGCAAACCATTTATTTAATAAAACAGCATCAAAGATGACCAAAAAATGGAAAATATCAGCATCCCCCATGAAATTTTTTTTTTCGGTGTACCAAAGACCTATTTTAAATTTCCATGCCAATTTATCATTCTCATATTGGACCAAACAAGGTTTGTGGCTCCTGAAAATAACACCAGATTAGGGTTACTTAAAGATACACTTGTGAAATGCAAGAGATTCAGAGGAGGAAAGACAATTTTTCAAAAGACCGAAGTTGGAAGACTCACGCTTCCTGATTTCACAGCTTCCTGCAAAGCAACAGGACTCAAGACTGTGTGGTACTGGCACTGGGAGAGAGACATAGATCAATGAAATAGATTTGAGAATCCAGTAGTAAACTGATACATTATGGTCCATTATTTTTTGACACAGTGCCAAGACAGCTCAATGGAGAATCATCTTTTCAAATAATAGTGTTGGGAGAATTGGATATCCCCATGCAGCAGAATAAAGTTGGACATACCATATGTAAAAATTTTTTAAAGCATTAAATATCTAAATGTGAGTTCTACAATGATAAAACTCTCTTAAGAACTAAGATTGAATAATAGGTTCCTAGATATGTACAAAAACACAAGAAAAAATGTAAATAAATCAGATCCCATTGAAATAAAAAAAATTAGTGCTTCAAGAGACACTGTCAAGAAAGTAAAGAGATAACCCATAGAATGGGAAGATATTTGCAAATCATATGTACTGCTTATTTATCTGATAAGGGGCTAATATCTAGAATATATAATGGACTCTTAATGACTCAACAATAAAAAGACAAATGACCAGATCTTTAAATAGATAAAGGATTTGAGTAGACAGTTTTCCAAAGAGGATAGACAAATGACTAATAAGCTCACAAAAGATAGCCAATTCTTCATTAGAAAAATGAAAATAAAAACCACAATGAACCGCCACTTCGAAACTGTTAGGATGGCTAGAATAAAGGAACAAGTAATAACAGAGTTGTTAAGGATGTAGAAAAATTGGAACCCTCAGGTCTTGTTGATAGGAATGTAAAATGGTGTGAATGCTTTGGGACAGAGTCTGGCAGCCCCTTAAAAATGTAAATATAGAGTTATGATATACTCAGCAATTTCACTTTGGATTATATATCCAAGAGAATTAAAAGAATATGCTTATACAAGAATGCACATGATATAATAGCTGAAAAATGGAAACTACCCAAATGGATAAACAAAATGTTGTATAACCGTACAATGGAACATTATGCAGCCATAAAAATGAATGAAGTACTGATCCTTGCAATAACATGGATGAACCTTGAAGACAGACACAAAAGTCTACATAGTGATGAGATTCCATTCATATTAAATGCCCAATAAGCAAATTCACAGAAATGGAAAATTATATTAGTGGTTGTCGGGTACTGGTGGGAGGTAGGAGGAGGTTGACTGCTAATGGGTATGAGCGTCTTTGGAAGTAATGAAAATGCTCTGGAATAGATAGTGGTGGTTGAACAATTGTGAATGTAGTCCAAACCAGTTGAACTGGACACAGAAGGGTGAATTCTCTGGTATGCAAATTATATCTCACTGAAAAAAAAAATCAGGAAAGGTAAAAGGATCAGCTGAGAAAGATCTGTTGGTTGTCATTCCAGCTCCCTTACTGTAAAAGATTTAATGATCTTTTTATTTCTCTGAAATGCTTTGAGTGAATTACTCAAGAATTTCAGAATTGTGACATACCTTTTAACTTCATTAATTCATGAGAAGTCCAGACAAGTGAAATCACATTCCCAAGTTCTCAGAGCTGGTCACAGTCGCTTCTAGATCCTGGAATTATGTGGTCATAGATGCCATCCTGGGCTCAATTCTCTTAGCTTATTGGAAACATTCTCCATGAATTAAACCCATTGTTCAATGTGTTTTGGGGAAAATGCTAACTATATAAAAATGGCCATGCATTGGATAAAAATGAATAGTACACCATCTCATATCTTAGTTTCTTTTCTTGAATAGTAATTACTTGTGTGCAGAGAATTTAGTGTCTTATAGATAAGGAAAAAACCTAGCCAGAACCAACTGACACCATCATTTTGTGTTTATCTTGCTCTTCATCTCGCTCAACTTCCCTGTTGCTGTTTTTCTGCTTTGTTTTTCTTTTGTCTTACCCTTTCCTTTCTACTGCAGCAGGCTGTATTTGTCTTTCATTGTCTCCTCATGTGACAATGATTTTAAAACATCACATACAAATAATAGATAATTCTGATAGTGCAGACAGCCCTTCAATCCAAAACTTGATCAAAACTTGCTTTGTATCATTGATCATTTTGGGGAGCTTCTTTCAGGCTCACTTCTCTATTTAAATGTCATGTCCAAAGTTTTAAGATTGCTGACTAATTTGGGGAAACTCAACCAATTTTCTCTCAACTAGACTATAAAGTTTGGACTATTTCGAGTTTTCGTGTGTGGTGATTAATTTGAAATGCTTCAAAAGTGAGCATTTTAGGAAGATGTTGGTATTGAGGTCTCATTGTAACATACTATGAATTTTGTGTTGTCTTTGTTGATGTCAGTATTTTGTGTTAGAATAGCAATAGATCAATCCATAGGTCTTTTCCACTGTGGCCCCGCCTCTGTCTTTCCCCTGGCTCTCCTCTGGATTCTTCCAGTGAGCAGTTTGGATTCTCTGAAGACAGAGGTTGCTTCCTGTCACCTCTGAACTTGCTATGGCTTCAGCTTACAGCACCCTTCTTTGGTTGCTCTTACCTGACTAAGTCCTTCAAGACTCTTACCTGCCTGTCTCTGATTCCTATACCTCTGCAATTTACACCCCAGTGTAGCATTCAACTCCTCATGATGAGCCATCTGCTAAAAGACCCATCTTCCCCAAATGTCTGGGTGCACCTGAAGGACAGGAGCTGTGACCACTGTTTTGTTTTCACCCAGCACAGGACCTGGCATCTGCTGAATTAATGAATGAATGAACGAATGAATGAACCTCATGGGGTCTGAAGAGTGTGAAGAACCCCAAGGCATATACAGGGAAGTGGCCAGAAGAAATGCTGAGGGTCATCAGTAGCAGAGTAGCTCTGGGTTGGCAACTCCTCAGGGACTGTGTTGGGGAGAGCAGAGTAGATTCTAGAATGTGAATGAGGTCCTTCTTTCTGGCATTACCTCGTGCCACTGTTCCCCAGCCCCCTTGTCCCCCCCCCCCACCCCACTTAAGAGAGCAGAGCCCTTGAGAGTGGAACCTGTAGGGTTTTCAGCAAGAGAGTCTGTAGGGTAGGGTGTAGGAGGAGCTGAGATTTTGGTGGCAAGTGTATGTGTGTTGGATGTTGGGGTGGGGAGGTATGTGAATTGGGAAGAACTTTTGCCAGGCCATTCTTACAGGCTTCAGACTCAGAGGTCAGAGGTGTGTGTGTGTGTGTGTGTGTGTGTGTGTGTGTGTGTGTGTGTGTGTGTGTGTGTGTGTGTGTGTGTGTGTGTGGTCAGTCTGGGGTGCTTTTGAAAAATACCAATACCTGGTCCTGAGTATCTGGGGCAAAAACAGGCATACCTTGTTTCATTTGTGTTTTACTTTATTGTGCTTCATAGCTGAGTCTGCAGACACTGCGGTTTTGTTTATTTTTACAAATTGAAAGTTTGTGGCAATGCCGTATCCAGGAGTCTATAGGACTCATATCTCACTTTTCCTCCAGGTGTACGTCAGCCTGTGGATAATTTTGTCTTTTCTTATTTCTCAAGACACTGTTCAAATGGCACCTCCCCAGGAAACCTCGCTCAGCTTCCTGACTAAATCAATGGGCCGCCTCTGCTCCCAGAGTGCTTATAGTTGGATGAGTGCCCTTATGCCCACAGTGATGAAGCGGGTTTGCACGTGCCTCTCCCCTCACAGGCTCGTCTCCTGTCAGTGCCGGATACTCTGAGCAGAGTTACTAGCTGAGTAGAGGAGTCTGAGCTTGGTTGGTTTACCATTCTGTCCCCTTGTGATCACACCCACCACTAAAAGCCACTTCATACTCATTTCATGTCTCCTTACAACCCTGTGAGTGCCCTGTCACTCTGCACCCATGAAGACTCCAAGTGGCACCTGAAGCCACGACTTCCCAGTCACGCTTCTGCACACCACACCTGGACTCACCCCGTGTGTGTAGAAGGGCGCCATTCTCAACCTAGAACACACTTCAGAATCACCTGGGGCGCTTTTGAAAAATACCGATACCTGGTCCTGAGTATGTGGGGCAGAAACGGGCATACCTTGTTTCATTGTATTTTACTTTATTGTGCTTCATAGCTGAGTCTGCAGATACGGCGTTTTTGTTTTGTTTTTACAAATTCAAAGTCTGTGGCAACGCTGCATCCAGAGTCTATGGACTCCCTTTTCCAGCAGCATGTGCCTACCTTCTTTCTTCTGTGACATTTAATTCAGGTGTGAACAGTGTTTTTATAGATGTAATTCTAGTACACACTTAATCGATTATAGTGTGTAAACATAACTTTTATATATATTGGGAAGTGAAAAAAAAATTAAGGGCACTGTACATTTAGCATTTCCCAGGGTGTGTATATATAGTTCTAGACAGAGGGAAACTGGGGAATGTGGGAAAGAGACGTAAACACACAAGGCTGGGCGCATTCCTGTAGTAGGTGGGGTTCACTTTACTGTGATAGTCACTTGATTGCTGGAGGTTTGGAATCAGCCACAGGTGTCCCTGCACATTACATCAGAATCTCTAAGCGTTAAGGCCAGACATAGGTCTTTTAATTTTTTAACTATCCAGATCATTTTAATATACATCCTGATAGGAGAGTCACTGAACCCTGTGTGGAGGTGCTCCGCGTGATCAGAGGAATCACTTAACTTGCTAGGCACACAGGCACCCTTCCTTCTGACTGCGCGCTTCCTCATTGTATCCCGTTTACCGCCTATAGGGGTCGCTGCGGGACAGTTGACCCAGTTTGCAGATTTTCCTCGCAGTCAAAATCCGGCCCTAGCCCCCAGTGAAAGCCGGAGCCACCGCGGTATAAATTAGCATCTTTATTCCGAACACCTGAGCGAGCGCCCTTGGCGCGCCCGCCTAATGTATAAACATACAAAGTCCCTGTCGCACCGCACACCATGCCTCAGAGATAAATACAGCCCTAGGGGCTCCTGCTCTGGCAAAGCAACTCTTATTTACAGTAATAGATTACAAAAGTATTACAAAAAGTGGTCCTGAACCAGGGGGGGTGGGTAGGAGTGGTACAATTGCTACACGCCAGGGGTGCACCCCGCTCGCAGGCGTTGGGAAAGAGTGGTGGTCTCCAGGATCTCCGCTAAGTAGAGGCCACACCGCCAAGAACGCAATGGGTGTCTGGGCGGGTCTTAGTTCTGCACGGTCCCACCATTCTCGGGGGAGGGGCGGACAAGAGTAAGGGCGGGAGCACTCCGGGATCAGCTCTGACCCACCTAGCAACACCGAACGACAGTCGTTGCGGGTCTCCGGGAACGCTGCTACGTGGCGATAAAAGAACTGGCCTTGATCTGGAGTGCGGGAGGCGAAGACATCAGTTCTCTCACCTCTCTCCTACCTCCGGAGGGGCCGCTTTTAAAGCGCAGTTGGGAGGTGGGGTATCATTAAAGCTCAATCTCTGGGGCGCGAAGGACCGCTGAAGGCCCAAACCCTCGGGTGGGTGGGCAACAGCTCCGTCTCATGCGGCCCCTCACCCCTTCAGAGCACCTGGTAAATTGGGTTTGCGTTGGCGCCCGCGGGGCATGGCGGAGCAGCGTCTGGGGAAGGCGTAGGGGTGCCGCGCTCGCCTTCGCTCAGGGCAGGCGCCTCTTGCGCTTCGGGAGACGACTCCAGCGGCGCGTCGGCCTGCAGAAGCGCGGGCGCCGCAGGGCTTTCGGTGGAGATGCGCTCCACGATGCTGGACAAGCAGTCGAGACTGGACACCGCAGCGCTCTTCCCGGACCTGGGTTCTGTGAGCGGACGGGAAAGTCAGGATGCTGGGGATGAGCCGAGGCCTAGTCTCTCCCACCTCTGGGCTGAGTGCTTTGTGGCAGACAGGAAACTGAGCTCCCGCCAGAGTTTGCAAGGATCCAGTGAGCGAGAGGCGAAAAGTAAGGGCGCTACACATTTATTATTCCATTCCTTGTACCATCTCCCAGGATGTGCGTGTGTGGAGAGAGAGAGAGAGAGAGAGAGAGAGAGAGAGAGAGAGAGAGAGAGAG